>CAVNZG010000566.1:0-46854 GCA_963693315.1 Diogma glabrata
ATTAAACAATTTATAGGCTTTTCAATTGTAATATATTTTTCTATTTCTTTGCCAAATTTTCGATTTTTCTAATCATTATCAAGGCTTACTTAGAAATATTATTCTTATTATACATCATAATATTACAATAAATATTAAAAAATTAATTAAATCTATAGATTTTTTGTCATAATTTAAAAAAAAATATTTCTTAAAAAATTACATTTCAATTTATCAAAATATAAAAAAAAATCACATGAAGAGTAAAAAAAAAGTCACAAGTCAATCGTCCAAAAACAAATTTTTATCTCCCCGAGCTCGAATTGAGATAAGAGTTCATTAAGGTACTGTCGATACTCGATATATTACAATTTATTTTTTTTTAATTTAGTATTAATAAGGCCGCTATATTTAGGGCCGATTGTATGAACGCAAATAGAAGATATATCCTCGGATATACCGCCGTTTGTATTGTATGATGAATCACAATAGCACAAAAAATGACTCCAAGAATATTCTTCTATTCTCTGTTTTATCTGCGGTTTTTCCGTGTTCAAATAATCGACGAAAAGTAAAATTGTCGGATGAAGATATATAGCTTTATACTCGGAATTTTTTCTATTCATCTTTGTTCATACAATCGGCCCCTACTATATTTACTTATTTACAGGACGAAAGAAACGAAATACAAAACTATGTAATATGTACAAAATCTTTATGTCTGCATTTAAATACATACATTTAAGCTTTTTATCGTTCGTAGCTGTAAGGTGGGCTTGTGTTAATCTCTTGTCAATTTTGTTGTATTTTATTAAATTTATATTTTATTTTATTCAAAAACAATAAACACTTTTCTGAAATCAAAAGAAGCTCTCGGCTGTCTTAACAAAAATGATATCAGTTTATGGACTATCATTTAGCATTTATCTCACATCGGTAGGTGGAATAAAGGAAATTGCTAGCCGCCCGCAATTTGATTATTGGACTGTTGGGATTATTGTAAAATTACGTAAACCTAAAAATAAATTCTAAAGGCTTTTAATAGAACTCTTAAAAATGGTTCTAGATAAAATGAAATCAAAGCTTTTAAAGAATTCATTCAAAAATTAAAACAAATAAATTATATTATTTACTTAAAAACAATTTGGAAACTATTATTATATTTTAATTTTTAAAATAATTCAAATCTATAATTTTAAAAATGTCTAATTTTGATTATTTTATAAAAAGTTTCATCAACGTTCCAGTAATCAAATAGGTTGACATATTTAATCACCTCATTACGAAATGCCATTATTTTTTATTTACCACTTTTCTATTTTCGCAATGGTTTCAAGAATACTAATTTATAATTTCTCCATTGCGATTACGAAAATATCGTTACGAAAATTTTAGATACCTAAAATTTTCGTAATGGTTCAAGAATAGGGCCCTTGGTTTCGGTTTTGGTTTTTCTAGATAATAAATCTTGATTTTGGCTTCGATTTTGGTTCTACTATGCAATATGATCTGGTTTTGGTTTCGGTTTTGGTTTTTCTAAACGTCAAAATTTGGTTTTGGTTTCTTTTTGGTTATAAGGCAAAAAAATTTTGTTTGAGTATTCGTCTGAGAATTGATTAAAAATTACAATATTTGTCAACAAACAGTGCCAATGCTCAGTAAAAAATGTTGAGTTAATTTATGATGCATTACATACCCAGGGGAAAATGTTTCATTTCCGCGTAGCGCCTAGAGCATTTCAAGATATGACAAGGCGAACTTGCTACCGTGGTTTGTTTAATATTTTATTCATTACTTTCAAATAAAAGAATATAAAAGCTAATTTAATCGCCTCGGTTGCCAATTTCACATCTCGTGCTTAAAACAACCTAATTTAGCAACGTGTTGCATACAAGATTAACGAAGCTACAAAATTAAACTTTTATAAAAAAAAACAATTAAAGAAATTGCATTTGTATCTAGTACGTTTTTAGAAAACCAATTTGATCTTATAAGGAGTAAGTAGCCTTAGTTTTCATACTGCTACTACTCAATTGTGAAAAATATCGATATGAGTTCAAGTGATGATGATTTTGTATCTTCAGATATAGAAAAAGTTCAAGCGGCACGTATATCTGCTAGAAATAGGTAGATTTCGGGACCAGACAGCTTTGTGTACAAAAAGAATTGGATATGTCCGATTAGTTTAAATAAAACATTTAAGTAGCAACAGAATAATCCCAAAAATTTATCAAACCAACCAAACTAAATACACTAAATACATAAATGGAAACTACTTTATCAATGCAATTTTGGAATAGTTTTGTTTAATTTGGTTAAAATTCCTTAATAATATATTAAATCCTTTGGTGGATTAACGTTCTAACTACGTTACAACTGCAATACTACCACCAACCGACCACCATAACTAATATTAATCGTGACTGATTTTCTGTCAAATCGTTTTTCTGTTTGTTTGTTTTCCTTTATTTCTCTGAGAGAGAAACCGGTTTGTCTTCCCAAAGACGTGCGTAAATTTTTCATTTGATTCAAAATTGTACAATTATTGCGAGTTTCTTTTAAATCTATAAGAAAAAAACCTACCACAAAAAAATAATAGTTTCTCCCTCACTGCTACTATATAAAAAGAAATAAGAAAAATGACAGATTAGGATTTGATTCTAACCAAACATATAAATTTTAATCTTTTATCTATTAAAAATAAACTACACAATAATGAAAAGTTGGTCGCCAGCTAGTTTTCATAATATACTTTCAGGATGTATACATAACTTAAATATTTGAACATTGGCATTATAAAATAATAAAATATTCACTATTATAAAATCACTGGAAATAACTCAATAAATGTAAAATACTCTCGTAATTATTTTCATTAATTTTATAAAAATTAGCACAACTAAAAATAATAGATTGTACTTTTTGTTTCGTTTTAAATTATTTAATTGTTTTTAATTTATAATTTAATACAATAGTTGGTTGTTGTAAATAAACAGAAATGCAAATGGCGAAATGAGAAATTAAATATGACATATTAGCAAACACGATTTCTTATGTCTCTCTTCATACAATTTGAAAGTTATGTTCTCACTATATTTATATATACTCTAAGACTACCACACATAATATATAATCAACAACAACATCAAACAACTTTTACACCTCAAATATAATACAAATATCTATCTTTTGATAAAATACTTTTGTAAATGTGTAATCAATATATGTACACATATTCATTTCAACTAAACCACTTCCAAATATTCCAAAATCCCAAAGAAACTATTCCCTAATTCAAAACAATAATTAATTTTTAAAACAACAACAACAAACATCCAAAACAATTGTTTTTTTAATTTTTGCGAAAAAAAATAAAAACTCAAAGTGAGAAGTACATTTTCTTTTGTTTATTTAATATTTCTATAGGATATTTTGGGGATTTGCTGTTGTAATTATATGAGTGTCGCTGGGAGAGTGACTTACATTAAGTTAACTGCTTCAATTGCAACTAAAACGGCTACGACTTCAGCTGCGATCGCTAATGATAATACGAGCAAAGAAACAGGCCACAGAATTTTGGACCATTATTCTCCTACTCCAGTCGCGAGTATAATGTCAACGGTTGGTTCATGAAGCACTTCGGTCGCTAATGCTAATACGAGCAGAGAAGCAGTCAAGAGAATCATTTCGTCACCAGAGGTGACGATCACTGAAAGTATGCTACAAGAACGTAGTGATTTGGAAAATTCGCTTGCATGACCGATGGGAAACGATAATACCAATTTACTGGGTTGTATATTCAACTCTTATACTATTAACTTCACCTCTAACAAATAATTATAATTTGAACAAAATATTACGTTTTCATTTAATTTTTGAACTATTATTAATACTTTAATGAATCATTAAACCATTATTATTAACTAGGAGGGCCCGGCGTGCTTCGCTACGCTTATAAATAAAGTTTTTGCGTAGACTGTTGACGTAGAAGCAATGATTTCAAAAAGTGGTAATGAGAAATGCTAGCATATAATTTTTAATTTTTCTTTTTAAATATATGAATGAAAAATAATCAAAACTCTAGCTGATCAGTTCGGATATATGAAAAATTAGCCATCAAATAAGTTAGTGATCAAATAAGCTTACTTGAAAACTTATTTGATCGCTAATTTTTCATATATCCGAACTGATTTCTCAGTTCGCTAGCATTTCTCATTACCACTTTTTGAAATCATTGCTTCTACGTCAACAAAATGTCTACCCAAAAACTTTATTTATAAGCGTAGCGAAGCACGCCGGGCCCTCCTAGTTTCAATTATTCAGTTATTTTTCTTTTTACTTGCAAAAATATACTTAAGTCGGATGAAATTTGTGGCACCTATTCACAAAACATTGACACCAATACCAAAACTACGTGAAAAAGCCTCAAAAATTCAACCGCGCATAACTCCGATTCAGAGTACACAAAACATAAAAGCAGAAATAATTTTTTCCTTTCGTCAATACCAACAAAATCAAAATTTCAGGTTTTTAAAAATCAAAAATTTAAAAATCAACAAAAAAATGTACGTTTTCAAAATAATAGCCCTCCTATAATAAAAAAACAAAGAAAAATATTACGTCTATCGACCCCTAAATCAATTCATAAACTAAATTCTCTAAACTTCAAAGGAAATGTATAAACTAACTAAGAGATAATAAATATAAAAAAAGAAAAAAAAGTTTTAAGTTTTAAACCATTACCAAAACTACGTGTAAAAGCCTCAAAAATTCAACCGCGCATAACGCCGATTAAGAGTATACAAAAAATAAAAGCAGAAACAACTTTTTTCCTTTCGTCAATACCAACAAAATATCAAAATTTCAGATTTTTTAAAAATCAAAAATTTAAAAATCAACAAAAAAATGTACGTTTTCAAAATAATAGCCCTCCTTTAATAAGAAAACAAAGAAAAATATTACGCAAATATCTTTATATCAATAAACAAAATAATCGAAATAATATCGAAAACCGTCCTTGTTCAAAGACAAAAGACGACTGAAATGAATGATTTAAAAAAGAAAATAAATTTTTAAGTTTCGTTTTTGTTGTTCGTTGTTCGATAGCTAATATATAAAAAAGAAAATATCATTCATAAAATATCATCATAAATATCATTCATAAAATATCATTCATAAAATCAACATTATTACGCATATTACGCATATAATCTCTTTTATTTCGACGACTCGAAAACCGTCCTTTGTTCAAAGACAAAAGACGACTGAAATGAATGAGAAAAAAAAGTTTCGTTTTTGTTGTTCGTTGTTCGCTAATATATAAAAAAGAAAATATAAAAAAATAAAATAAATTTTTAATTTCGTTTTTATATGTATGTAAACTTATAATGCATATGTATATAAAAAGTTTTCCGTATATAATAACTTTTTTATTTATGATCCGATTTGTGTGAATCCGAATCCGATTATAGGTTACACTAATATCAGTTAGCTGTGAAAATTTGAAATGAATCCATCTGCGAATAAAAAAGCCTTAGGCTCCACAAAGTTTTGATCTAGCGTATTAATATATAAGAAGATGCTTTAATAAATTATTAAACAACTACAATTAGTACTTTAACGAATCTGACCAATGCTTAAATAAAACTCATTTAATTACTAAAATTATACACGAAAAAGCGTAGATTTTGCAACTTAGTTACAAAAAATAAATTTAAAACTTGTACTTTAAATTTATATTCGAAATGTTATTTCTAATACAATAATTTTCAAAGGCAAGTTAATGAAATTTTTAACAAAAATCACACTAAAAAACATAATCACTTAATCATTTTTACTGTCCAACTGATCGGGAAGTTAAATATTTCGGTCTGGAAAGTTATTGAAAGACAGTAATAACTTTAAGACAGTAATGTTACGACTGAAATAGCTTAGGAATTGATAGATACGGCTAATTGTTATAATAATTGACAAATTTTAAGATACGACATCTTTATAGAATAATTTTTTAATGAAAAAAGAAATTAAATATTTTAATTATATGAAACAAATATCCATCGACTATTATTATATCGTCTTAGATTCGTTACTGATTTTTGACAAAATAGTAAGTTACCATCTCTGTGCTTAGCACGGCAGTATTTGTTGTTGCATCCCGAGCAGAAATTAGTTTGGGAAAACCTGAATACAGCCAGGGCGTGATCAAGGCCTGGTCAGTCCTACAAGGGCAATCCCTATTGGGGCAATCTGATGTGGGCCTGTTCTGTGCCTGATTTAGAATACCCTTTTAGGGTTAATCTTATTTGAATATATCGGGGCCTGATCAGGTTTTTCGTATTTGACCCTAGCTGAAATTTCATTTGGTTAAAATTCACTAGATTATTATCCATTTTAGAAATATGTTTAAAATCGTTTCATGCATGTTTTAGTTATCGCTTCTCGGCTGAAAGACTATAATAATAGTGATTTAGGTGGTATGTATGTTTTAATTTTTTCCGTTGTAATTTTTTTATTTTAATTTGATTAATTTATGTATATAATATATAAATATATATCAGGGTCTGATCCGGATATCCCAATCAGGGTCTGATTCGATTATCCCAATCAGGGTCTGATCCGGTAAACCCTCAGGACAATCAAACTGCCCTACCAATGCCTGATCCGGACTAGGGCAAACCTGATCAGGACCTTTCTTGAGTCCTGACAAATTCCTTCTCGGGATGTTATTGTTGTCTTATTTTTTGAACAATATTATTTGACTTGAAAGGATTTTTAGGTTTGATTTTAGTTTCGTTTATTTTAAAATTTGGTTTTGGGTTCGGTTTTGGTTTGATGATTTTTAAAATTTGGTTTCGGTTATGGTTTTGGTTTTGATAATTGTTAAAACGTGGTTTTGATTTTGGTTTCGGTCTTGATCATTTTTAGAATGTGGTTATGGTTTTGGTTTTACTGATTTGGTGTGGTTTTCTGGTTTTGCGGTTTTGGTTTTCAAAAACCGGTTTGCAGCTCTGATTACCAACTTGTTTGGCATTTCTCGTCGTTTTAGGACCTACTGATTCTAAAAAAGCAAAAAAAAAATTTTTGTCTGTCTGCCGGCCGTCCGTCATTAGCTACGAAATCTAGAAAACCGCTAAACGTATTTCAATAATTTGTTTTTCTAAAAATAAGTTGCTCTATGGACAGGTCCGAAAGGACGATGTGTTCGATAAATGTACCGGAAGTGTGTCAAAAATCGTCAAGTGTGTCAAAACATGGACATATTTGCATATTTTTTGCTAAAAAAACGTTCATTTTAAGTGATAATGAGTAGTAACATCGAATTTTGAGAAATCATGATGGTTGGGATTCGTATGTGAAACCAAAATCTAGATTATTGCATTCTAGGTTTGTCAAAAAAATGTTGTCAAGTGTGTCAAAAGAATTTTATTTTATTTTTTTGCCCGATTTTTGGAAAAAAATAAAATTAAATAGTAGGATGGGGGTGTGACCATATGGGCCACACCAGGAACTTCCCGTAAGATTAAAAACTAACCAGTTACTGGATAAGGTATACTAAAATACCAAATATAAAAAAATTATACAATATAATTTAACTGCAATAAATGCAATAAACGAAAAATCACAAAACAAATATTAAAACAAATTTGAAAAAAAAGTCAACAAAAAGTGAATATTAGTTCAATGAGGTTAAAGCCTAAAATATGCAAAATTAAGATTTATTTATTATACGACACATCAATTGTAATAATTTAAATAGAATTTGAATGTGTGTGTAATCATATTTAAATTTAATATTATACTAACACTCAGACTGCAAACTAAAATGAATTATCTAGACCGATTCAGAAGGTATTGAAAGGTGAAGATATTATTAAAATGTAAATATCAAAAATGATCTCCAACACTCCAACACAATAACTTAACCTATCGGTAAGATAAAAGGTAAGCATTTTTTTGATGAACACCGACCACTATACACAAGACACCTCAAAAGCAAATTTGTTCTATCTCTTGTTAACTGAAACATTTAACCAAAGATTCGTCAAAACACTTCATAGCTGTGGCTGTTGATGTGATATATTTAAAAGAATATATGATAAAGCATTTTAGCCGAAAGTGACAAACCGGAGGTGCAAAATTACTATTAGTCCAGTAAATAAAGGTCGAAAAAGATCAAAAGCTCGCAAAAATCCTGTCACTGACGGGACCTGGCGGAAATTGTTGGTCTTACCGAGTACTTTGACGTGAGAAAAATTACCTTGGGGTTCCGACCCTGTGAGCCTGGAAAATGGCCCTCAAAGTGTCAGAAGTAGTTTCCGGGCCATATCTCCGGAAATAGGGCAGTTAGGGCATTCCTGTTTAGCCAGAAATGAAGGTGAGCTAATTACCTACAGAAATGGTCTCATTCGTCCTAATGGTCCCATTAATGTTGCTTCTAACGAGTAGACGCCGGCGTCAGAAAAGATTCTTCAAGTTCATCTTCTTTTTCAAGCACTTTCATAACTTAACGCACTTCAGCTTCCACTCCGTTCATTCGGGCCCTTGAAAATAAACATTGGAATCAAAACGAGTTGGAAAATTTTGTTGGACGTCGGCGTCCACCAAGATTCGTTCAGCTCATCTTCATGTTCAAGCACTTTTATAATTTTTCAAACTTCAACTTGCACTCATTTATGATAAAGTTGTTCCAGCATTGTAATGCTCAACAAATTTGCCTCTGGGACAATCAAAGAGATTAACTCTTCCTTACCCTTGCTCCAAAAATTGAAACAGCAACACTAACTTTTAAACAGCACCAAATAATTTCCAAATAGCATCAAAAGTCCACTTTTTGTCCAGACTTTTTTTTATAAATATTGATTTCCAACAAAACAGAAAATTTTGAGCGATCTAATGGTCTACAAAATGTTTTTTTATTCGCCTACATATTAAAGTGTTTCTTTATTACTGTGATTTGCGGCTTTAAAGTATCACTTTTCAACTATTTATTTTGTTGTCATAGCTACGTCCAAAAAAGTAAAAAGCATTTGCATTTGTTTAAATTCTATGAAAAATAAAAATTTTTATCAAAGCAACCCTTAAATTCAAAATTTCATTATCCAATTAAAATAGTTGTTATCATTTGTTGTCATAGCTACACAATAATTTGAAAAAAATAATAAATATTTTGTCAAAGGTTACTTGTTCCACATATTTTTATTTTAAAATTTATGAAAATTTATAATTTTAATTTAGATAAACAAATTTTCTTAAAATATTTTGCTTGCGGCGAATAAAAAATAGTATATAATGCATGTAGGTAAGCTATTTTGGACTTAATGTGGGTGCAAATCTCGGCTGGCGCCTCGATTTGCAAACTCCACATCCGTCCAAAATCTTTAGCTTTACGTCCTAGCATCATAATGTACTATTGTTGACGATAAACAATAACAATATAAGTCCAAGAGGGACGCGTGAAGCCAGTGTGTGTGTGCCATGTGTGCACGCCTGCGCGGACCGATATTATACACGAAATATACGCGCCGCCACGTGAAGCAGAAAAAAAGAGGAAATTATCATAAATAATTTCAGAGAAACTTTTTCTATTTTTTTTTTGTGGATTAAAAACAATGACATTACTTATATCAATGGAAAGCTGAGAACCTCAGCTTTACTTTTATATAAGTAACAATACCCAAAACATTCCTCGGACAGAAAAAAAAGTGTCTGAAAAATTTCGCCAGTTTTTTCCCGTGTGGGCGTAAAATCAACTTTTAAAGAGCCCTGGAAATTTCTAAACAATTTGGAAAATACGATCGGAAACTAGACATTCTAAGCTACAAATTGGTGTAACTTATGAGGCACTTCAATAGACAATAAATCTTTTATTAATGATTTTCCGCGGACTTTCCGAAACTCCATGGAAGTCCTGAAAATGGAAATTATTGCACTCGCTTACAAACGTGATAACAGGAATTTTATCACAGGATGTGACAGGTACTGGTTTTCTCTTTCACATGAATTTTGAATCATCGAAAAATATTGAATTTTGACCGAGCTTTACGCTAATTTGTCCGCCGCTCCTTAGTAAATACGTGTAAAGCGGCGTTCTGGCTCCATGATGAAGAGAAAAATGCAGGACAAGGTTCGAGTCCGTTATCTCGGAAACTATCGGGTTTACGATAAAAATGATTAGGACAATTTCTGTAGATAATTAGCTGACCTTCATTTCTGGCTAAACAGGAATACCCTAACTGCCATATTTCCGGAGCTATGGCCCGGAAGCTACTTCTGACACTTTGAGGGCCATTTTCCAGGCTCACAGGGTCGGAACCCCAAGGTAATTTTGCTCACGTCAAAGTACTCGGTAAGCCCAACAATTTCCGCCAGGTCCCGTCCGCGACAGGATTTTTGCGATCTTTTAACCTTTATTTACTGGACTATATGAACATTATAAAATCCTTATGCTCTAAGTTTCAAAAAAACTGAATGTCAGGACTGAGTGTTATTGAAGTTTTAAAAAAAACGGTTGTTTAACGATCCACAGACATCCTCCCCAACCCCTTTGCCAAATTTTGAAAATAGCTCATATTTTCCATATTCAAATAAACCCAAATGCGTTTGCAGCTCATTTTAATTCAAAAGGTTCATCCAGATCTCATGGATTTGCGTAACGAATATAACACATATTTTTAAATTTTCTTAAAAAACTCAAAAAGTAAGATAGCAATTGTTTATACAAATGTCATTATAAATTGTTGACATGATGACAAACAAAATGGGAAGTAAATGGTCTTGATAACGTTATTTATTCTTGTAATAGCTGCAAGAGATAATTTTCAGTTTTTTGGAAACCACTTAAAACAAATGCACCGATTTTGTTAGAAAAGAACTGGGCTGTAGGCTACGCCAAATACATCAATTGTGACCATTGCCGTTGAAATCGGATCATCCGTTGTTGAGAAAGCGTTGGACAAATTGGTGTCCACTTACGACGATACCGGTACGATACGATAAGTAAACCCGGATGCGTTTGCAGCTCATTTACATACCAAAACTTCATCCAGATATCATGCGTTTTTTGCGTAACGAAAATAACACGTAGTTTTTTCACATTTTCTTAAAAAACTCAACAACTAAGATAGCAATTGTTTAGAAAAACCTCATTGTAAATGGCTGACATGATGACAAACAATTTGGGAGTTTCATGACCTTGATAGCATTATTCAATCTCATTATATTTGCAAGAGATAATTTTCAGTTTTTTTGGAAACCACTAAAAAACAAATGATTTAATTTCACTAGAAAAGTACTGGGCTCTAAGTTAAGCCAAGATACATCGATTGCGACCATTTTCGTTAAAATCGACCCATCCGTTGTTGATAAAGCGTTGGGCAAAAATTAATCCACATGCAGCGATACATACACACATACACACACACATACAGACTGCCAGCTAAAAATAGTCTAAACAGCTTCAGAAGGGCATGAAACGTAAGGATATCATAAAAATTCCGATTTCGAAAATCGACCCAAAAACAATAACTTCCCATATCGGAAGTTAATTATTTGTATGACATGAAATGAAAACACGAAATTGGACATGGAAATTTTTGATTTTATTATAATTTTTGCAATATTTTTAGAATTTTGAAAAAAGTTCCAATTTTTGATTTTCTTATAATTTTTGGAATATTTTTGGAATTTTGAAAGAAATATGAATTTTTGATTTTGAAATATTTTCTCGAAAATCTAAATGGAGAGGTTTTAGAGAGTTTGGTGATTGTATCATCTTTTCACTAAATTATGTTAATTTATGATCTGTTATAATTTTCCGGCAACAATAATTAAAACTTTTTTCAAAATTACAAAAATTATAATAAAATCAAAAATTAAAAGTTTTTCAAAATTCTAAAAATATTCAAAAAATTCTTACAAAATCAAAAATTAAAACTTTTTCCGAAATTCTAAAACTATTGCAAAAATTATTACAAAATCAAAAATACAAACTTTTTCAAAATTCCAAAAATATTTCAAAAACTATAACAAATTCAAAAATTTCCATGTCCAATTTCATTTTCAATTACATTTACGTCATAAAAACAGCTACATTTTTTTTCAAAAAAATTGGCTAAAAAATAAATGAAATCATTTTTTGACACACTTGACAACATTTTTTTCTCAAACTTATAATGCCATAATTCTCAATAATAATAAAAAATTTCATTTCAAACAAACAATTTTATTTTTTTCCAAAAAATTGGGTAAAAAAATAAATAAAAATCTTTCTTTTGACACACTTGACAACATTTTTTTGTCAAACTTATAATGCCATAATTCTCAATAATAATAATAAAATTTCATTTCAAACAAACAATTTTATTTTTTTCCAAAAAATTGGGTAAAAAAATAAATAAAACTCTTTCTTTTGACACACTTGACAACATTTTTTTGACAAACTTATAATGCCACAATTCTCAATAATAATAATAAAATTTCATTTCAAACAAACAATTTTTTTTTTTCCAAAAAATTGGGTAAAAAATAAATAAAAATCTTTCTTTTGACACACTTGACAACATTTTTTTGACAAACTTATAATGCCATAATTCTCAATAATAATAATAAAATTTCATTTCCAACAAACAATTAATTTTATTTTTTTTCCAAAAAATTAGGTAAAAAAATAAATAACTAGTGGGGTAGGGGTGTGACCATAGGGGCCACGCTAGGAACTTCCCGTAAGATTAAAAACCAACCCAGTTACTGGATAAGGTATACTAAAATACCAAACACAAAAAAAATTGAACAGTATAATTTAACTGCATTGTCTAAAAATATGTTTTATAGAACATAAATACAAATAAAAAACGAAAAATTACAAAACAAATATCCAATTAAATTTGAAAAAAAATCAAATCAATCAAAAAAACTGAATATTAGCTCAATTAGGGTTTTTAAAGCCTAAAATACGCAAAATTAAAATTTATTTATTAAACGACACATCAATTGTATTAATTTAAATAGAATTTGAATGTGTGTGTAATCAAATTTAAATTTAATATTATACTAACACTTAGACTGTAATCTAAAATAAGTTGTCCAAACCGATTCAGAAGGTATTGAAAGGTGAAGATCTCATTAAAATTTCAATATCAAAAAAATCTCCAACACAACAGTCAACAACCTAACCTATATCGGTAAGATAAAAGGTCTGCATTTGTGTAATGAACACCGACCACTATATACAAGACACATCAAAAGCAAATTTGTTCTATATTTCTTCTATGTTCTGAAACATTTAATCAAAGATTCGTCAATGGCTGTTGTTGTGATATATTTAAAAGAATTATAGGATAAAGCTATATAGCCGAAAGTGACAAACCGCAAGTTGCAAAACTACTATAAACATTACAAAAACCTTATGTTCTAAGTTTCAACAAAATTGAATGTCAGGACTAAGTGTTATTGAAGTTTAAAAAAACAGTTCTTCAACGATCCACAGACATCCTCCCCGACTCCTTTGCCAAATTTTGAAAAAGCTCATATTTTCTATATTAAAATACACCCGAATGCGTTTGCAACTCACTTTAATTCAAAAGAGTCATCAAGATATCATTCGTTTGCGTAACGAAAATAAAACCTTTTTTTCAAATTTTTTTAAAAACTCAAAAAGTAAGTGGCAATTGTTTATACAAATGACATTATAAATTGTTGACGTGATGACAAACAAAATGGAAGGTAAATGGTCTTGATAGCGTTATTTATTCTCGTAATATTTGCAAGAGTTAATTTTCAGTTTTTTGGAAACCACTAAAAAACAAATGAACCAATTCCGTTAGAAAAGGACTGGGCTGTAAGTTACGCCCCAAGATACATCGATTGTAACCATTGCCGTTGAAATCGGATCATCCGTTTTTGAGAAAGCGTTTGACTAATTGGTGTCCACATACGATGATACACACGCACATACACATACATAAATACTGCCAGCTGAAAATAGCCTAAACAGCTTCAGGAGTCTTGAATCGTTCAAAAATTCCTATTTCGAAAATCGACCCAAAAATAATAACTTCTCATATCGTGAAGTTAGTAAACAGTTTACCAAGCGATCCACTCATTAACCTCTGAACTTTTTATCAAATTTTGAAAATAACTTAGATCTTCGATATTCAAGTAACTACGTATGCGTCTGCAGCTCATTTACATACGAAAGTTTCATCCAGATATCATGCGATTGCGTAACGAAAATAACACGTAGTTTTTTCACATTTTCTTAAAAAACTCAAAAAGTAAGATAGCAATTGTTTATACAAATGTCATTGTAAATGGCTGACATAATGACAAATAGTATGAAAGTTTCATGACCTTGATATCATTATTTAATATCATAATATTTGCAATAGATGATTTTCAGCGTTTTGGAAACCACTAAAAAAGAAATGATTTAATTTCACTAGAAAAGTACTGGGCTCTAAGTTAAGCCAAGATACATCAATTGCAACCGTTTCCGTTGAAATCGACCCATCTGTTGTTGGAAAAGCGTTGGACAAAAATTTGTCTACATACACCGATACATACAAACATACACACACACATACAGACTGCCAGCTAAAAATAGTCTAAACAGCTTCAGGAGGTCATGAAACGTAAAGATATCATAAAAATTCCGATTTCGAAAATCGACCCAAAAACAATAACTTCCCATATCGGGAAGTTAAAAATCTTTCTTTTGACACACTTGACAACTTTTTTTGACAAACTTATAATGCAATAATCTAGTTTTTGATCGCACATACCAATCCCTACTATCAAGATTCCTCCAAATTTAATGTTCCTACTCGTAATCACTTAAAATGAACGTTTTTTAAGACAAAAATATGAAAATTTGCTATTTTTGACACACATAATGATTTTTTTGACACACTTCCGGTACAGTTATCGAGCACAGCGTCCTTTCGGACCTGTCCCTTGAGTATACCTATTTTTAGAAAAAAGAATTTTTGAAATCCCTTCAGCGGTTTTCCCTGCAGCGTAGGTAATGACGGCTGGCAGACAGACATACATTTTTTTTTTTGCTCTTTTAGAATCAGGAGGTCCTAAAACGTCGAGAAATGTCAAAAAAGTGGGGGTAAGAATTTCACTTTGAGCTCATGAATGTAATACTTAGGTCTTTCAGACCGAAGTAAATGACTAATATCAAGATCTAATCATAGCAAATATGATAATTAGGGTTAGTAGTTAAAAAAATTCTATATATATCTCGGTTGAGAAGACTAATATAGACCTCGAACATTATATCCCTCGGCGCTACGCCTCTATAAGTTCTCGGTCAATAATAGATTACTTCTCAACCTTGTTATATAATGTACTATTGTAGCTTATCCTTTTAAAAAAATCTTGAACCGCCTGGCATATATTGTCTTTATTATAAAAGAAACTTAAGTATTTTCAGTTTTTATTACTTACTTCTACGAATTCTAAAATATTATTATATTTTTTAAAAAATATATAGTATCTGTAATTAAACCACAATTGTTACTGTTATATTGGCTTATTAACTTAACTTGATGAGTGTTCCGTATTATCACTAAAAACGGGAAGCCCATCCACATTTAAATCTAAGTATACAATTTTTGGCACTAATTTATTACTCACATTTTCCAGCAGTAAAATTCTTCTTAAGTTATTCTCCAACCCGATATGAATATATTCTCCAGGAGAAACGGTAATTTTTTCTAGGTTGTGCGGCGTTTGCAACAAAGCTCTATAGTCCATCGGTAATTCCGAGAAAAATGTTTTCATAAATTTTAATAACTCGGACAATGCTGTTTTATTAGTGTTATGTTCCACTGCCCATTTTTGCAAAAATAATTTTACGTAATTATTAATATCAGGACTACTATATGGCTTAATAAAATTAATTAAATCTAATTTTTGAGGGATAATTTTCAATTCACAATCAAATGATTCCTTTGATAGTTCACAAAAATCATTTTCACTTATTTCAGTAGTCTCAGAACTAGAAGAGTTTTCATCATTTGATGTATGTAAAACATCATTATTTATAATCTTCACTTATGTCTGGTAGGCTTAAATTGCAAGCTGCACGTGTATTTGATGTTTTACTCTTTTAGGTAGATTTCATATAAAAATCTACCTATTGCAATGGGCTTCATCTCGGAATTTCGGAAAAATTTTTGTGCCAAACGACTATATATGATAAGCGGAGACAAAAAAACAAAAAAAAAAAAAATTTATATATATATATATATATATATATATATATATATATATATATATATATATATATATATATATATATATATATATATATATATATATATATATATATATATATGTATATAAACGATATGAGATATAACGAAAACGACCGGCACTCTCACGGTCGCATTTGTTGAGGTAGATCAAAAAAATTGTCTGTACTTGTGTGTTTTAATAATATCTTGGACAAGTTCGTGAATCAGCAAAATCCGACACGTGGTTAAGAAACTAGAGGCTTTTTTCTGAAAAAAATTGATTTTTTAAAACCGTTATAACGGCCGTTTGGATACTAATATTTCAAAAAATTTAACAAATTTAGAATCTTTGGAATCTTTTTTATCAATTTGTTTTAAATCTAGACCTCTGCAGTTAAAGGTTCCTGAATGAGCGGCTCCAACAAAAAAGTTTGCAAAAAAAAATTTTTTTTTGAAACAACCGGCACTCTCACGGTCGCATTTATAAGGCCAGATCAAAAAACCTTTTCTAAAAATGTGCGTTTTGTTAATATGTTGGACAAGTTCGTAAATCAGCCCAATCCAACACATGGTTAAGAAACTAGAGGCTTTATACTAGAAAAAAACTCTGTTTTTTAGATCCGTTATAACGGCCGTTTGGATTCTAATACTTTTAAAAACTTCATAAATTTAGAATCTTTGAAACCTTTTTAATCAGTTTCTTTCAAAAAAAAGACCTCTGCAGTTGGAGGTTTCTGAGTGAACGGCTCCAACAAAAAAGCTTGTAAAACACAAAATGCGTTTGAATCAACCGGCGCTCTCACGGTTGCATTTGTGGAGCCAGATCAAAAAACTTTCCTTAAAAATGTGTGTTTTAATAATATCTTGGACGAGTTCGTAAATCAAAAAAATCTGACACATGGTTAAGGAACTATAGGCTTTATACTAGAAAAAAAAGTGGTTTTTTTAATCCGTTATAACGGCCGTTTGGATACTAATATTTTTAAAATCTTCATAAATTTAGAATCTGTGAAAACATTTTAATCCGTTTCTTATAAATATAAACCTCTGCAGTTAGAGGTTTTTGACTTGTTGGCTTCAACAAAAAAGTTTGCAACAATCCCCAATTACAATTTCCAAAAACCTTATAACAGTCAATGTCAACCTTATAACAGTCAAAAAATAAAAGATTTGAATAGAAGAAATTAATTTTTTTTTCTTAGAAATAAACTATTTTGAAATTTTGCAGTAATTGCACGACATATGATATAGAGTAGGTTTGTGTCATAAATTATCACACACATGTTCTGTGGTAGATTTGATATTTGTTTGTTGCAAAATTGGATACATATAATTTTGCTTGTAGGTAGCTAATTTTCTTTTTAAATTTGTTCGATATCTGTTTGAAATTAGTTGGTTTTGTTTAAACTAATCTGATACATCAGATTCTACTGGCACACAAAACTGTCTGATCTCGAAATCTACCTATTTCTAGCGGATATACGTGCCGCTTGGACTTTTTTATTTTCTAATATTATGTTTCTTAATTTTTCCTTATTTATTTTTTTCAATTTATATTTTAAATAATTTATTGTTTTATTTCTGCACTTATTATTTTTCATTAAACAATTCATATTTAATTTTAGATGCTTCTCTATAAATACACATACAAACGGTTCAAAGTAAAATATATATATTAAACTATATAATATAAACTTAAAATAATTTGCACATATTCGTTTCAATTTTGCGACCGACACAGAAGCTACTTATTAGTTAACTGCACTTGCACACAATTGACAATCGCGTCGGTTTCCATTAATCAGACATTAATATCTAGTTAATTACAGACTTCAATGTCAACCTTCTGCAAGTAGCGTTTAAGCTAGTCAAATAATAGACACGGAAGTCCATTTTCCAGAATTGACTTCAATGTTCAACGAATATCAAACTGTTGAGTGACCCTCCTATAACTGACGTTTAAACTGATCGGTTAATTCACATTCAAGATGAATGTATAGGTAAGCGTTATTTAAGCTTATTAAATACCTAACTTTTAGGGTCAAAATAAATATTACACCTTTAAGTTTCTTATATGTACCTACATGTACATATATATGTACAATCGATAGACACCAAAGTCATATTACTAATTTCAACATCATTGTCAATTAAACTGACATTTCCTAGATATTTGGACTTGTGGTTTATCGGGTAGATTTCTATCTGTGTAGTGTTGATAACAACCTAGAAGTTAGGAGATCATCAAAAGTGCCGAAACCGATAAACTTAAATGATTATGTTTCCTACAGTGCAATATCATTTGAAATGAATGATCCGTCCACTACTGAAGAAGCTTTCAGTAGAGCAGATTACGAATTTTGCAAAGAAGCTATGAAAACGAGTATAGCTCATTAATCGAAAATCAGACGTGAGAACTGGTTGATCTTCATCTACCACCGAATAAAAAACCAATTGACTGCAAATGGATTTTAAAGCAAAACGAGATGTTAATGGTAAAATTGTGCAACACAAAACTAGATTGGTAATTAATTAAAGGTTGTGCTAAAAAATCGGGAATAGACTACGAGGAAACATATCCGCCTGTCGTAGATTATAGCCTGTCGTCTGTCGTAGCATATAGCACAATACGATATAGCACAATGCGTTTTCTATTAGCGATGTTAGCAAAGTATAATTTAGATATTGACCAAATGGATGCGGTCACAGCATTCCTCCAAGGCGAGTTGGAAGACGAAATATATATGATCCAACCTGAATGTTTCGCAAGGAACAAAAAAGTATATCGTCTTAGAAAATCACTATACAATTAAACAAATAAGTTTAAACAATTCAGCCGAATATGGAACAAGAAACTCGATGATGCTTTGATAAATTTTGGATTAAAAAAATCAAAAGTTGATCCATGTATTTACTTAAAAATTCAAGGTAACCGAATTATGATAATTGCCGTATATGTAGATGATTTTTTGATATTCTTTAATAACGAAAAATTTAAAAATGATTTAAAAAAGAGTTTAATTACATCATTCAAAATGAAAGATATTGGTCCTGCTCGTTAAGTATTTATTAGGGATATAAATCACATGCAAAAAGGAAGCGGGAAGGGAAGGGAAGTTGTCAAGTTAAATGTGTCCGAAAACTCAAGAAGATTGCAATGAGATGCAAAGTATACCTTATCAGCAAGCCGTTGGAAGTATTTTGTTTGCATCCCAAAAATCCAGACTAGATGTAAGTTATGCAGTGAATATGATGGTCGTTTTTGATAACAATCCAGGTAAACCACACTAGAGTGCGGTAAAGCGGAATATGAGATACCTTAAAGGAACGTCAAGAGCGAAACTTGAGTTTAACAATCAAAATACGGATTTGGTTGGCTATTGTGATGCAGATTGGGCAAGCGATGTAGATCAGAGGCGATTTACAACGGGATATGCGTTTGTATATCAAAATGGTGCAACTTCATGGAATTCAAAGAAACAACCAACAGTGACATTACCAACAACGGAGGCGGAATATATGTCTATGATTTCTCCAATACCAGAGGCATTATGGTTGAAAGGTCTCCAAATGGAACTTATAAAAAACACTACGCGATAGTAAAAGTGCCATTCAATTAAGTTCAAATGGTGTTTATCATCCTAGGACAAAACACATAGACGTCAAGCATTATTTTATTCGAGAAAAATAAACGAAAAGAAGATTCAACCGAGATACTTACCTACAGATGTTATGATGGCAGATGTGCTGACGAAACCGTTCAGTTTTATGAAACATAAGAAGTGTTCGAAAGCTTTAGGGTTGATTTTGATTTTGAATTATATAAATTCTAGTGGGAGTGTTGAAAGTAGAATTATTATTGTTATGTTGATAACACTTTTATGTTTGTTAAATGAAATTTCAAATACACTTTTTCATATAACGTTAAAATACATAACCGCGTTTTAGTTTATACGTACTCTTTATTGTTAATTACTTTAATTACAACAGTTTTACAACAAAGGGAGGGGACTAAAAATTAAATATCATCGCTCTGCAAGAAATAAGACAGTCATATACTCATATATGAGAAAGCAAGATCTGGGTAGTCATTCTTTGTTCTATCGTGGTCATTCTTCTCTATATATATGAAGATTTGATGCAGGTTTGTATATCGCATTAAAAAAGCCGTGATGAAATTCATCCTGGTCAATGAGAGAATCTGCTTCCTAACGGTACGAGGAATATGCAACATTAGACATTTTAAAAAATTATACATATATTTAATTTATTTAACAAAAAACAAATTAAACTATGTTAAAAGTTTGGTCTCCAATTTGTTTTTATTAATTAATATAATAATTTATTTAAAATAAATTTAATCAATGGAAACGTTTTAACATCTCAATTCTCATCACTGAAATTGAAGATCAATATCAAAACCATACTACCGAAACATTTCGAAAAACTGTCTCAAGTTCTTGATATGATCTCTCTGAGATTAAAAACTACCCATGGAGACTTTGATAAGCCCTGGTATCTACTTAATACGCTATTTAAAGAATTACTGAGAAAATACTCGCGACCATAGAACACCACATTTAGAAACCCTGGATGAATCTATTATACATACCTCAAATACAGGTGTAGCCACAACTAAACAAATTTGTTAGCGCGATAATTGTTTATTGCGATAATTTTAGTGCCGTGTTATTGCGTGTTAATTATTGCGGTAATACGTAACCTTAACATAAAAAATATTATAAAAGATTTAAAGCAAGGTTGGCAAATATCATGATATTTATATAAATATAAAAATATCCGATATATATCATGTTCTGATATATATTTTTGAATAAGTTGTTTATGTTAAATATTATTCATTATATGGCCCTTTCCACACTTGTATGCAGTGCAGAGCATCACTTCCTCGTTTCTTACCCCTTTGCCTATAAACTAAATTCAAATATGGCAACTCCAATTTAGTTTATCGGCAATTTATCAAGCCTATTCGTCTATATCTTCAATTGCACAAGTCCAAATGACGAATGCGCTTAGTTGCTTTGCTTTTTCTTGTTTATTAGTTCAAATTGCATCATCAATACCTATACAATATTGTACAACTGGTACAGTAATGGTCCATTGCTGGCGACCAGCAATGCAGCAATGGTAGAGTTCTGGCAACCATAACTGGGACCATAAACATCATGTAACTGTATGATAACTTCGAAATAAATGACTGCCATGCAATGGCCCATACAAGGTTATACAACTGCTCCTATTGGTCAAATGCTGCCGACCAGTAATTCAACAATGGACGGGTACTGGCAACCATGACTCATAGCAACTATGACTCGATCATTAACATAATTTTACTTGTTGATAACTTCTGATAATAAATGACTGTCATTTATTTGCCAGACAGAAAAACAGCAATGGTCCATAAAGGTTGTACAACTGGCCCAGTAACAGGCCAATAATGATGACCAGTATTCCAGCAATGACCAAAAACTGGCAAACATGACAGGGTCATAAAAAAAATATCATATGTAAATTTAAATAAATTAAATACAAAAAATTTAAAATAAAGCAAAAGTTATTTAAAACTTATACCAATTTTAACATTACATATTATCAGTCTTTCAGTAGAGATGCGATAATTAAACTCTAGGTGAAATTTTTCAAACTCTATATCTAAAATGGATAACACTCTTGTATATTTTAACAAAGTGACAAAGATCGTGGAATCGCACTGTTGAACACTGCATATAAAATACTAGCTAATGTCGTACTCGCTCGGCTCATCTCGTTCGCCGAATCAATCATCGGCGACTATCAGTGTGGTTTTCGTCCCAACCGTTCAACCACAGATCAATGTTTTACTTTTAGGATGCTTCTGGAAAAATGTTGGGAGTACAACATCAGCATTCACCAGCTCTACGGTCTGCACTCATATGCCTTGGTATTCCAGCGAAACTTGTTTCTCTGTGCAAATTCACAACATCGGGATCAAACTGTAGAATAGTAATCGAAGGGTCAGTTTCTGACTCTTTTGATATAACATCAGGTGTTCGTCAAGGTGATGCATTCGCGCCCGTACTATTTAATTTGGCGCTTGAGTACGCGATAAGAAAAAGCCGCATTGAGACACAAAACTGTATATTTAACAAATCTAGTCAAATTCTTGGCTACGCAGATGATATTGCACTTCTTGGACGTAGACCAAGCGATATAAGGATAGTCTCTCTCAGCTTCAAAGAAATGCTAAACGACTTGGATTATGCATTAACACCGGCAAGACTAAACTTTTAACAACATCCAGGAATATACCTCCCGGCAATCTGAATACTGGCGACTATGAAGTAGAACGCGTGGAAAACTTCAAATACCTCGGGTCTGTAATAACATCGTCAAATGACATGCAGGCATATATTTTTTTTTTTTTAATAAAATGTGTTGTGTAGTAGGAATTACAATTTGTGTCACAACAACACATAAATACTTTTTAAGACCAAGGTCCCACAACAACATACGTTCAAAGGTGTTGATGGACGTAAATCTTTCTTTTTTGTTTTTATATTAAAGAATGAATAACTAAACAAGAAATCCTATCACTGACAAACTATGACATAGGCCAATATTTTATGATAGAATAGAGAAAATAAAAGTAAATTAAAAAGTAAATAGCAAATTTTTATAAAAGTTTGATGAAACATAACAAAAATGTAGTTGCCAATAATTCAGCCGGTTGCATATTCCTTGATCTCGTGACGCACCGTCTTTCTTGAAGATTAAAGTCCACACATAGTTATATGAAGGCTCGTTTCCTCAAGGAAGCAATAGCGTATCATCATCAAGGATTATTTCACAGCTAAGATTGAGCTACTGTTGACTGAATACAGTTCATCCGCCACCACCCCTAAGATGTCACCTTGGGTAGTGATATCTCACTGCTATTGCCAGTGGTGTGTGATATCTCACGTTAACTCATATGCCAATAGCAGGGACTGGAGTACGTAAATATTTAAATAAGTATTTAAATAAGTAAGTATTTAAATTTTGTATTAAATCCTATTAAACTTTTGCGATCCAAACATCTTTCGCAGTCGTGCAAACTCACACTTTACAAAGCATTAATCCGACCTGTGCTTACCTTTGGAAGCGAAAGCTGGACACTGACTTCCTCCGATTGTAGAATTCTATCAACATTCGAGAGGAAAGTCATACGAACTATTTATGGTCCATGTAAAGTTGCTGAAAATCAGTATAGAATCCGAATGAATCATGAAATAAGACAGCTTTTCGGAGGCTGCGATGTAATCAGATTCATTAAATCTAACCGGATTAGATGGTTGAAGCGTCCCAACAACAACCAGCTGGTGTTCGTCGAAGAGAAAGACCTAGACAACGCTGGCGTGATGACATCATCCAAGACCTTTATGATATAGGATGTCGAAACTGGGGTCAACTGGTCATGGAACGAGATGATTGGAAGCTGATTGGACAGACGGCAAAATCCCTCCATGGGATGTAAACGCCAGAGAGAGAGACAAAAATCGGCCAATTTATAGTCCAGTACTGTCGCAATGACAATAGCCAATTGATGTTAACTATTAACGTGCCATTACTTAGCCATTAAGTAAACTGAACTGGTTATTTTCTATAAACCGTAGATCGGATGATTCGTGGTTCCAGCAATGGTCCAATAACAATAGCCATGTATTGTTTACCATTCATGGGCTAGTGCTTAATCATTCAAAGGTAACTAAATACTGGCTATTTTTTGTTAACCATAGATCAGCCGATGAATGGTTCTAGTACAGGCCCAATAACAAAGGTCAAATCGTGTTAATTATTAATGGACTAGTGCTTGGTCGTATTTCAAATTCTGGAATACCCTGCTTAGGTAGTCATTCCATTCCACGACACCATTGGTGTTGTATTACTGAACTAAGAATGAAATACATATTTTTTGAAAAAGGTGTAGATTCAGTTAAAAGCGCCATTACAAATGGAATGAAAAAGACTGAAATAATTCTTCTCTTTGGTGGTTGTTGTAACGTTTACTTACCTAAAAATCGATGGTCAAGCATAAATTATCTAGGTATGACTGATTAGGTGTATTTAAAGCCATATCTCTTCTTCGATAAAGTTTCTTAACATCTAAAGATTGCTCTAGTTTAAGATCGACTTCCAGTTTCCCAAGCCGTTTTGCTGGACTCTGAAATACGGCCAAGCACTAGCCCATTAATGGTAAACAGTACTTTGCTATTGTTATTGGGCCAGTACTAGAACCATTCTTCGGCCGATCTATGGTTTGCAGAATAGAGCCAGTATATGGATACCTTTGAATGGCCAAGTACTGGCCAAATAATGGTAAACAATGCTTGGTTATTGTTATTGGGCCATTTGTGGTGGGTGTACACCATATGATCGTTCTCTATATCGTGAGTAAACGACATTTGTACACTACCTTGATCTGACTGCGTATTTATTACTTATTATACTTTAAACTTTTGTTGACTAACTTTAACACTGCCGTCTATATGTCCGTAAGTCCAAATCTGTCCGGTTTTTCAACGATACAGTTTGCCGAAACAACTTTGCACCAAGGAAAGAACCGTTAGACCCGTTTGACGTGCGTCAACTGAGGTCGTCAGGAGGATCAGAGAAAGTAAAACACTATTTAAATTCAAACTGATTCTGATTTTTATTTGTTCGAAAACTTTCTTTTATACAATTTTTGGATTTGCATTTTCATTTTCCTAATCCCCACTTAAATCAATCAATATATTTATTTCAAATTAATTATGTAGAAAATGCAATTCTAGCAAAATGTACATATAATATATATGTCAATTTAATTACTTATTATTTTCCCCTTAATAAAATCTGTATCATCATAATTATTTAGCTTTTGTTTTTATTTAAAATTATTTAAAATTAGTTTCAATGTTTTGAAACATGATATATGATGACACACTTTGAGTAATGTATAATTCATAAAGTTCATAAAATTTCGCTTACTTATAATTGTAAACATATGAAATGTTGTTTACTAAATTATTATTATTTTGTTTTGATAAGAAAGAAATTACATCATGGGAATTCCTTTATAACTTATTATATGTGTTTTGATTTGGATAGGTAGACGTAGTAGTATCTCTACACTTCCGTTCCTTTTTTAACAAAAATTTGTTTTTAAAAGTAAGAAAACAAATTTTGGCGTAATTCATGAAATAAATTTCGATTTTAAAAATATTTAGTATCCATAACATTTAATATTTTGCAAATTTTTATTGGGATTTTATTTGGGAACATAATTTTTTAGTCTATTTTTATGTACTTCCTTAATTAAGTTACCGTTTCTTATTCTAACATTTGTTTTATTTATACCTATGACCTCATAGGGTCCTGTATAAGGTGGATCTAATTTTTTACGATCACCTGCTTTTAACCATAATGATTAACGAATTTCGAAATTTTGTTTTTTTTTTAGAATATGTCTTTTTAATATATAATTATGTACTTCATTGATTAAATTATCTTTACTTATCTTAAGATTAGTTCTATTTACATGCTTATTTCGTTCTTTTACATTTTTATTCTGCTTATTCCTAGCGCACAATTCACACTTACTTACATGACTTTTTTATTAATATTAACTCCCCGTCAATGTGTTTGTGTGCTAGGATTTACATAAAATATTTTTATTGGGTTTCTAAAATTTGGGAGTCTCTCGATAACTGATTTTCGGAGACCCCTTCCCAGTTTTCCGATTGTTCAATATTCCAATCTGGAAATTCTTTTTTACAAAAATTTTTCTTTATTTTAATAAACACTTCTATTAAAATTTCTATTTTGTTTATTATTATCATTACAATTATTATTATTATTATAATTATTGTAGCTATGGCTACAATTCCATTCATTATTTTTAAGCATACCATTATAATGGTTTTTATAAAAATTATTAATTCCATTTTTATTTAGATAATTTGACTTTTTTTAAAATTTTATAATAATTGAAAAAAAAAGTTTTAGTCAAACGGAAATTTTTTGTTTAAATTTTTATTATCATAAAAAATTTTTTGTTTACCATTCTTTATTATTTAAAAAAAAATATCATATATCATATGTTAGTTTTCATTTTCATTTTATTTAAAAAGAAACTTTATTAATTTATTATATAAAAAGAGAAAAATTAACTTAAATGTAATTTGTTCATTTAAACTGAAATTTTTTTTTATATATTATTTTTTTTAAATTATCCATTCATAATTAGTTATGATTCTAGAAATTTCATTTATTATTATTTAAAATTTATTAATTCATTTATTAAAAATATCTTATATATATTGTCTTAATTAATAAAAATTAAAGTTTTCTTTATTTATTTAAAAAGTATCTTAAAAGTATTACAAAGGTTTAATAATAAAAAATTTTTTGTTTAAACTGTTGTTATGGTTATTTCTTTACGCACGGTTTTTTGAAAATAACCCTTTAATCTAAAGATTATATATATAATTATCAAGACTAGCATCGTTACAAATATGATAATCTCGTATTTGTTTATTGGTGACGTGTTTTCCGATATGTTCGTTGACGAATTAGGTCCATTTATAATGAACACTTCTTCTTCCTTTGTCTTTTGAGCTGAGTTTCCCATTTTTCAAGTAACGTTTTGAATGTGTTGATTTAAATTTGTATAATTTCACTGTAATGTTTTGAATGTGTTGATCTAAATTTGTATAATTTAACTCCTTCTGTTATTGTCAACTCCAATTTGTATAGTTGATTGTTCGTACTTGATTTAATTCAAAATTGATTTAATAATCGGTATTTACTTCTTCATCAAATTATAACTTCAATAATTGTCATCTATTGTTGCGATTCTTTGGGCAAGATTCCAGGTTTAGTTCGTGAATGGCAAGTTCGCCATGTGGTGGGTGTACACCATATGATCGTTCTCTATATCGTGAGTAAACGACATTTGTACACTACCTTGATCTGACTGCGTATTTATTACTTATTATACTTTAAACTTTTGTTGACTAACTTTAACACTGCCGTCTATATGTCCGTAAGTCCAAATCTGTCCGGTTTTTCAACGATACAGTTTGCCGAAACAACTTTGCACCAAGGAAAGAACCGTTAGACCCGTTTGACGTGTGTCAACTGAGGTCGTCAGGAGGATCAGAGAAAGTAAAACACTATTTAAATTCAAACTGATTCTGATTTTTATTTGTTCGAAAACTTTCTTTTATACAATTTTTGGATTTGCATTTTCATTTTCCTAATCCCCACTTAAATCAATCAATATATTTATTTCAAATTAATTATGTAGAAAATGCAATTCTAGCAAAATGTACATATAATATATATGTCAATTTAATTACTTATTATTTTCCCTTAATAAAATCTGTATCATCATAATTATTTAGCTTTTGTTTTTATTTAAAATTATTTAAAATTAGTTTCAATGTTTTGAAACATGATATATGATGACACACTTTGAGTAATGTATAATTCATAAAGATCATAAAATTTCGCTTACTTATAATTGTAAACATATGAAATGTTGTTTACTAAGTTATTATTATTTTGTTTTGATAAGAAAGAAATTGCATCATGGGAATTCCTTTATAACTTATTATATGTGTTTTGATTTGGATAGGTAGACGTAGTAGTATCTCTACACATTACTGGAACCATAAATCGGCCGATAATCGGTTTGTAGAAAATAACCAGTACACTTTAGTTTAAATGACCAAGCAATGGCTCATTAATGGCTAACATTAATTGGTTATTGTTATTAGGGCAGTACTGCAGCCATGAATTGGCCGATCTTTGTCAGTTTAAAAATACATATTTAAAAAATTTTCATCTATAGTTTACTATTCGCTTCTCAACTCAAAGACAATGATAATATTGAGAAGGTTGGTATAAGTTTTTGTTGTGATCAATTCTGCCAAGTGACGTTTGTGGAATTGAGGTGGGTTGTCGGGAAGTCGGGACTTGACAGGTCAGACAGTTAAACTGACTGCGTTACCAGCAAAGGCCGGCAACCTGATAACTCGCCCTATATTCCTCAATATCCAACTATAATATTACCTGCTTCGCGTTACATAAGTTTCGTTCAACATGAATCTAAAATAATCGGTTGCAAATGTGATGAATCTTTTATTGTCCAGCCTGTAATTTTCCTAAACTCATTTCATTATGTTTATGCTTTCTTTTCGTTTTAAGGAATATAACCTAATATACAATACTATTTCAATTTTTTTTCTCCAAACGAAAATAAAGAAATAAGGAAAGGATGACGCACTTTGCTTTTTAATATCATATTGAACGTAATCACATATATAACTTTCCTTTGTAAAGTTTTTTTTCTGTTAATAATTTAAATGAGAAAGAAAGTGAAACTCACACTCTCTTGCCAATGTTCTTTTTTGGCTTTAATACTTCAGTAAAAAACGTTGTACGTTTCGAAAAAAAACGAATAAAAGATACATAATGACAATGAATCATCTTTTGTCCTGTTTTAATCATAAAACAAAATAATATTTGTGTTAGCATTTTGTTTGATATTCGTTCAGTTGAATTTTATAATTAAAATCGGTAAATTGATTTAAAAAAAAAAGGTTCATGTTTAATAACTTATGAAATAAAAATGGTGATATTTTAATGAAAATAAATGTTGAAATTCGAGTGGATTACAATGAAAAAATATTCCGGATAGCGTGAAACTATGTTCGGGATTCATAGTCAGTTTTCTTTTCTTTTACGAATTGATTAACTATCGATCATGGAGTGACTTATAATGAAATACATTACACGAGAGATAGTACTGTTATTAAGGCTATTAAAGTTCTTAAATTAATAAAAAAAAATGCTAGCAATAAACTTGTCATTGAAGCAAAAAAAATATATATGTGCATGTGTTTGTTGAGTCAGATTGTTAAAGAATTATACTGAACAAAAAACGGGTGCATAAAGAATTTGTAGTTTAAAAATAAAAGAAAAAAAGATATGTGAATTTTGATTTGTAATACGTCAGAGAAGAGGAAATTTTTGGTTAATTAATACTATGGTGGAAAGGAAAAATTTGATCTATTGGGGTGGCGTTTAAAAGGAATTACAATTACAATTTCAATTGAATTATCGCAAGATCCAGCAAAAGAAATATCATCCGTATATTACGACGTGTGACACACTGGAATATATATAATATATATATATATATATATATATATATATATATATATATATATATATATATATATATATATATATATATATATATATATATATATATATATATATATATATATATATATATATATATATATATATATATATATATATATATATATATATATATATTAGACTGGTCGTTAAAAACTAAATTTTCCGAGACGCCCCCCAGAAAAATTCTTTGCGGTCAAAAAACCATAACGGCTCTATTTTTTTTTTTTTTAAGTGAAAAGAACACGTGCCGCAAAATCATCGAAGTTTATTTTTTGATAAAATTGTTAATATCTCATAAAATATGCAGATGTCAAAAAAAATCACATAATCATTTTTGCAGGAAATTTAATTCTCTACAAAAAAGGTCCAAGTCATTTTTTTCCTAAAACCTATATTTCTGATGATATTTTGAAATAAAACTTGAAATTCTTCGAAACTCGTAAAACCAAATGATGAAAATTTCGACGAAAAAGTACTAATTTTGATTTTTTTTGTCACGATTATTTTTTTGTACATTTCATTCTTTAGCATAAGAAGAAAATTAGGAGTTTTTCGTCATCTTTATTTTTTATGTTTTTTAAAAATTACGAAAACTTACAAGTTCATTTTCAAAATATCATGAGAACTATACGTTTTCGGGAAAAAATGACTTGGACCTTTTTTTTAGAAAATTAAATTTCCTACAAAAATGGTTATGTGATTTTTTTTGACATCTGCATATTTTATGAGATATTTGAAAAAATCTACGAACTTTTCAAAAAATCAACTTCAACGATTTTGCGGCACGTGTTCTTTTGATTTAAAAAAAAAAAAAATAATGCCGTTGTGGTTTTTTGACCACAAAGAATTTTTCTAGGGGGCGTCTCGGAAAATTTAGTTTTTAACGACCAGTCTAATATATATATATATATATATATATGTATATATATATATATATATATATATATATATATATATATATATATATATATATATATATATATATATATCTGTAGGTGGGAGGTAAACTACACCAAGTCCAATTTTTTCAAAATACGTTTTTTTATACTGTTAGAATCAGGATTTTGTTCTCTACCGAGAGGTTAATAGCACTGAGTCCTAACTAGTGTAGTTTTCGAGATAGAACAATTTTAAATAGTCCAAGTCCATAGTAAATAGTCTATTTTCAAACAGTTTTTTGGCTCTCCTGTAAAATTTTAAAAATGTGACTTGGTGTAGTTTACCTCCCACCTACAGATATATATATATATATTTATATATATATATATATATATATATATATATATATATATATATATATATATATATATATATATATATATATATTCAGTTCTTGAGGTGACACCATTCTTTACAGGTGTTGCACTGGATAGATGTTATGTTTGCCCTTAAAATATATAATCAGTCTTTGTTGATGCCAGTTGTGCTTAAAAATAAATTTATTTATTTCTTTAAAAAATAAAAATCAAAAACCAATAAAAATCAAATTAAAACCTAATTCAAAGTATAAATCATTTGAAGATCAAAGTTATAAATTATTATTAATATTAAGTATGTTCCATTTACCACATTTTCCTTTACTTTTGTACTAAATTTCGTTTTCAAGTTAACCATATCAAATGATGGTAAAGCTACGTGACAAACTTACGCTTCTATTCACCGCCAGAGTTTTTGTCAGTTTAGAGAATAATTTCAAATATGTTTGCCCAAATGCTTATACAAATTTAGAATTTCAAGCCTAAATGTCATATTTCTGTCCAGCTTTCTTTAATTGTTTATATTTTGCATGAATCATAATTTTGATTTTCAGAAATTTTTAATATTTAATTATTTTCTTAAATTTAACAAACTCAAAATAAAATTTAAAATTAAAATTTTGTCAAACTAATAATTTTCATTTACGTTGTTTAGCAATATTGTTTTTCAAAATTGTTTTGACAATTTATTGTCAAAAAATATGTCGGAAAGGTGTGGTAAGAAAGAATTTGAGTTGTAGTAGATCAAAAATCTAATACACCTCACATTTAAGTCGTTCCATTTAAAATTCGGTTCGGGTAGCAAGTTTACCTAAAAGGAACACGGGTATTTAGATGTTATTCTAAATCATAGAAAATTTGTTCGTTACAGTGAAAATAAAAGCACATTTTTAAGTTGTGTCTGTGTGTATGTGTCGAAAACTTAAATGTGATATACGGTGTAATAGGACTCGTATTTTGTATATTTTACTTCAAATGTTTAAATCTAATGCAAATTGTGTAAAATCTAGTAAAAAAATATTGATTTATGTTGTCTAATTTGTAATTGTTTAGAAATATTGCAGCCATTTATTGAAAATTTGTGATTAGTGTGTGAATTTTATAACTCTGTAACATATAAATAGTTCAAGATAATACTAATAAACAAGAAGAATATAAAACCAATTTAACGGTTTGTAATCCAGTTTTGATAACATAAACATTTAACTATGATTTATATGGGTATTGGGTATAAGCTACAATGAAATTGTTTTAAAACAGCTGTAATTATTTCAATTAACTCATCAGTGATTTTTCTATTTAATTTTTGTTGACTTTATTAATTGGTGGCAAAAGACAGTGGCGGATTATGCCTTTAAGGGGCCTGAGGCAGAACAAAATGTTGGGGCCAAATTTAAGATTTTACCAACAATTTTATATGTATTTCTGACTAAAAAATATTTTTATTCTTTAAATTTTTTAATAAAAATATAGACAAATTGATAGAAATCCAAAATCATTGATGAAAACTTAAAACTCAAATATACTTCAAATACCCAAAAAATACTTATCTGAATTTTATGTTTTCATCAATAATTTTGCGATTAATATAATAACAGCCCATTGAAAATAAAGTTTAAGTATTAATATTCATACGTAACAGTGAAAATTTTCAAAACAAAATGTTTTTTCTTTTTATTTTATTTTATTTTATAAAAGTCGTTTTCAAATTTTGATAAAATACTGAGGATGATAATCAAGATATTATCGAAACATGTTTAAATAATTTTCAACAATTATTGTACTTCACACGACGGTTGTTATTATTAATAAAAATTTTATTAATAAAACATAAATAAAAATAAAATAGTTTAACACTATATTTGTTAATTAAATATTGTGAAGTGGGTGAATTTATTCACAAATTAAGAGAGATATTTTTAATATCATTCAACATGAATTTTTTCTTTTCATTTCTACACTTAAAGAACCCAATTTCTTGCCTAAGCCAATTCCTAGAGTTTCACACAACACGATGCGCGTAATTTTTCGTAAAGCATCATTCGGAAAATGCTTTTACAAATTAATACAAACAAAGCATCTGGGCCTGATCGTATTCCCCCAATTATTCTTAAATCCTTTGCTAAAGAGTTAGCACCAATCCTTACTAAAATCTTTTATTTATCATATAAGGAAGGAGTTTTTCCCGAAATATGGAAAACAGCAGGCGTACAACCAATTCCCAAAAGGGTAGTAAGGCTGATCCAACAAATTACAGACCCATTTCAATTTTATCGGTTGTTTCTAAAATTTTTGGGAAATACATTAATTTTAATATTATGAGCTTCTTAGAGTCTTCCAAACTACTTTATGAAAGACAATACGGGTTTCAAAAAGGAAGAGCGACGGGAGATTTACTTTCTTTGTCACTCATGTATATGGAATAAGTCGCTTGAAAATCATGGTGACACTTTCGGTGTTGCTCTTGATATATCCAAAGCATTTGATAAAGTTTGGCACAATAATCTTATTTGTAAATTAAGATGTATTGGTTTGGATGAGCAGCTTATATCTTGGATACAAAGCTTTATTTCCGAGCGGAAATTTTTGAGTCAATGTTGATGGTGTTTCATCGGATGTCTTTTTAACTAATGCAGGAGTTCCTCAGGGTTCTGCTTTGTTACCAACTCTCTTTCTTATTTATATTAACGATTTGTTGGATGCAGCACGCTTAATGCGTCTCATGAAAATCCTAAATTATATTCACCGTTAGCGCTTAATACCTGTAGATCGAATTTGATAGATTCATTAAACCAGGATCCTAAAATTATTTTGGATTGGGGGTTCGCTAATAGTGTTGAATTCAATACAAGTAAGACACAGGCTTGTCATTTTTCTAGATTATCCACACCTAATCCGTTTCCATTAAAGTTCGACTCTAAAGAACTTGTAGAGAAAGAATCTGTTAGACTTCTAGGAGTTGAAGTTGAAAATAATCTGAAATAGAATTCTCACATTTATAACCTAGCTAAGAACACTGTTCAAAAATTGGGCTTTTTGGGACGATGTCGTAAGTTTTTTAATAGCGAACATCTTTTAATTTACAAATCATTTATACGTCCCTGTATGGAGTACTGTTCTCACATATGGGCTGGAACTTATTACAGTAATTTGAAGTACCTTGATTTTGTTCAGCACAGAGCTGTTAAACTGATTGGCAACTCAAGTCTTACTAATGAGCTTGATTCTTTACAGCACAGACGAAATGTTGCTGATCTGACAATTTTCTACAAATACAGTATGGATGAACGAACTTCTATAGAGATTAAATCAATTTTACCTGAACAAGCAAACCTATCGCGTAACACCAGAGCTAATGTTGTAGCCCATCCTTTTACGGTTCATATAAAAAGGTGCAGAACTGTTACTTTTCAGCGTGATTTTTTCAACAGAGTCTCTCATCTCTGGAATGCCTTACCTTCATGGGTTTTTCCTGATAGCTTTAATCCTCAAAATTTTAAAGTTAGCGTTCATATATTTCTTAGAGAAACTTAATTTATTCAAACTTAATCCCAATCCCTAGATGGCATGGTATCATCGGATATTCAGAGACGTTAATTAATAATTTATCATAATTAACACTAAACATGCCTAACTTATAACAAAAAAAAAAAAAAAGATACAAATTGGAAAACCAATACATTAAAAAATTATAAAACTATCAAATTAGAATTATTAAAATAAATACATGAAAAAAAGTAATACAAATTGACAACCTAACACTTTTAAATGTGGGATAATATAAAAAAAATCTTTAGGTTTAAAAACTTTGTTTGAATGAACGCAGTCATCTGATATTTGAATACCTATAAAATATCATTACTATTTGTCGCGAGGGGGCCCAAGGTGCATGTGGGGCCCGAGGCGGCCGCCTCTTCCGCCTCTATGATATGGTAATCCGCCACTGGCAATAGACTTTTATGCCATAAATAATTTCTAATTGTTTTAATCTTTAATTGTTTATAAATTAGAATGTACTAAATTTATCTTCCTATTTTGGGAAAATATGCTGATATATGCTTATATTTGACGTATTTTATATCATTTGATAATTACAAAACTTCCAGCTATAATTACTAACCATGTCGGTTGTTCAAAGATCACCTCCATCTCCTCTGGAGAAAACCATGGACAAACGTTTGAAACAAAGTGCCAGTTGTGAAATTTGCCATCAAGATTTTTATCATTCTAAATCTGTACTCCAGTGTACTGCTTGTCAGAAAACATTTCACAGTCAATGTTTGTCTGTAAGTGAAAGCCAAGCTAATTATTTTCGTGATAATAGCATCGAATGGAATTGTCCCAAGTGCTATTTTACCGAATTATCCTCAACAAATAAAAATATTGCCTCAGTTGCTGAATTAAAATCTAGTCTTGTTGAATGTTTACATAAAGTGGAATCAGTTATTAACAATGTTGCTGGTATTCATCAAGAAATGATGTCTAAGATTAGTGCTGTAGAGTCCACTTGTGGTATTGTCCAAGCTCATCTTAATAAAATTGAGTACCGTTATTTGTCAAATGAAATCCATGTCTTAGGGATTATTGTTAAAAACACTGAATCTAATGATGACCTGAGGAATACTTTAAAAAAAATCTTATCTGTTCTTGATGTTGCTATACCTGATAATGATTACTTAGTCAAAAGATGTAATGATACTTCAGTACTCATATTGTTTCCTGATATTAATCACACTAGGATGATTTGTGATGCGTATTCAAAACTCATGCAAAATGCTAACTCTGAAACCAACTTATTTGGAAATGCTGTAATTCATCCTAATGTTACATTGGATTTCAATAACAATGTGGATAAACTTCAACAACGCCTTGAAAATCTTGAAGCTAAAGCGTTAACAAAAGATATTAAAATTACGGGTATACCTTATCAAGTAACTGAAACATCTCAAAGCTTGAAAAATTTAGTCAAGAACATCATCGATTTCGTTGGAGTATCTATTGATCTTAGTGTTTTCATTGTGTTTCACGAACTATCAGTGTTATTTAACGGCACTGTCATTAAATACAATCAACAGCCAAAGTACCTGGGCATTACTCTCGATAGAACTCTTTCTTTTAAACTCCACCTAGAAAATACGTCACAAAAACTTAAAACGAGAAACAATATATTGCACAAACTGGCAGGCTCTACATGGGGTGCTACTCCAGCTACCCTCCGAACAAATGCTCTAAGTCTGGTTTACTCAGTGGCTGAGTATGGCGCACCAGTCTGGTCGAATAGCACACATACTCAAAAAGTTGACTGTCAGCTGCATGCCACGATGCGTACTATAAGTGGTACTATCAGATCCACCCCTTTACCTTGGCTCCCTGTGTTAAGCAATATCGCTCCACCTGCACTCAGACGCTCGCATGCTCTCATGCGTGAACATAAAAAGGTAACCAACAACATCACGTTACCCTTGCACGAATATTACGGTGACCACACTCGTTGTCGATTGAAGTCAAGAAAGCCTCCACATAAAACTGCCAGCAACCTGCTGGCAACTGATTTTAATATCTTGGATGCCTGGGACACCTCCTGGCAACATTACAACACAACTGGCCTTTCTATTACTAACCCGACTTCGACCCAACCTGGTTTCGATTTGCCACGTTATACCTGGACTACACTAAACCGAATAAGAACAAACCATGGACGTTGTGCTGATTCTTTCTACAAGTGGGGCATTTCAGAGTCCCCTGAGTGTGACTGCGGCGCTCCACAACAAACTATAAAACACATTGCAACTGTGTGTCCAATTCGACGTTACAATGGAAACATCTCAGACATCCATTTGGCAACTCCAGATGTAGTAGCATGGATAGACTCGCTCGATGTAAACATCTAATGTTCAAATGTACTGCCCAATGTTCAAATATTTTACTTTTTAATTTTTACTTGAAATACGCGCAATCAAATCGATTGTAAGTTCATTTAGTGTGTATCCAAGTTTTGTTTTAGGTAGATTTCATAGAAGAGTCTACCTATTTTTAAGTTTAATTTTTTAATGTGTCACAAAAAAAACCATACGCTAAATAAAGTGTTTTCAACATAAGGCGAATTCAAAAAACACCCATCTTAATTGCTTCTTTTCGATCGGAGTCCATTCGAGATGAGGTCTTTTATCATTACATTAACTCCGTGACAGGAAAACGTAAGGGTGGAATTCCTGCAAGCAACTTTGGCGTATCTTCTGGAAATAATATTTTTTTAAATGATCATCTGACTGAATCAGCTCGTACTATACAGGAATTGGCTCGTAATCTCAAAAAATTAAATAAAATATGGTCTTTCTCTACACGTCGTGGAAAAATTGTAATTAAAATTTTCGAAACTGATGATTGGAAATACGTAAACAATATTGGAGAGTTAAAGAATTTGTGAATCGATCAGTGATTTTTCCCAAATATCTATCGCAATTACTTCGGTCTGAAAGACCTAAGTATTACATTCATGAGCTCAAAGTGAAATTCTTACCCCCACTTTTTTGGCATTTCTCGACGTTTTATGACATACTGATTCTAAAAAAGCAAAAAAAAAAATGTGTGTCTGTCTGTCGGCCGTCCGTCCGGCCGTCACAACCGACGAAATCTAGAAAACCGCTGGACGGATTTCAAAATTTTTTTTTCTAAAAATAGGTTTACTCAATGGGAAGAGCCGAAAGGACGCTGTGTTCGATAACTGTACCGGAAGTGTGTCAAAAAAATCGTCAAGTGTGTCAAAACATGGAAATTTGCATATTTTTTGCTTAAAAATCGATCATTTTAAGTGATTACGAGTAGAAACATTAAATTTGGAGAAATCTTGATGGTCGGGATTGGTATGTGAGACCAAAATCTAGATTACTGCATTATAAGTTTGTCAAAAAAATGTTGTCAAGTGTTTCAAAAGAAAGATTTTTATATATTTTTTTACCCAATTTTTTGGAAAAAAACTAAAATTAAAATTTTGTTCGAAATGAAATTTTATTTTATTATTGCGAACTATGGCACTATAAGTTTGTCAAAAAAATGTTGTCAAGTGTGTCAAAAAAAGATTTTTATTTATTTTTTTACCCAATTTTTTGGAAAAAATTAAATTAAAATTATGTTTGAAATGAAATTTTATTATTATTATTGAGAACTATGGTATTATAAATTTGTCAAAAAAATGTTGTCAAGTGTGTCAAAAGAAAGATTTTTATTTATTTTTTTACCCAAGTTTTTGGAAAAAAATTAATTTAATAATTTGTATAACATGAAAATATATTATTATTATATAGAATTATGGCATTATAAGTTTGTCAAAAAAATAATGTCAAGTGTGTCAAAAAATGATTTCATTGATTTTTTTAGCCAATTTTTTGGGGAAAAAAATGTAGCTGTTTTTATGACGTAAATGTAATTGAAAATGTATTTGGACATGGAAATTTTTTAATTTGTTATAGTATTTAATTTTTTTTTGGAATTTTGAAAAATGGTTGTATTTTTGATTTTGTAATAATTTTTGCAATATTTTTAGAATTTAGGAAAAAGTTTTAATTTTTGATTTTGTAAGAATTTTTGGAATTTTTTTGGAATTTTGAAAAAAGTTTCAATTTTTGATTTTGTAATAATTTTTGGAATATTTTTAGAATGCTGAAAAAAGTTTGATTTTATTAGAATTTTTACAATATTTTTGGAATTTTGAAAGAAATATGAATTTGTGATTTTGTAATATTTTCTCGAATCGCTAAATTGAAGGTTTTTGAATAGTTTGCTGAAAATATAATTAAAAATGAAACTGGACATAGACATTTTTGAATTTGTTATAGTTTTTGAATATTTTTGGAATTTTGAAAAAGTTTCAATTTTTGATTTTGTAAGAATTTTTGGAATAATTTTAGAATTTTGAAAAATTTAAAATTTTTGATTTTATTTTAATTTTTATAATTTTGGAAAAAGTTTCAATTTTTGATATTGTTATAATTTTTGTAATATTTTTAGAGTTTTGGAAAAAGTTTGAATTTTTGAATTTTTGGAATATTATTAGAATTTAGAAAAAGTTTAAATATTTGATTTTATTCTAATTTTTGGAATATTTTTGGAATTTTGAAAAAAGTTTCAATTTTTGATTTTGTAAAATTTTTGCAATATTTTCAGAATTTTTGAAAAAAGTTTAATCTTTGATTTTGTAATAATTTTTGGAATATTTTTAGAATTTTGAAAAAAGTTTGATTTTATTTAATTTTTACAATATTTTTGATTATAATTTTCCGGCAACGTATTGATGTTTCGTGTTAGTTTTGTAATAAATTTCTAAACAGAGATAAAAAAATACTTGTACTTTAACAAAGAGCTATGTTTGATATACATCGCTGCCCAAAACTAAAAACCATGTCCTCATAAAAGTTTTTTGCCGAAAACTATATCAAAATCCTTAACCCAGACCGAAGTCTTGATATCTCAGAGCTTATAATAAAGTCAATTTAATTTTTTCATTCTTTCTTTATAGTTTTGTATTGAAAATATATTTCACTAGTCATCTCATTTGTGAATTATTGACATTAGTAGTGTTTAACAATTTATTTTATGTTTTACAGGCAAAATTCCTTTGTTGATTTTACAATTTAAAAAAACGCTGTTTTATATATTCAAAATAACTTTTAAAATTTATTAAACAATTGTTTTTTCTTATTAATTTTCTCTAACATGTTTCGATTATATATCATCTTCAGAGAGATATTTTGCAACTGCAAAATATCTCTCTGAAGATGATATATAATCGAAACATGTTAGAGAAAATTAATAAGAAAAAACAATTGTTTAATAAATTTTAAAAGTTATTTTGAATATATAAAACAGCGTTTTTTTAAATTGTAAAATCAACAAAGGAATTTTGCCTGTAAAACATAAAATAAATTGTTATATAGTGATTTTACCGCACTCCGAAAACAAAAATTGAAAATTTAGTAGTGTTTTCTTACACACTTCTATTTTTATATTATATTTTTGTTTTTTTTTTGTGTTCTCTTTTCTTTTTGTAATTAAGCTAACTGTTTTCTGCTTTTCATCATAATTAAACTGCTTATATCAGGGTTGTTAATATACACGTATAAAACGTTTTATACGTTACACGTATAATACGTGACGTATAAAACGTATAAAACGTATATAACGTATAAAACGTATAATATGTTTTTGTTTTTGAAATTCATTCATAAAAAATTAAAAATAGTTCTTACTTCAGATATTAATTATATTTTTAATTTGTATACTCAGTAAAAATATAATTAGGTAGTTATAAATTATTTATATATTTTATAATTTATAAAAAAAACTATTTGTTCGGAATTTTCTTTTCTAATTCTTTCGAATAAGTCCTTTGATACCTCTATATTAAAATAATAAAAATAAACAATTAATGTTTTATACAAATTCTTAAAAAGCAAACAAAAATGGTCTGTGTACTGACCGGCCTGCCAACCAACCGTAACAACCGATGAAAACTACTAGAGCGATTTCAAAATTTTTTGTTTCAGAAAATAGTTTTCATCAATGATCAGAACCGCAGGGACGAATCGGAAAATTGTAAAAAAAATGGTATATTTATTTTGCTTAAAACGTTTAAATGATATTGAGCAGTAAGATTGAATGTAGAGAAATCTTAAAAGTTGGCATTTGGATGTAAAACCAGGAGCTTGATTATTTTAAGTGTGTCAAAAGAATGATGAATGAAATAAATTAATTTTGATTCCAAATTTTTTTGACAAACATTTACTTAATGGGAAACATTTTGGATTAGAAACGTTTGGCCCATAATAGCTATTTATGTATTAAGGGCATAAAGTATGTCTTTTCCGCTTGAGAGTGGAATTGTTGCTCGAGGTGTTAGCCGAGAGAAACAATCACTCGAAAACAAAAAAGATATTTCATGACTGAATTGCATACAAGATTTTTTGTACGAGTAAGATTCTGTACTATTTGCATAAATAAAAATGCATATATTTACAAAAAATAGTAAAAGATTTATTTAGAAAATTATTTTATCCAAGCAGTTTTTCGAAATAACAACTTTAGGCATTGTTATTTCAATTTAAGGCATTGTTATTTCAATTTTGGCATTTTTATTTCAATAGGAAAAAAAGGCCTGCCTTACGAACACTTTTTGAATCCCAAAAGTGCATTCTACGGTTTACTCGTACAAAATAGTACATTATGATGCTAGGACGTAAAGCTAAAGATTTTGGACGTATGTGGAGTTTGCACCCACATTAAGTCCAAAATAGCTTACGTCCGTAAAATAGCTTACGTCCGTGCATCATATACTATTTTTTATTCGCCGCAAGCAAAATATTTTAAGAAAAGTTGTTTATTCTAAATTAAAATTATAAATTTTTATAAATTTTAAAATAAAAATATGTGGAACAAGTAACCTTTGAAAAAATATTTATTATTTTTTCCAAATTCTATGACAACAAATGATAACAACTATTTTAATTGGATAATGAAATTTTGAATTTGCGGGTTGCTTTGATAAAAAAATTTATTTTTCATAGAATTTAAACAAATACAAATGCTTTTTACTTTTTTGGACGTAGCTATGACGACAAAATAAATAGTTGAAAAGTGATACTTTAAAGCCGCAAATCACAGTAATAAAGTAACACTTTAATATATAGGCGAATAAAAAATTAATTATTTGGTAATGGTATCATGAAATGTTATTGAATTTATGAAATATGGTTCAATCCAGCTTCAACTACTCTCTATCTAATAAGGCTTTTAAAATATTATGTTGTTGCAGAATAAATGTCGTTTTTTTCAATAGCAATTAGGGAAATTATCAGGGATTTTTAGAGAGATGTTTCAAAGAAATTTTGTTGTGTGAATCCGGGTTGAACCACATCTAATTAATAGGTACAGTTTGAAAATATCACGTTGTTGCAGCAAATATTGTTTTTATACAAAAGTTGTAATAGTTAAAATATGTATTTACGTCAAACGGAAAAGTATAGTGAGTATGTAAGTATAGTTTAGTTAGTTTATTGAGTGAATTCAATTTTGGTCATTGATGTAATATAGGTACGGTTGGAAATGTCAAATTGTTGCAGACTAAATTTTTTATATTATATTTTGAAAATGTGGAGTTTTCTGAACTAACAGGAATATTGGGTAAGAAACTATCATGACGACGTTATATTTTCTAAAGCAACTGTTCCTATTAGTCCAGAAAACTAAGCTGTATAAATATTAAATATCACGAGTACGATGAATAATACGCCCGCGATAATTTTATATAAATGTATTTTGATCGACTATGGATTTTACTTTTATACGGTATTAAACGTATATAATTGTGTGTTTTATACTATACGTTTTATACGTTTTATACGTACGTATAATACGTGTTTTATACGTTACCGTATTATACGTTATAACCCTGGCTTATATATATATTTAACTACATTTGAATTATTTTTGTTCCCGTTTTGATCCTCATTACATTGAATCGTTTTTAATTTGTGTGCTGTACTTTCGTGTATTATAATGAATGTTTTTCAAAATAACAGGCAATCTACTCACAATATCAATATTAAAAATATAGTACTGAAATCTGCACTGAATGGCCATTCTAATAATCTAAAGTTTTGTCATTTTAACGGTCAAAATATTTGTGCCCGGAAGCTTAATAAAATGGATGAAATAAGGAATATGTTGAAGAATGTTGATTTTCAGATAATTGGTGTTACTGAAACATGGTTGAAACCTTATGTAACTAATAAAACTGCTGAAATACCTGGTTGTAATATAGTAATGATAGGAAAAACGGACGTGGTGGTGGTGTTGCAATTTATATCCAGAAGAATCTTAAATTCTTTGTTGTTGGTCGCTCTGTTGATCCTGCTCACTACAAGCCTGATGAACGTTTAGCTTTTGGTAGATCGGACTATTGTGTTTCTGGAGTTCAGTTTCTGTTTATTGAAGTTTACATTTCTAACAGAAAATTACTGTTTCAGGTTATATATAACCCTAAAAGTAGTCAATACAGATGCAGTTCTTCTCTTCGTCCTGTATTTGAAGATCTTCTACCTCGATACAATGAAATAATACTAACAGGTGATTTTAATACTAACATGCTTGTAGATTCTCCAACTCGGACAGAATTTAGGGATCTAATTACTGAATATGGTTTGTCGTGCTATAACTTGGTCACTCCTACTCATTTTGATGGCAGAAACATACCGACCTTATTAGACTTAACTGTTACTAATTGTCCGGGTGGCATTTCAGGTTTCAATCAAATAGATATTCCTGGTATTTTCAAGCATGACCTCATTTTCGGGGCTTATGACATTCCTCTTGTAACTGAAGCTTCTAAAGCCTATTACTATAGGGACTATAGGAACTGCAATATTCAGGAGATAGCCATAGCTCTTACACAACATGACTGGAGGCTGTACTTCACTCTTACTAACTCATCCGATCTTTAAGAGCACTTTAACTCAGTTATTAATACCGTATTTGATTTGTATGTGCCTCTAAAAAGAGTTATTATTTCCAATAACTCTACTCCATGGTTTAACACTGATATTTTAGAAGCTCTAAAGTTAAGAGATTTATCATACAAAGTATGGATTTCATCCAGAAATTCTGACGATTCTGTCATTTTTAAAAGATTATGTAATAGAGCGAACACACTCATAAAAAACTCTAAGAAGGACTTCATTAATCGCCGACTTGGATCTGAACTCTCAAGCAAAGAACTTTGGACTCGACTTAAAAATCTTGGAATCAAATGTAAGGATCATACACCTATTAATTTTTCACCTGAAGATTTAAACCAGAGTTTTGCCAAAAATTGTTCTAGCAGTATTACTGTAAACCAGCCGCTGCTTCAAAATCACAATGACTTAGTTTTTGCTTTTGAAAATGTGGCTGGTGAGGATGTCGAACTTGCTATTACCTCTATTAAATCTAATTCTATTGGGTCTGATGGTATACCAATAAAATTTATTAAACTGATTTTGCCGTATACCTCCAAAATTATCACCTATCTGTTTAATAATATTTTAACGACTTCACAATTCCCCATTCAGTGGAAATCGGCTAAGATTATTCCTACTGCAAAAAAGTCTGTTGCAAAATCTGTGAATGATTTTAGACCTATTAGTATTCTGTCTGGGCTCTCTAAAGCTTTTGAAAAAATAGTAAAAATTCAAATCACTAGATTTTTGGATCACCATAAGTTGCTATCTCAATTTCAATCGGGTTTTCGTGCTGGATATAGTACCGAATCTGCTCTTTTGAAAGTACATGATGACATAATAACCATGATTGACAGAAAGAAATTGGTAATTCTTTCATTGCTGGACTTTTCCAAAGCTTTTGATCTAGTAAACCGTAAAAGTCTTCTAATGAAATTATCAACACAATTTGGTTTTTCTAGTAGTGCTGTAAATTTAATAAAGTCTTACTTATCCAACAGAGTTCAACGTGTTGAGATTGATGACCAGGCTTCGAACTACTTACCAATTAGATCCGGCGTACCTCAAGGGTCGGTCCTTGGACCTTTACTTTTTGTCATTTTTATAAATGACTTGCCATCCATTTTAAAATTTTGTAAGATTCATATGTATGCTGATGATGTTCAAATCTATGTAGAAGGTACAGCAAACAATCTATCCAGCATTGTTTCTAAAATTAATATAGACTTGGCTAATATTATGGAATGGACCGAAGTGAATAACCTTAAGCTGAACATTGATAAAACCAAGTGTTTACTCTTTTCACTCAAAAATAATGATCACTACACTAGGATTGCCCCTCCGACTCGCATTGGAAATAAAGTAATTCCACTTTCTTCCAACGCACGAAATTTAGGAATTATGTTTGATATTGATCTTTCTTGGAAAAGTCATGTATCGCTAATTTGTGCCAAAGTCTATTCTGGACTACGCAGTCTTTGGAATAGTGCATACTTCACTCCAACCAAGATAAGATTACATTTAGTTAAATCTCTCTTAATTCCTCACTTCACATACTGCTCTGTTCTTTTTGGCGAATTGAATTCAGGTGAAATGAGTAAAATACAGGTAGCGTTTAATGCATGCGTTCGATATATTTACAGCATACCACGATTTCAGTCGGTTTCTGATTTTTCTACAAGTATTCTCGGTACCAGTCTTAAATTTCATCTTGACTTTCGTATGTGCTGTTACATTTACAATATAATGAAGTCTGGCTCACCAAACTATTTATATGATAAACTAATTTTTGGTCATAGCAGTCGTTTACATAGATTAATCTTACCGATAAATCATACTTTGGTAAAAAATAAATCGTTTTTTGTCTATGGTGCATCTGTATTTAATAAGCTCCCATTAGAGGTGAGACAGGCTTCTACCCTTGGTTTTAAACCTAAATGTTACCAATTTTTTGTGAATCAACATCAACATTAGCTTTGCTGTTCTCTATTCATTGGCTTCTTTGGTTCAATAATGTGAGAACTGGTGCGCATGTGCTATTTACTTATGCCTATGGCTCATTCTAAATAAGTAAAAAACATTTTTTTTTCTTTTCATATAAATATATGTGTAGGCTTGTTTCTTGTGGTGCATATATGTATGAGCAGTTTTGTAACTTATTTTTATCTTATTTTTAATTTATTTTTAACTTATTATTGTTGTTGTTCTTTATATTATAAGTATTTTCTCTTTGTTTATAGTTTATAATTGGTCTATTTAATTAATTCTCTTCTTATCTACTTTCTTAGTTTACTTTAAGTATTTTTTTTTTCTTTCTGGTTTTTATTTTCATTAATTCTATATTATTCTTACTTTATTATTTTTCTGTCATCGACTATAATCTAGATTATATAATTGTGTAAGGCTATATATTTGTACGATTTAAAAGGCTAGGCCTTATGTATAAATATTTTTCAAATAAACAAATAAAAAAAATAAAAAATATTATATATATATATATATATATATATATATATATATATATATATATATATATATATATATATATATATATATATATATATATATATATATATATATATATATATATATATATATATATATATATATATATATATATATATATATATATATATATATATATATATATATATATATATATATATATATATATATATATATATATATATATATATATATATATATATATATATATATGAGCAATTTCACGAAGATTCAACAACGTTTTGACTTGACCCCTTTTAATTTTGATTATTTTTTGTTTATAGAGACTATGATAAATAAAAAATACAAGTTCTCTTAGAATTTTTTTTTTCGACCAGGGGTCTTCACAGGGTACCCCTCAATTTTTGTTATTTTGTGATGTGAGTGCATTTTGACGAGCGATTGTAGAAAAACTACTGAATCGATTTTCATAAATGATATGTCGTTGAATAGGTATTAGAACAAAGTTTTTAAAAATGTACATTGTTAATTTTTTGAAATAATTTTTAACGGTGTAACATAAGAAAAAAATGGTGTAATTGAAAAAAAGATGGTATAGCCTTTTTTTTTTTTAACTAAATTGAAGCTTATTTTATATCTAACAACTTGTGAAAGTTAAGGACTAGTATCATTTTTTGTTTTAGAGATAAATTCATTGTGCATATGACTGTCGGGAATCAGTTTTTTTTGTTCTGAAGAAACATTATAAAAATGGCGATTTTTAGATTCAGATTTTTTTTTTATGTTAAATATCAAATATTTTATTATTAAATGAACTTTTAAAAAAGCAATTTCAGTCAAGTTCAGCAAAATTTTGCGACATTTTGACTCGACCCTTTTTAATTTGGTTTATTTTGGTCTATATTTAAAAAAATTCTACTTGAAGCCGTATTTTTCATTTATCAAAGGCTATCTATAAACTAAAAATAAACCAAGTTAAAAGGGTCGAGTCAAAATGTCGCAAAATTTTGCTGAACTTGACTGAAATTGCTTTTTAAAAAGTTCATTTAATAATAAAATATTTGATATTTAACATAAAAAAAAATTCTGAATCTAAAAATCGCCATTTTTATAATTTTCCTTCAGAACAAAAAAAACTGATTCCCGACAGTCATATGCACAACGAATTTTATCTCTAAAACAAAAAAAATGACGCTA
>CAVNZG010000566.1:47054-99821 GCA_963693315.1 Diogma glabrata
ATATATATATATATATATATATATATATATATAAAATAACTTAGAATAGCTTAGAATAGCTTTGAGAAAAAATATAGTAACTAACCTGAATTTAAATAAATTCTTTATTAAACGCAAATCACACAAATTTTATTTTTTAATAATTTTCAAATCTAATTTTATTGTTTATAGTTTGATCTTAATTTTACTTTATTTTTTATAACACATCACGTTATCACATATAATGTTTTTAATAGTCTGGTTTTACTGAAATAATGATTCAAAATCTCTTTTTTATTTTTAAAACAATTACAAACTTTATTTATTATTCACTTAAAAATTTGCAAAATATTTTCCAGTCGATGATTTTTGAAAATAGAAATCGGTAGTATAAATTTAAAAATTAAGTGAAAAAATTAAACTCCGTCTAGCTTGTAATTTTAACAAAATAAAAAAGTTTTTTTAAACATTATTTAAATTTTAAGTTATGGATTATTCACTGAACTAACAATTTTATCTAATGTTTTAATATAGTTTTTTTAATTTATCAACACGTTTAATTTGATATTGTTCTTATTATCATGGATATTAAACAAGAAATGAAAACAGAGATTTCCTTTTCAAAATTTCCAAAATAAAAACGGAAAAAATTTAGAGATAACTATGGTCAAAAATCCGAAAAAATGTATTAAAATGATACCACTCAAAACAATTATTTATAGTTTTATTATTTCATTGCAATTTTGAAAGAATATATCTTGGTAAATAAATGTAAAGTACAGTACTACCTCGCTTAACGAACATAATATGTTCCAGAATTTTTATCATAAAGCGACATACACGTTAAAAGAAACCACGTTCACCATATTAACATATTTTTATGTTTACATTAATTTTAAAACGTCAAACGACATTTTTTATAATTTGTTTTGCTCGTTTTGGAAATTTGCTCGTAATGAGAGGTGCTCCTTTTGTGAGGTTTTACTGTATCATGCAAATCCTTTTCTCCCCCAATCCGTTTCCTTATTTTTGGTTTGTAAACCAAAATAAGAAAGCATTGTCTATTTTGTATCAATAAAAAAAGACGAAAAAATAAAAATAAACATTGGTCGTTGTCATAAAATGGTTAAAAGTACCTATTATTGTAATGTATAAAATATGATCATAAATTACTATTTGACGCCTATTTAGTTTTACAGCCAGTAACAAAAAAAACCAATTTGCTTATTCATCAATAAATTTGTTGGTTTAAAGTATAAAGTTGCACCTGTTTTCCTTTGTAATAAACTTTTGTTTCAGAAATTCCCAGTTTTTAATAGTTAGTGATCGTTTTTGTATTTCCTAATTGGTTACAATTAAATTGCAACTTTCACAAAATGTTTTTTATTCTATAAGATAAATTTTTGAATGGAATATCCAGATTTTTTGATATGAAACCAGAGATCTGCTTTTCAAAATTTCCAAAATCACAACGGAAATAATTAAAAGAAAACTATTACAAGTTTCCCAACGTAGCAATTTAACGGGTAGCATAGCAAAACGTTTATATTATTTAGATTTCTAACTTAGTTGATATTAAATTAAATTAACGTTTCGTTGAGAACCCAATACCAAATCAAGATACTAGATACCTTAACCAAACTTGATACTAGAATAAAATTGAATATTCAAAATGCCACGAATTGTCAATTTTATATTTGACTAGCACGACCCGGCGTGCTTTGCTACGCTTATAAATAAAGTTTTTTCGTAGACATTTTCTTGACGTAGTAGCAATGATTTCAAAAGATGGTATTGATAAATGGCAGCATAATTTTTAATTTTACTTATTAAAAATATGAATGGAAAATAATCAGCACTCTAGAGTCTAGCTGATCTGTTCGGATACATAAAAAATTAGCGATTAAATAAGTTTTCAAGTAAGCAATAAAACAATTTAAATGACTTGTTGCATTAGTAGAGGTGTGTCATCTCAATATAGAACATTATACAGAACAAAAATAGATTCACAAATGTTCACAGTGGTCATGCGTTGCATTTGTACCCGACACGAAAAACACAAAAACTGTTCTAAAGAAGTTTTTCTGAGAAAAAATGAAAAATGCTCTCAAATTGCAAAATTCAAGTGAATTACAATAATTACTTTGATCTTAATCTCTCAAAATTTTAATTTTACACCAAATAGAGGTAATAATAAAAATTGAGGTAAATAGAGGTAATAAAATAGGTAATAGCTAGTAAATTGCTACGGTAGGAAAAACTAGTGTTAAGGTTGCGTTTATATTATCCGGTGTCATCAGACCAAAAAATATTAAAACATGAGTTTCTTATGTAGATATTTAAATTATTATTCAGTTTGTTTTTATACTGAATGAGAATATAAATATTTCCATAAAGTATGCTACAGACCTACAATCAATTTGTCAATCAATTCGAAAACAAAAATAAACGAAATAAAATTTAGTGTAAAAATCCCATAAATTTTATTTCGTTTATTTTCGTTTTCAATTGATTGACAAATTGATTGTAGGTCTGTAGCTTGCTTAAGAAAGCCATATTAAGAAACCCAGTTTCATGCATTTTTTCTATCAGTGCCTGATAATATAAATACAGATTGAAGCTGTATTTATATTAACCTGCACAGACAGATAAAAACAACGCATGAAACTGATTAAAAGATAAGATAAAGATATAATTAAACATGGGTTTCTAATGGAGATATTTATATTGTCATTCGGTATAAAAACTGACATAATAAAAAGAAACTCAAATTTTAATTCTTTTTTTTTGCCTGACTGTACCAATAAACGCACCGAAGTACAAAAGTAAAATTTTAAAAAGTAAAATTTTCAAGTGATACAAAAACTAAATAACACATAAAGCATGCGAACTTCCATCCATTTTGGGATATAAATTCTCACAGAAAGACATACGTATGCTCTGTAACGAAGCTACGAAAATACTAGTGCTATTCGAAAACAATTGGCTTTCGAAAACAAGAGAAGCGAAAACTAGAATGAACACATTTCAAGTATTTGCATAATCAGATGTGGCCGTGAAAAATGGTTGGAAGCAAATAGACGGGCGGTATGAGTTACAATGGTTTGAAGGACAACATTTTCCAATATTCGTGAATGTTGTTGTTATTGATGAAAACGATGTTTCAGGTAATAGATTGTACGTGATATGCCTGTTTATCTTACGTATTTAAATATTTTGAATTTACTCTTTAATGCACTTGCACTTATTTTAATATGCAGATGATGAATTGTCAGATATAACTGATCAAGAAAATGATGACTCAAGTGATGTTTACAACAACTGCAGCGACTTATATTAGAATAATATTTCATGCTCAAGATTAAAAGGAATTTGTTGAATATACTTTACTAAAATCTGTATATGATTCTATTAATTTTGTTATTTAAGTTTAATATTATATTTTGGATTTTTGAAATCAATTAAACTCAAGTAAGAAGTAAAGAAGTAATTGGAATTTTTTTTCAATTCAAAGGTATGGTTTGAAGTTTCTAAGAAAAAAACTCCAATGCACATTTTTCGTGTTTCGGTTCGGATTGGAACCTACCCTCGTCAGTGCCCGGCTCGAATCCCTGAGCAAACACGCTATCGATTACGTCGTTGAGGCGATGAAAATTGCAAAGTTGAAACTTCTTCATCACTTATTTATTATATATTTATAACGGAAAAAACACTTTAAAAAGTAAAAAATTGCACGACCGACAGATAAAAAATAAAATATTATGCACAAAACTTATAAGCAGCTTGCTTGGTAATTAAAAATTAATTAAATCAAAACAAATCTTTTGATCCAAATAGTCAAAAACATTATAACATATATTGAATTTGAAACATTTGTTTTAATATACAAAACCTGAATAATTCTCTTTTAATAAAAAATCAACTAAGTATGTATTGAAAAATAAATAATTTAAGAAACATAATAAATATAAATATCAATGCAAAAAAATAATATATGAATAAACGTTAAAAAATTATATTTAACTATTCATTTCATTTCTTCACAAATAACTGAAATCAATTGGTTCACGACCGAATTTATTAATCTCAATGATTACTTTATCCCATAAACTGTTTTATGAATATATGTTTATGAATTAAATTAATAATAAAACAAAACTGTATCTAGAAAAAATGATTTTCTCTTCACATCTAATTGTTTAACCCATAATTAATTTAAATTTAACTGGGACCTATATTTGTCACGCTAATGTCTACTTCTAAATAGTATGAATTTTTGTTATATCTGGTCGTCGCGGGCATGTTTTTTTCTCTCTGAACTATGTTTGAAAAAATTGTTTTAGAAAATGTTAGTGTTGACGGCTTTAAGCATCGTATTTACTCTGTCTAATTTCTCTAATTCTTCATAGTTGAGAGAGATAAAAGCATACCCGCGACGACCAGATATAACAAAAATTCATACTATTTAGAAGTAGACATTAGCGTGACAAATATAGGTCCCAGTTAAATTTAAATTAATTATGGGTTAAACAATTAGATGTGAAGAGAAAATCATTTTTTCTAGATACAGTTTTGTTTTATTATTAATTTAATTCATAAACATATATTCATAGAACAGTTTATGGGATAAAGTAATGATTGAGATTAATAAATTCGGTCGTGAACCAATTGATTTCAGTTATTTGTGAAGAAATGAAATGAATAGTTAAATATAATTTTTTAACGTTTATTCATATATTATTTTTTTGCATTGATATTTATATTTATTATGTTTCTTAAATTATTTATTTTTCAATACATACTTAGTTGATTTTTTATTAAAAGAGAATTATTCAGGTTTTGTTTATTAAAACAAATGTTTCAAATTCAATATATGTTATAATGTTTTTGACTATTTGGATCAAAAGATTTGTTTCGATTTAATTAATTTTTAATTACCAAGCAAGCTGCTTATAAGTTTTGTGCATAATATTATGGTCGTGCAATTTTTTACTTTTTAAAGTGTTTTTTCCGTTTTATTTCACTATTTTTTTCATGATAATTCACTCAATATATTGGGCATCTCGTTATTTTGGCTCGGTAGGATCGAACTATTAAATTTTATTAAATTTAAGCAAACAGAAAACTTTTCGGGCCCGAGCTCTTTTTCACTTTTCTCGACTAGGATAAAAAACCATAAAATGGTGTATGTTAGTCAGCATTCGAATTAAAAAAATCTTACTCCAAACAAATTGTGTGATTGTTAAGATGCACAGTTGCGATGAACGGAACAATGTAAATTGTGGCGATCGACCGAACGATCGAAATGGTGAATGCGCCTTTAATTAAATATTGCAGTTCACCATCTTGATTTTCATGTACTTTTCTTGTGGTTTTGGCATGTCACAAGCCACATGTCACACATAATTTTCTCTTTTGTTTTTATGATTAATTTAATTGTTTTCTTTATCTATCTGCAATGATTTAAATATATGAAATAAAATTTAAAAATAACAACGCCATGTAATAACAAATGTTTTATTTATTAAATAGAGGGTCCATATATGTATGGTATATTTAATTGATTTGTCTGTTGGCAAATTTATTTCATAACTCAAGAATCTAATCAACTTTTTATAAAAACGATATGTCATTTAGCGTAGAAGAAAAGGGTGAACTTCCAATAAAAAAGCAAATAAAAGCTGAATGCGTTAGAAATGCTGGAAATGGAACATTACAAATAGTTGATTATTTGAAGGAGGTTTTAACCGTTTTATCAACACATGCGCTATGGTTCCAGCACATTTTAATGCAATTACCAGACTATTCTCAGATCTACGAATAGCTGCTGTAGAGTCTCTGAAATATCATTCTTGAATCCTGAATTTGGAATTGTTGGCTTATCAACGATAATGTCATTTCATCAAGGTCGTCCTGTCATTAAATTTAATTACACCGCATTGACGCAACTCCATTGGATTCAACATCACAGTATCAACTAAACTATGGGAATCAATCATCCATAGAACCACTTATATTTGGGGACATTTGTCATAAAGCACTGGGTTTACTTCCCTTGGGAATGTTTACTAAAAATTCAGTTTTTACGTTTTGATACTTAAATCATTTGATTTCATTCTATAAGTCTTTTAATATTTCAGGAAAATTATAAGAGGCTTCGTTTTATAGATAAATAAAATTAATAATAATTTTTCAGAGCTCCATGATATCGAAAAACTTTATATGTTGATCTTTTTGTGCCTTTATGGTACAATGATACATACAATTTCATAAAACTCAAATTGAAAATACCTTTTGGATTTTCAATTAAGATATATAATTTTAATTTTATTGAATAAGTTATGAAAATATCAAATGATATTTTTGATTCAATATATGTTATAATGTTGTTATCTTGATAACAACATTATGGTTTCTGATCCCTACCGCTTCGTATTTGTTATAAAAATTGACTTGATGAGATGTAATAGAAAGTAAAAACAAAGTAAAGTTGAAATTTTTATTGGTTAATATTTATTGGTTCTTGTTATTAACATTGTACATTTTTGATTTTTTTAAGATTAAGAATATACGTAAATGAGCTAAGAAAATTTAAACGATTTATTTGTACGAACATATATTTTCCATATCAGCTCCACTGATTTTCGCTTGACTTATAGTCATTCACCTACAACATATTTTATCCAAACTAACAGTTTGAAAGGCTTCTACAGAAAGCTATTTAAAATTAGATAAAGCTTTAAAAATAAACCTTACAAATGTATGATTGTTTTACTCAGTTTTTATTATACATATTTCAAAATGTATTGATTGTTACACTTGTTTTATGATTCTATGTTCTGTTGCATTACAATCCTTACAGATTTAATTATCTCATAACACTTCTGCAGTTTCAATACCATAATATTTCAAACAATAATCATGGATGAAATGATATGAAAAGTATCAAGCGTTTTTTATTAAATCAAGAGTCAAATGTCTATGATATTTTCATTCAAACCAAAAATCAAAATACATATCTTTACAAATTACAAATACATATCCTTTATTTGTAAATTTAAAAAACTTCATTCATTAATTTTTTCTTAAACCTAAAACAAAATATACTACAATAAATGCATAAATATTTCCATTCATATTTCACAAGTATTTAAAATTATTTTTCTATTTATTACTACCAAACACATGTGCGATAGATAAAACAAAAATATGTAAGTACTTTCGATTCATCATAGAGTCCTTTTTTTGTATTGTAAAAATATAATAAATAATTCTTTATAGTTCGTCTCTGAGTTTTTTTTTTTGTTCAATTTATCCCGTTACGGTCTGTTTTGTTTAAAATTCAAAATTTTAACCAATTTTGGGAATTTTTATATGGAAAACTATTATCTTGGGAACGGCGTAACTTACAAACCTGGGGTAAATTTTAATGGAAAGATTTTGCCAAAACTAGGCTCCATCTCTAAAATCAATACATAGTAATGGTTCTACGATTTTTAAATGACGATTGAATCTCAAGGTTATGAATCTTAATGTATAGTAATAGACGAAGTTATTTTCACTGGTCGTGCTCAATAACTATCGCTATTGCACAAAAAATAATTCTTTATAGTTCGTCTCTGAGTTTTTTTTTTGTTCAATTTATCCCGTTACGGTCTGTTTTGTTTAAAATTCAAAATTTTAACCAATTTTGGGAATTTTTATATGGAAAACTATTATCTTGGGAACGGCGTAACTTACAAACCTGGGGTAAATTTTAATGGAAAGATTTTGCTAAAACTAGGCTCCATCTCTAAAATCAATACATAGCAGAGTTTACTATTTTATTCTATTTGAGCACTCTTTGCATTTCATAAAAATTTTACTCACAGGATAAAATTTTTTTAATTTCTTTTACTGCTTTGCTTTTAGGAGCGATATTTTATTTTTTTAAATTTCACTCCTTTGGAAACGATCATATTTTTATTTTTATAATATACGTAGCAGAAGAGAATTAATACTTTTTTTTATCTTACGCATCTTGTATTTTTGTCTTTCTGTTACTTTCTTTTCTCTTTGTTTTCATAACAATACTTACATAATTGAATTAGAAAAACATCAAATTGAAAAGATAAGAAAGGAATATTTTTGCATGCCTTGACAAAAAAATTAAATAAAAATGTTTATATTTAGATGCGTATTTGATTTTGGTTAATTATTAGACTGAATCAATTAGTAATGCAATTGAGGCTAAATTATTTAGATATGTAATTGAACTAGACAAATTATTTTGATGTTCTATAATCGATAGTGAGGGGCATAATTAATAAAACTTAATAAATCTAGATGAAGTTCATGTTAGATCATATTGATTTATGTTTCTTTGAGGAATTTGTGGACATTGACATAGAAAGTTGTGTATTAAAATTATCAGGAAAAACCAAAGAAGGTAAAGAATGTTGAAGATACAAAAATTACGCTAAAATGTCCATGTATTTAGTTTGAGAACTTTGGATGGGTGAGCGGAGGAAGTTTCTTGGTTGGGAAGGGAAAATGTCGCAAAATCGGGGAAGTATGATTTCATTGCTTCAAAAGAATGCGCCTTCATATTGTATTTGTAGAATATTGCCTAATTCACAACATTTCGTCTTTGCTGATAAACACAACCTTGATTGTAAGGATGGTATATATATATATATATATATATATATATTAGACTGGTCGTTAAAAACTAAATTTTCCGAGACGCCCCCCAGAAAAATTCTTTGTGGTCAAAAAACCACAACGGCTTTATTTTTTTTTTTTTTAAGTGAAAAGAACACGTGCCGCAAAATCATCGAAGTTTATTTTTTGATAAAATTGTTAATATCTCATAAAATATGCAGATGTCAAAAAAAATCACTTATTCATTTTTGCAGGAAATTTAATTCTCTACAAAAAAGGTCCAAGTCATTTTTTTCCTAAAACCTATATTTCTGATGATATTTTGAAATAAAACTTGAAATTCTTCGAAACTCGTAAAACCAAATGAAGAAAATTTCGACGAAAAAGTACTAATTTTGATTTTTTTTGTCGCGATTATTTTTTTATACATTTCATTCTATAGCATAAGAAGAAAATTAAGAGTTTTTCGTCATCTTTATTTTTTATGTTTTTTAAAAATTACGAAAACTTACAAGCTCATTTTCAAAATATCATGAGAACTATACGTTTTCGGGAAAAAATGACTTGGACCTTTTTTGTAGAAAATTAAATTTCCTACAAAAATGATTATGTGATTTTTTTTGACATCTGCATATTTTATGAGATATTTGAAAAAATCTACGAATTTTTCAAAAAATCAACTTCAACGATTTTGCGGCACGTGTTCTTTTGATTTAAAAAAAAAAAAAATAATGCCGTTGTGGTTTTTTGACCACAAAGAATTTTTCTAGGGGGCGTCTCGGAAAATTTAGTTTTTAACGACCAGTCTAATATATATATATATATATATATATATATATATATATATATATATATATATATATATATATATATATATATATATATATATATATATATATTATATATATATATATATATATATAAATATACATATATGTATATATGTATATATCTGCAGAGACAATGGAACAATGTACAGCCGGGTACAGCAGTAAATCTATTCAATATTCAATATTCCTTTAATGTAGTCTAATGTTAATACATATAGAACTACAAATTGACCAAGTGTCAGCCATTGATTTCACATTGATTGGAAACAATCAATAATGACTATACAATCGTGACTTAGGATGTTAATTAGAATAGAAATGTTCCCCATTCTATGAATTTACACAAAGTATTGTCTAGAAATTTAATGCAAAAAATCCCATATAATGTAAAAGCATTTCCATAATATGGAGTCTAATGACAGTGGAAAAATTCAACTTAAGTAAAAAATAATTAAGTGATGAAGAAGTTTCAACTTTGAAATTGTCATCGCCTCAACGGCGTAATCGATAGCATGTCTGCCTAAAGATTCGAGCCGGGCACTGACGAGGGTAGGTTCGAATCCGATCCGAAACACGTAAAATGTGAATTGTAGTTTTTTTTCTGAGAAACTTCAAACCATACCTTTGAATTGAAAATATTCCAATTACTTCTTTACTTACTTGAGTTTAATTGATCTCAAAAATCCAAAAAAAAAAAATCTATTCAATATATTTTTTTTGTTTTGTTTTCGCACCACGTCTTGAAAAAAAGTCGAAAAATGAAGAATGGAAAATCGAGAATAAAAAACGCCTTTTTTTAGAATCAAAAACACTTTAATAGATGTAGAAAAAAATTTTTGATAGAAAAAGAGCCACCAAATTTGTTGCACCACCTACTATTTTGCACAATTGAATTCTACAACAGCATCCTTATAGCTGATGAAAAACGTGTTCTAGACAGAGTTGTGAAAACTTGGCAATTTTTGATTTTCCTGAAACTTGGCATATAAGTAGTATGGACAAAATAAAAAATACAACTAATTTTTAAGATTTTTTAAAGTGCATAGTTTGAGCATAGGGGGCACTCCAACATGCATGAAAAATGAAAATTCTGCCAATCCGATGATTTGATAATTTGATCCGTAAATTTGAAATTAAATTGCTCAAGAATGGCTATATCGATTTCATCAAACTTTTTTTTGTTTGATAGATGATTAATTAGTCGTTTGAAAAAAAATTAATTTACTGTTTTTATAATTAGTTTTTAAATAAAAATATTAAAAAAACTTTTTTAAAGATAGCGCTAGGGTCAAAGATCAATTGGAATTTAATTAATTTTTTTTCTGTAAATAGTTCTGTTTTTATTCTAAAATATATCAAATTTACAAAGAGGCGGAAATTCTTGTTCTTGAGATATTTAATTTTAAAGATTTTTAGTTCGACTGAAATTCGAATTTTTGTTCATTTTTTCAAACAACTTCCATTAACAAAAAATTTTAAAATCAATTAAATTTTAACTTTTTTTATTTTTTAAATATAGTTCTAACCTTTCTTTAAAATATATCAAATTTACAAAGAGGCATTAATTCGTGTTCTTGAGATATTTAATTTTAAAGATGTTTAGTCATTCTAAAATTCTAATTGTTCATTATTTTCTCGAACAATTTTTATCATCAAAAAATTTTAACCACTGAAGTTCGAGAAAATAATGAACAATTAGAATTTTAATCGAACTAAAAACTTTAAAATTAAATATCTGAAGAACACGAATTGACGCCTCTTTGTAAATTTGATATATTTTAAAGGAAGGTTAGAACTATATTTAAAAAATAAAAAAAGTTAAAATTTAATTGATTTTAAAATTTTTTGTTAATGGAAGTTGTTTGAAAAAATGAAGAAAAATTCGAATTCCATTCGTAGATACTAAAAATCTTTAAAATTAAATATCTCAAGAACAAGAATTTTAGCCTCTTTGTAAATTTGATATATTTTAGAGTAAAAACAGAACTATTTTCAGAAAAAAAATTAATTAAATTCCAATTGATCTTTGACCCTAGCGCTATCTTTAAAAAAGTTTTTTTAATATTTTTATTTAAAAACTAATTATAAAAACAGTAAATTAATTTTTTTTCAAACGACTAATTAATCATCTATCAAACAAAAATAAGTTTGATGAAATCGGTATAGCCGTTCTTGAGCAATTTAATTTCAAAGCTACATCGGATTGGCAGAATTTTTTAATTTTTCATGCATGTTGGGGTGCCCCCTATGCTCAAACTATGCACTTTAAAAAAATTTTAAAATAAGTTTTATTTTTTATTTTGTCCATACTACTTATATGCCAAGTTTCAGGAAAATCAAAAATGATCAAGATCAAATTTCGACTTTTTCACCTGCGTAGATCACGTTTTTCATCAGCTGTAAAACTAGAATCACTCCAGACAATCGAACTTTCTTTTCAAATAAACCTCTCCTTGGATCACCATGTGTCAACTAACGCCAAGCTCAAGTTATACTCATACATGACATTGATTAGACCGGTGGTGATGATGACAAAAAGAGGGATATTTATCTGTATTTGAACGTAAGATCCAGCGCTTCACTTCTTCAAACTGTGATCAACGGAACAAGAAAACTAACAAAAAAATATTGCGACGCTGATGCATAGGCTGACTTCACCACAGCTCTGGAAACATAGTGTTCTGGATATATAATGAGCTAATATCCATAAAATACTTTAATTAAAAGCTAACCAATATTATGGACTTCGTAGTTCTAATAATAAAAATATTAAAGCAGGCAGTAGTATCCCAACAAACATAAATTCTGTTGTACGAGAAAAAGTAAAAAAGATTTTATCGGAAGTGAAAAAGCAGAAGTAAGGATGCAGAACTGTTGTAAGCCGTACTAAATGTGTATGTACCAAATTTCATCCAACTCGATTATCAGGTACAGAAGTTATTGAGCTTCCAAAATAATAGGTGCTTGGAGGACCCCCTACCACTTTGTTCACTATCGCTAAAAAAACTAATCAGTTCCTTGCCATACATATTTGCATCTTTTTGCAAAGTGTAATCAAAATTACTTAACGAACGAATGTTGTATGCTTCCAACAAACATTGAAACAATAAACAGGTGTTCGGGAGGACCCCACCACTTATCCCAATATTGTCCAAAAACTAGTCAATTCTTTGTCAATAAAATCTTTATCTTTTTTCAAAGTGCCATTAAAATTGATTAATGAATGAAATCTGTATGCTCCCAACAAACTTTAAAAACAAAGTGTGATAAGTCAGCAGTTGTATGGTAGATCCCTCGCCACTTTGATCAATGTGTCCCAAAAGATGATAATTAACTTCTTACACTAATTGAAGCCTTTCCATAAGTTTTATCATAATCACTTCTGTATTGTAGGCTGTAGTGTGCATAAAGATACTAAAAAAACTGCCAACAATTAAAAAAAAAATTTTTACCGAAAGTAAAAAACCGGAAGTTGGGATGCAGAATTTTTGTAAATCATACTAAATGCTTATGTACAAAGTTTCATCCAATTCGTTTATCAGGTACAGATGTTATTGAGCTTTAAAAAAAAACAGGTGTATGGGACACCCCCCAGCACTTTGTTCACTATCGCTCAAAAACTAATCAGTTCTTTGCCATACATGTTTGCATTTTTTTCCAAAGTGTCATCAAAATTCGTTCACGAACGAATGCTGTGTGCTCCCAAAAAACATTGAAAAAATGATGACACAGTAAACAGGTGTTCGGGAGACCCCGTACCACTTATCCCAATATTGTCCAAAAACTAATCAGTTCCTTGTCATTTAAGTTCCCATCTTTTTCCAAAGTGTCATTAGAATTGATTAATGAATGAAGTCTGTATGCTCCCAACAAACTTTAAAAACAAAGTGTGAAAAGTCAGCAGTTGTATGGTAGACCCCCCACCACTTTGATCAATGTGTCCCAAAACATAATAATTATCTTTTCACACTTTTTGGAACCCTATTCCATAAGTTTCATCATAATCACTTCATTATTGTAGGCTGTAGTGTGCATAAAGACACTGAAAAAACTTCAAAAAAGTACAAAAAAATTTTTTTTACCGGAAGTAAAAAACTGGAAGTTGGGATGCAGAACTATTTTAAACCGTACTACATACTCATGTATCAAGTTTCATCCAATTCGCTTATCAGGTACAGAAGTTATAGAGCTTTCAAAAAAACAGGTGCTCCAGGGACCCCCCACCACTTTGTTCACTATCGCTCAAAAACTAATCAGTTCTTTGCCATACATGTTTGCATCTTTTTTCAAAGTGTCATCAAAATTCGTTCACGAACGAATGCTGTGTGCTCCCAACAAACATTGAAAAAAGTGTGACACATTAAACAGGTGTTCGGGAGGACCCCCACCACTTATTCCAATATTATCCAAAAACTAATCAGTTCTTTGTTACTTAAGTCTCCATCTTTTTCCAAAGTTTCATTAAAATAAATTAATGAATGAAGTCCGTATGCTCCCAACAAACTTAAAAAACAAAGTGTGAAAAGTCAGCATTTGTATAGTAGACCCCCTACCACTTTGATCAATGTGTCCCAAAACATTATAATTATCTTTTCACACTAATTGGAACCCTATTCCATAAGTTTCATCATAATCACTTCATTATTGTGGGCTGTAGTGTGCATAAAGACACTGAAAAAACTTCAAAAAAGTACAAAAAAAACTTTTTTACCGGAAGTGAAAAACCGGAAGTTGGGATGCAGAACTATTGTAAACCGTACTACATACTCATGTACCAAGTTTCATCCAATTCGCTTACCAGGTACAGAAGTTATAGAGCTTTCAAAAAAACAGGTACTCCAGGGACCCCCCACCACTTTGTTCACTATCGCTCAAAAACTAATCAGTTCTTTGTCATACATGTTTGCGTCTTTTTCCAAAGTGTCATCAAAATTCATTCACGAATGAATGTTTTATGCTCCCAACAAACTTAAAAACTTTGTGGAAAAAACCACCTGTTGTATGGTGGACCCCCCAACCCTTTATCCAATGTGCTCCAAAAGCTGATAAAATCTTTATCATATAATTTAAAAGCTTTTCGCAACGTTTCGTGAAAATCGATCGGTAATTGTAGGCTACAGTAGGGATAAACACCTGAAAAAAAAACTTTTTAACCGGAAGTGACAAACCGGAAGTTGGTATGCAAAAATATTGGAAACAGTACTAAAACCTTATATACTAAGTTTCAATAAGATCATAACCCGGGATCAGAAGTTATTCAAGATTTAAACTTAGAGGTGTTCGGGAGACCCCCCGCCATTTTGTCCAAATTTGAAATGAATCCAGATCTTCCATTTTCAAGTGAACCTGTATCATTTGCCAAAGATTCATCAAGATCCTATGCAGAACGAATGTATTCTTTATTTTGTTTTCTTTGTTATTCTTATGAAAGAAACTATCAAATTTTTAAAAAAAGATTGAAATGTATGTTCATTTGAAAGAAAATATTAATTTTAATTTAGGAGCAAGAAAGAAATTTTTATTTTGTCGCTCCTGTGATTAGATATTATATATTTTTTTATTATCACTCACTCCGAAAGTATGGAGTGAAGGAGTGATATTAGGAGCATTTTAAACACTGATACATAGTAATGGTTCTACGATTTTTAAATGACGATTGAATCTCTAGGTTATGAATCTTAATGCATAGTAATAGACGAAGTTATTTTCACTGGTCGTGCTCAATAACTATCGCTATTGCACAATATTTATTTATTTATATATATAAACGATATGAGATATAACGAAAACGACCGGCAATCTCACGATCGCATTTGTTGAGGTAGATCAAAAAAATCGGACCACTTCGTGAATCACCAAAATCCGACACGTGGTTAAGGAACTAGAACCTTTTTTCTAAAAAAAATTTATTTTTTAAAACCGTTGTAACGGCCGTTTGGATACTAATATTTTAAAAAAATTAACAAATTTAGAATCTTTGGAATCTTTTTTTATCAATTTGTTTTAAAAATAGACCTCTGCAGTTAGAAGTTCCTGAGTGAGCGGCCCCAACAAAAAAAATTGCAAAAAAATTTTTGTTTGAAACAACCGGCACTCTCACGTTTGTATTTGTAAGGCCAGATCAAAAAACCTTTCCTAAAAATGTGCATTTTATTAATATCTTGGACAAATTTATAAATTTTTTACATTATATGGGATTTTTTGCATTAAATTTCTAGACAATACTTTTAGACTGAGAGCCCGCGACGGCCAGACCTTCGTTATTTTATAAAAGCTGAAAGTTTCTCTGCGCATACCCCCTACTCAGGTAGGAACGATAAGCGACATATGAAGTTTGGATCATAGTGGCTTTGGCAGGGAACAGGTTCCAAAGGGGCCTCCAAAGTTTCGTGAAATTATAAAACCTAATTTTTTTATATATTACTCGGGATAGTATTAGAAGTCACGTCACATAATGCCAGACACTTACTATCGTGGAAACCCTCTGCCAGACACCCTTAAACTTTAAAGTTTAAGGGTGTCTGGCAGGGGGTTTCCACGATAGGAAGTATCTGGCATTGGGTGACGTGACTTCTAATACTAACCCGAGTAATATATAAAAAAATTAGCTTTTATACTTTCACAAAACTTTGGAGGCCCCTTTGGAACCTGCTCCCTGCCAAAGCTACTATGATCCAAACTTCATATGACGTTAATTGTTCCTACCTGAGTGGGGGATATGCGCAGAGAAACTTTCAGCTTTTATAAAATAACGAAGGTCTGGCCGTCGCGGGCTCTTAGTCTATTTGTGTTTATTCATAGATTGGGGAACATTTCTATTCTAATTAACATCCTAAGTTACGATTGTATAGTCATTATTGATTGTTTCCAATCAATGTGAAATCAATGGCTGACACTTGGTCAATTTGTACTCCTATATGTATTAACATTAGACTACATTAAGGGAATTTAAATTTATTTTGAGATCAATTAAACTTAAGTAAGTAAAGAAGTAATTAGAATTTTTTCAATTCATAGGTATGGTTTGAAGTTTCTCAGAAAAAAACTCCAATGCACATTTTTCGTGTTTCGGATTAATATTATATATTTTAATCGTCGTACGAGTAGATCAGCTTCAATGTACATGTAATAAAATTAATATCCATTGAAAAAAACAACTTCATTCAATATATGTTAATATTTATTGAGCGAGCCGTATTACAGAACGGCAACCTTTTATTTGCGACTGACGGCATTTGTTACAGAAATAAACTGACTGACTACATTTTTTGTAATTATAATAATATTCTTCACCTGTATACTAAATTTCAGATTTTAGAAAGTACTTGCACGATGTACCGTTTTTTACAACTTCAACGCGTGACTGACGCGTTCGGTTACAGGATTTGAGTGATTGACGATCATAAAACTTATTTTTATTTAATATTCAAACGAATATTCAGGTTTCTCTGAAATGTCTCAAACGAATTTTCAGGTTTTATAAAGTAGTTGCAAGATACATGGTTTTTTACAACATTGGAGCCCCACCCACTCCAAACGCTAACGAATCCAGCTGACTGACTGAAGTCTATTTTTTTACTCAACATATGTGACATAATATTAAAAAATCAGCCTTTATAAAGTGCTTGCAATTTTATGTCGCTCGCCACCCCTACTATAGTGTTCGGCAGTGAAAAATCAATCTTTTTCCTGCTTTTAAATGTCAAAATGTTTTGAATTTAGGTGTCAATAAAACTATTTTATTTTGATTGTTTCCGCTATTAGTGTTGTTTTGTTTATGCTCACAGTCTTATGATAACTATTGATAAAATCGGTTTTTTGTTTACGAGATAAATTTATCATTTGTGATCAAATTAATTGTAAGAAAAAGTGGTATAAAGTTTGACTTATGAATCCAATTTATTTCTTTTGGAAGTTGGGTCCGGTTTGAGGTAATTCATTTTGCTGTACCGAACACTCCCATATATATGTTAAAGTCAATTTTTTTTATGCGTTAAGCGAGGTTTTACTGTATCATGCAAATCCTTTTCTCCCTCCAACCCGTTTCCTATTTTTGTTTGTTACCTTTTCTAAATTAATAAAATTAAGAATATATTGTCTGTTTTGTTTCAAGTTATAAAAAAAGATGAAAAAATAAAAATAAATATTGGTCGATGCCATAAAATGGTTAAAATTCATACCTAATATTGAAATGTATAAAATATGATCCCAAAATACTATTTGACGCCTATTTCGTTTTACAGCCATAACAAAAAAAACAGAATTTGCTTATTAAAACAATAATTCTTTTGTTTATAGTATATAGTTGCACCTGTTTTCCGTTGTAATAAACTTTTATTTCCGAAATTCCCAATTTTTAATAGATAGTGATCGTTCGATTTTTAGGGTTCCGTTTTTTATACGGAACACTATTAATGAGAGTAAAACGTGTTTTTCACATTATTTCGACTATCTCGATTAATATAAATCCAATGAACTTGAAATTTGGCATGCGTATAAAACTAGTCTGTCCACACAAGATCAGGGGTTGAAAAAAAAAACAAAATGGATTTCGTTTGGTTAACAGGGTTACGATGTGAGGCCTTTGAGAAAATAAATTTTTATATCGAATCAAGTAGGATATCATATAAAAGGGCTTCGCACTTCAGTATTTCTAAAAAATATATTTGGAATTTTACACCCCACCATTTTTTGTGTAAATCTAAATAATAGCGTTTTGTGTATGTTTTCTTTCCTTGATTAGCTCCGAGCCTAAGTAATCGAAAATCTCAAAAAGTATTTTGAATGATAGGCGAGGAAATAAAGCACAAAACTAGGCCAAACCTAAGCAAATTGGCAGAGTAAGATGGATCGATATGCGGTTTTTTGCATTCGATTCAGGAAGCCGTCAGGAAAGTTTGTGAACATAGCCACTTTTCGGCAAAAAACTTCTGAAGTACCTAGGGTCCAGGGCGGGTAATAGACACCTCATCTCCTTGAACTTTCCATTAATTCAGCTCGAAATTGATCGAAGCTCGTTACTTGGGGGTTTTTGGGGTCGCTGAACACGAATATGATGTCGGCGATGACCCTCGGAGTTCCTAGGGCCAAGGGCGGGTATGTCTAACTCATCTCCTGGACCTTTACACTAATTCAGCTATAAATTGATCGAAGCTCGTTACTGGGGGTTTTTGGGGCCGCCGAACACGAATATGATGTCTGCGATGACCTTCGGAGTACCTAGGGGCCAGGGTAGTGATGTAAAAGTGTTTAGTACTATTGTATAATACGCGGTATTATACGTAAAATACCGTATTGTCCAAAACGTAGTAAAATACAAGGTATTTTATTATAAAATGTTTTTCTATTGTGATGGCGCGCGAATCAGTAATCTGCAATTTTATTGATATTTCGCGGGAATTACTTGAAGAATTTATAACTGCAAAAATATATACTACTGGTTCTTGAATATATGAACGACACAGAAGAAATTAATGAGTTATTGCCCCTTGTTACTAACAGTTAGAAAAGCATTGTTAGTGATTCGCAAATTTCTATGGCAACAAAATTGTTGTAATATCAACAGAACATAAATTTCAAACATCGAATGCTGCTTCATTACTGTTCACCGTTATAGGGAATTTTTTTATGCTGCAAATCAAAATTATGAGCCATGGACTCATTCCGTTCCACTCATTATGAGCTATGGACTGTCATTCAATTTTACATCTTTGAGTAGTCCTCTTTCTATACATTCAAATTGATTAACTAAAACACCTAAATCTCACAACTCACATTTTGAAACCGATGGCAGCTATATTGATTGTTTAACTTAGTGGCAAAGAGTTTGTGGCTCTTCGGAATGTTGCATCGTTTCGCATATTCCACTGTAACAGAAAAATCTTTTTCAATCTGCAGCCTAACTCATACTGCAAGAAGTATTTGTCTTACAAGTCAAAGAGGCGTAATCTTGTTTACGTGAAAAATCATAATTTAAATCTTCAACAGTTTACCGATGGGAAATGATTAAGTCTTCAATTTAAATAAAAACATAAATACAATAACTCGGCGCGAATGAAAGTGATTAATATCGAAACCAAGCAGAATCACATGAATAAATAGATCTTATTAGCATTGGTTTAAGAAATATAAATATAGATAACGATAAGAAATTCAAATGTCGGGGCAGTTATTTAGAAGGAAATGAATTAGTTGTGATTGAAAATGGTGATGGAAGTAATTTTTTGTTGTTATATCACTAACGCTGTATGTCGGCTATTGCACTTTTGTACAGAATATACGGTATTTTATTTTGTATTATACAATGTATAATACGCTGTATTATACAAAAAATATAAAATACCGTATTTTTACATCTCTAGGCCAGGGCGAGTTATATACACCTCATCTCCTGGAACTTTTCATAAATACAGCTCGAAATTGATCGAAGCTCGTTACTCGGTGGGTTTTGGGGTCGCTGAACACAAATATGATGTTGTCGATGACCCTCGGAGTACCTAGGGCCCAGGGCGGGTATGTCTAACTCATCTCCTGGAACTTTCCATTAGTTCAACTCGAAATTGATCGAAGCTCGTTACTTGAGGGTTTTTGGGGGTCGCTTAACACGAATATGATGTCGGCAATGACCCTCGGAGTACCTAGGGCCCAGGGCGGGTATGTCTAACCCATCTCCTGGAACTTTCCATAAATTTAGCTCGAACTTTATCGAAGCTCGGTACTGGAGGGGTTTGGGGCCGCTAAACACGAATATGATGTCTGCGATGACCGTCGGAGTATCTAGGGGCCAGGGCGGGCTATATACACCTCATCTCCTGGAACTTTTCATAAATACAGCTCGAAATTGATCGAAGCTCGTTAATCGGCGGTTTTTGGGGTCACGGAACACGAATATCATGTCGGCGATGACCCTCGGATTACCTGGGTTGCAGGGCGGGTATATTTAACTCATATCCTGAAAATTTCCATAATTAAAACTCGATTATTTTATTTAATCGATTATTTTATTTTTTTATTCTATTATTTTATTTTATTAATGGAAAGTTCCAGGTGATGAGTTAGACATACCCGCCCTGGACCCTAGGTACTCCGAGGGTCATCGCCGACATCATATTCGTCTTCAGCGCGACCCCAAAAACCCCGAGTAACGAGCGTCGATCAATTTCGAGCTGTATTTATGGAAAGTTCCAGGAGATGAGGTGTCTATAACCCGCCCTGGTCCCTAGGTACTCCGAAGGTCATCGCAGACATCATATTCGTGTTCAGCGGCCCCAAAAACCCCCGAGTAACGAGTTTCGATCAATTTCGATCTGAATTTTTGGAAAGTTCCAGGAGATGAGTGAGACATACCCGCCCTGGGCCCTAGGTCATCGCCACGGGTCATCGCCGACGTCATATTCGTGTTCAGCGACTCCAAAAACCCCTAAATAACGAGCTTCGATCAATTTTGAGCTGAATTTATGGAAAGTTCCAGAAGATGAGCTAGACATACCCGCCTTGGGCCATAGGTACTCCAAGGGTTATCGCTGACATCACATTCGTGTTCAGCGACCCCAAAAACGACCGAGTAACGAGCTTCGATCAATTTCGAGCTATATTTATGGAAAGTTCCAGGAGATGAGGTGTATATAACCCGCTCTGGCGCCTAGGTACCCCGAAGGTTATTGCAGACATCATATTCGTGTTCAGCAGCCCTAAAACCTCCCCAGCAACGAGCTTCGATCAATGTCTAGCTGAATTAATGTAAAGTTCCATGAGATGAGTTAGACATACCCGCCCTGGGCCCTAGGTACTCCGAGGGTCATCGCCGACATCATATTCGTGTTCAGCGACCCCAAAACCCCCAAGTAACGAGCTTCGATCAATTTCGAGCTGAATTTATGGAAAGTTCAAGGAGATGAGGTGTATATAACCCGCATTGGCCCCTAGGTACTCCATAGGTTTTTTGCCGAAAAGTGGCTATGTTCACAAACTTTCCTGACGGCTTCCTGAATCGAATGCAAAAAACCGCATCTCGATCCATCCTACTCTGCCAATTTGCTTAGGTTTAGTGCTTTATTTCCTCGTCTATGATAGAAAAATTAGTAAGTTTTAAAGAAAAATATAGTGAAGTTATACATACTTCGTTATATACTAATAATTATACTTATTAAAGGGGTGGATATGAGAAGGGGTAAAAACATCATTTAAAACCCGGTCATTTGAAAGAGCACCAAAATTAAGAAACATTACAATTTATTTTAGAATTTTGCGATGCACCGTTTTTGAATTATTGTCGAAAAAGTGCAACAAAAAGTTGGTCCCCCCTATACGTTTGTTCGTTGATTGACAGAAAAATTTGAAAAAAATCATAGAGATAGGAAATTTGATAAACCCTTAACGAAAAATATAGCGAAGCTTCAAGTGATTTTATTTCTATGTGTTTAGGGGATGGGAGTGGGGAAGGGTGAAAAAAGGTGTTTTGACCCGGTCAAGTGGGGTGCCATTTGAAAGAGCACCAAAATTAAGAAACATTACAATTTATTTTAGAACTTTGCGATGCACCGTTTTTGAATTATTCTTAAAAAAGTGCAACAAAAGTTGGTCCCCCCTATACGTTTGTTCGTTAATTGACAGAAAAATTTTAAAAAAATCATAGAGATAGGAAATTTGATAAACCCTTAACAAAATATAGCGAAGCTTCAAGTGATTTTATTTCTATGTGTTTAGGGGATGGGAGTGGGGAAGGGTGAAAAAAAGGTTTTTTGACCCAGTCAAGTGGGGTGTCATTTGAAAGAGCACTAAAATTAAGAAACATTACATATTAGTTTAGAATTTTGCAATGCACCGTTTTTGAATTATTGTCGAAAAAGTGCAACAAAAAGTTGGTTTACGTTTCTTCGTTGATTGACAGAAAAATTTGAAAAAATTCATAGAGATAGGAAATTTGATAAACCCTTAACGGAAAATACAGCGAAGCCTCAAGTGATTTTATTTATATGTGTTTAGGGGATGGGAGTGGAAAAGGGTGAAAAATATGTTTTTTGGCTGGGGGGTGGGGTGGAGTGGGGTGTCATTTAAAAAAACACCAAAATTAAGAAAAATCACAATTTTTTTTTAGAATTTTGCGATGCACCGTTTTTGATTTATTGTCAAAAAAGTCCTATTTTTAGTGTTAACACCACCAAAACCCTTAATTTCGTCGTTGATTAACAGAATTGAGTCGTTCCTTAGCTACCATAAACAGCTATGGATAACATTTAACCTTAAATAATATTTTTTATATCATTTCGATCAATTTAGATGAGATTGACATTTACTATTGATATTTACGACGAACCATTTATTTTTATGTGTCTATGGTCTGGCAATATAAACCCTTTACAATACAACTTTATGTTAATTATTTTGATATTGTTTTCTTTACACTCACGGAACCTTGACGAGCGAATTTTATTCGCACTTGTCTGACTTTTTTTATTTTCTGATTGATTCAATGATTGATTACAATTAAATTGCAACTTTCACTAAATGTTTTTTATTCTATTAAGTTCAGACAGTGACATGAAATCTTGGACGGAGTATCCATAGAATTTGGTAGATAACGTTATTACGTAATAACGTAATAAATTTTTTAGATAACGCAACATTATCAATCGGAAGTCTATAATTTAAGCTAAATTCTAAAAAATGTTTTGAATTTTTGTACAATTCTACTTTCAAATGTTGAGCAATTTGTATATATGTATCAAATGTATGTGTATTAGAAGAGGATTATGCAAGTTTTCTTGAAGTATGAGTGACTATCTTTTCTTTACGCTATCACTTTTGGAAAAAAATTCAATAAAAATTGTGACGGGTACCATGATATATTGTGCATTGGCGCAACTGGTTGGTTAGTAAGAAATGTAAACCATACTAAAACGCAATCAAGTCAGCATATTTATCTATACCAAGCAGTAGCTAGAGATCAGTCAAATAGCGGTCCTGTTTTCCAGATGATTTCAGCAGTTCAAAATACAAATGCTTTTTCTTACTGGCTCAAAGAGTTTATAATGATTGGATCTATGCAAAAATCCAATTTTTCTTGTCCCAGGAAAGTTGTAACTGATTTTGATCGGGCATTAATCTACTGATTAATGGCATTAACTTACTGATTATGTGGAGTTTCCAAATCGAGGTGCCATCTGAAACTTGAACCCACATTAAGTCTAAAATAGCTTGCGTCTGTGTATCATATAATATATTTTAGTCCCCGCAAGCAAAATATGTAAAAAAAATTGTTTAATCTTAATCAAAATTAAAACTTTGCATATATTTTGAAACAATATAATAAATGTTGAACGAGAAACCTTTTATCAAAATATTTGTATTAGTAAAATTGTATTGATAGTAAATTATGCACTTGGTCTATTATTTTTCTTTCTGTTTGAAAGTAACCCTGCATTGCCTGCCAACAAATTGTTTTACTTGTATTTATCCTAATATTCATTCAATTTATTTTGGATTTTTGATCAATTAAACTCAAGTAAGTAATGAAGTAATTGGAATTTTTTCAATTCAAAGGTATGGTTTGAAGTTTCTCAAAAAAAAACTCTATTTCACATTTTTCGTATTTTGGATGAATTCGAACCTTCCAGACACGCTATCGATTACACGGCGATGACAATTTCGAAGTTGAAACTTCTTCATCATTAATTTATTTTACTTAAGTTGAATTTTTCCACTGTCATTAGACTTCATATTATGGAAATGTTTTTACATTATATGCGATTTTTGCATTCAATTGTTTGGGTTTGGGATTAAACTGGGATTCTAATAAGTCAATTGATTTTATATTTGTGATTCGACCAAATTTATTTGAATATATCAACACTATTGGTTAAATATCGGTTTACTGAAAAATCATTGTGTTGATGTTTTTTGTCAATTAAAAACCATTTGACCTAACTTGAAGTTGAACTTGGGTTTTCCGAGTTAAATTAAAATTAACTAGCTAAACTAACTAAATTTTTATTTCGACATTAAAGATGGAAACATGTCATAGTTTATCAAACCATAGTGTTCTTTGAGTTTCAACATGGTATTTAAAAACATCGACTACGATGTTTTAGTGAGGACCAACAAGATTAAGGGAGCAGCACAACTTTAGTACAATCCAGCACAAGTTTCGTTTTTAAGTTTTTCCAACATAGCGAGGCTAACTTCTACTCCAAAAACTTAATTTTTGTGAAAAAAAATTCCATTGGGGCCAATTAAATTTGAAAAACAGCACAAAACAGCACAATTTATCGTTTTTCTAAGTGGAGGGGTTGATTTCCACCCTAAAAACTTAATATGTCTGCCAATTTTTTTCCATTAGGTCGAACGAGATATGCAAGCCAGCACAACATAGTATGACAGGTAGGTATTATAGGATGCACTGACAAATCAACGTTTTTCTTCAATATTGACTTGGTTGCATCCCATCACGGAATTGCCAGTTTTTCGTTACAAGAATTTTAATGGTTAGCAGTGGATATGATCCCCAGCTAGCTGACATAGGATCGGGGTGGGGTTTACCATAACCTCGTAACAACCTGGACTCACTGCTAAAAAAAATCAAATCAATCAAAAGATAAAACCATACGCCTTATGTTGTTCTTCCAAAACAAGAGAAAAAAACAAATTTAACACTCACAAACTTATAAAGACATCATCCCAGTATAGTTCCTGCTGGACCCATCTCTCTGGTTTAATTAATCCACCTTCTTCCACCACAACTCCTATTTGCCAGTAGCTTGGATCGCTCTGGGAGCAAGAAGAAAACAAAACACACCACTTAAGATAAAAGTTATAAGTATTTCATATAATATGTTTATATATTTATCTCTAAAATAATTTATAATAAAAAAAATTTATATTTATATACCTATGGCGTTAAACACCCTTTAAAAAAAATATATAAAATGTATGTATAAGCAATTTGTTAAATTATTTTATTATGGTAAATATTATTTAAATTCGCGCAGTAAAAAAAAAAAAATTTGTAGTATAAATTTTATAAATCAAGTACTAATTACTAACAATTAGACTTCGATATCTTTCATTAAGTATAGTAATGAAAAACTTTGTATATATATGTTACAAAAAAAAAACAAACAGGTATGTAATAAAATAAAACTTACAGTTTTTTCCCCTGAAAAAGCGCTTTTGTAGTCAGAATTCTGATAGCTAAAAATAAAATATGATTTAACTTAAATTATAAACAAATTCAAATTTGCTTTGTTAACTCCCATTTACACAGCCTTCATCGCCTTACGTTTTGTATTTAAACTTAGCACTTTGGCTTTAATTCAGCGTAAAGATAGATATTAATTAGTTGCATTTTAAAAAAAAATTGAAGTTCTGAATTTTTGTCAACAATTCCAAGAATATCCCGTTGTTTTCTAGTAGTTCATACAACAACAATATACACCCAATTCTGTTTTTACACGGTAGATACGTTCCAGGAAAAGACGTGTATAAAAAACCGTGCATAAAAAGACATGCAGCATATAGAAAAAAAGGGGATTGGTTCCATACCCTTTATTTCTATAAAAAATAGGTAAAATAAAATGATTTGTACAAAAAAACTATTAAGAGTCTATATAAAAGCCAAATTAAATTTTTTGTGCATGTATGCACAGTTCATTTGATAAAAAAACAAAAATTAAATCAGAGATCAGCAACAGTGCGACAATGTTGTAGGAAATCAAGATTTGATGTTAAATTTAGCCTAGAGCCTAGATCGAAATAGATGCACCACACAAGACTTGACAACAATATTCCATACATGGACGAATGTAGAACCTATAAATGTGGAGTAAATTATACGGAATGAAATATTTTTACCATCTAATTAGGATGCTATTTGTTCGTCATAGATACTAATGGAAGTATCATTGGGGAACTCGGTCTATGATCTAAAAACAATCAATAGCTGTTTTTTTGGTGGAATTAGAATTGAATAAATTTTTTTACTCCAATCCGCGACTTTATTCTCGGTCCTTGGTGCTTTTCTCCTTCAAGGTCCTCGTTTACATTTATAATAACGTTTCTCCGGGCGAGATTTTTTTTTCATTCATTTTACCTTTGAAGATAGGGAAACGAATGACCTGTGCAATGTACTGTATGTCATCTGCAAAACTATTTGTCGTGTTACTGATAATTTTCAACAGATCATTGATATAAATTAAAATTAGAGTGGGGAATAAAACTGTGCCTTGGAGAACACCAGTAATAATTAATTTAGATTCAGAAGAAAAACTATCGATGGATACCGAAATGTTTTGATCGGTGAGGCATTTTTGAATATGCTTTATGTCTACATGAAGTTGGCATGCCAGATTCGATCATATGCTTTTCAGATGTTTAAGCGATAACGTACGTTTCACAAGCTCAATCAAACATGCTGTTCCAACGACATATATATAATTTGAAATATTAGTTTTTTTGGGAAATGGCTAGTGTAGGCCCAGCCAGTTCCAAAAAAGGTACGAAAACGGATACAACAAATTACAAACCCATATCAAACTAATCGATTGTAGCTAAAATATTTGAAAAAAACATTAATTTTAAAAATATGAGGTTCTTTGTTAACTGGTCAAAAATACTTAAAGACAATGCGGTTTTCGCCGAAAGACGATCGCCCTACATGGATTATTGTTGTCACATATGGAGTGTACCATACAGGTCTTGATTGAATGTATTCAACAGAGGGCTGTTAAATTGATCAGCAATTCAAATCTTACTAATGAGCTTGATTCCTGGTATGTCGCTGATTTGACGGTATTTTACATTATGGATAAACGGGCTTCTATCTATATCAAATCGATTTTACCTAAGCCTGAAAACTTGACACGTTACACCAGAGTATCAATAAGAGTATAATAAGATAAAATAATTTTCTTCCTCCAAACTTTAAGATTAGCGTTAAAAAATAAAAAATCTTCAAAGAAAATTGATCAACTGTACATACATACTTCTAGGAATAGAAGTTGAAAACAATATGAAATTAAATTCTCATATTTTTAACCTAGCTAAGAACGCTGTTCAAAAATTTTGGTCTTTGGAACGATTTCGTAAGTTTTTCAATAGCGAACAGCTTCTTTTAATATATAAATCATTTATACTCCCTGCATGGAGTATTGTTCTCACATATGGGGTGTATCTGATTTTAGTAGTATGAAGTAAATTGAGTTTGTTCAGCGCAGAACTGCTAAACTATTTAGCAACTCAACTCTTATTAATGAGTTAAATTCCTTGCAACATAGGAGAAATGTTGCTGATCTGAGAATTTTCTATTAATACATTGTGGATGAACAAACTTCGACTGAGATAAAATCAATTTTACCTGAACTAGCAACCTATCGCGTAACACCAGAGTAAATTTTGTAGCCCATCCTTTTACACTTCATATAAAAAGAATCAGAAGTGTTGCTTTTCAGCGTGATTTTTTCAGCAGAGTCTCTCATCTATGGAATGTCTCACCAGCAAGGGTTTTCCCTGATAGCTTTAATCCTCAAAATTTTAAAGATAACGTTCATAAACTTCTTAAAGAAATTTAATTTATTCAAACTTAATCCTAATCCCTAGTTGGACATGGTATCTTCAGATTTTAAGAGACGTTAATTTATAATTGATTATAATTAACACTAAACATGTCTAGCTTTGTATATAGAAAAAAAAATACGAATTTTCTTCAAAATTTAAACCGTGCTATTTCAAATAAAACCGTGTAAAAACGAATTTAAATTTTTTTTCTAGACCGTGTTATTTCAAAACCGTCTAAAAAAAGAGACCGTGTAAAAACAGAATTGGGTGTATAACGGATTTGTATGTATAAGGAACCACTTATTATGATCAAAATGATGGTAATTAAAATTAATTATTGATTTGATTACTGCTTTGAGTACTTATTATTGCTGATTTGATTACTGGTCTGCTGACCCTCCAACCGTTTGGAAGTACACCACCCAAAACGTTGTAATCAGCACGTAAGTAATTCAATAGTTTTCCAGTTCTCAAGAAAAGTGAATATTCATCAACCTACGTGTTGGAAAAGATTGTTCCTAATTATCATGCTAACACAAAAAAATATATATATTTTACCTTAACAGGAATGGACACAAATCATTTGTGAAAAAATATTTTCCATTGGGACCAATGAGATACGAAAGCAGCACAACATAGCACAACTTTAGCACAATTCAGCACAAGTTTTGTGTTGTCATTTTTCCAAAATGGCGGGGCCAACTTCCACCCAAAAACTTATTATGGCTTCCAATTTTTTACAATTGGGACGAACAAGATACGAAAAGCAGCCCAACATAGCACAACTTAGACACAATGCAGAACAAGTTTTGTGTTGTCATTTTTCCAAAATAGCGGAGCTTACTTCTACCCAAAAATCTTAAATCGTCTGCCAAATTTTTCCATTGGGACCAATGAGATACGAAAAGCAGCACAACATAGCACAACTTAAGCACAATGCGGAACAAGTTTTGTGTTTTAGTTTTTCCAAAATGGTGGGGCTGACTTCCACTCCCAAAAACTTAATTTGTATGAAATAAATTTTTCCGTTGCGGTCAATGGGATATGGAAAACAGCACAAAGCAGCACAACTTTAGCACAATTCAGCACAAGTTTTGTGTTTTTCGTTTTTCCAAAATGACGAGGCCAACTTCCACCCCAAAAACTTATTATGCCTGCCAATTTTTTTCAATTGGGCCGAACGAGATACGAAGAGCAGCACAACATAGCACAACTTTAGCACAATGCAGAACAAGCTTTGTTATTTAGTTTTTCCAAAATGGCGGGACTAACTTCCACCCCCAAAAACTTAACATGTATGAAAACAAAATTCCATTGGGGCCGATGAGATATGGAAAACAGCACAAACTTAGCACAACTCAGGCAATGCTCTGTTTTTTCGTTTTTCCAAAATGGTGGGGCTAACTTCCACCCCAAAAACTTAAAATCTGTGCCAAATGTTTTCCATTGGGGTCAATGAGAAACAAAAAGCAGCACAACTTTAGCACAAGTTTTGCTTTTTCGATTTTCCAAAACGGCGGGGCCAACTTCCACCCCAAAAACGTAATTTGGCTACTACAATTTTGCCATTGGGGCGAACGAGATATGCAAAGCAACACAACATAGCACAACTTTAGCACAATTCAGCACAAGTTTTTTTTTCATTTTTCCAAAATGGCGGGGCTAACTTCCACCCCCAAAAACCTAATTTGTCTGAAAATAAATTTATTGTTGGGGCGAACGAGATATGGAAAACAGCACAAGTCTAGCACAATTCAGCACAAGCTTTGTTTGTTCGTTTTACCAAAATGGCGAGGCTAACTTCCACCCCAAAAACTTAAAATCTGTGCCAAATTTTTTCCCTTGGGGCCAATGAGAAACGAAAAGCAGCACAACATAGCACAACATAGCACAACTTAAGCACAATTCAGCACAAGTTTTGCTTTTTCGATTTTCCAAAATGGCGGGGCCAACTGTCACCCCAAAAACTTAAAATCTGTGCCAAATTTTTTCCATTGGGGCCAATGAGAAACGAAAAGCAGCACAACATAGCACAACTTTAGCACAATTCAGCACAAGTTTTGCTTTTTCGTTTTTCCAAAATGGCGGGGCTAACTTCCACCCCAAAAACGTAATTTGGCTACTACAATTTTTCCATTGGGGCGAACGAGATATGCAAAGCAGCACAACATAGCACAACTTTAGTACAATTCAGCCCAAGTTTTTTTTTTCATTTTTCCGAAATGGCGGGGCTAACTTCCACCCCCAAAAACGTAATTTGTATGAAAAAAAATTTATTGTTGGGGCGAACGAGATATGGAAAACAGCACAAATCAGCACAAACCTAGCACAATTCAGCACAACCTTTGTTTTTTCGTTTTTCCAAAATGGCGGGGCTAACTTCCACACCAAAAACTTAAAATCTGTGCCAAATTTTTTCCCTTGGGGCCAATGAGCAACGAAAAGCAGCACAACATAGCACAACTTTAGCACAATTCAGCACAAGTTTTGCTTTTTCAATTTTCCAAAATGGCGGGGCCAACTTCCACCCCAAAAACTTAAAATCTGTGCCAAATTTTTTCCCTTGGGGCCAATGAGAAACGAAAAGCAGCACAACATAGCACAACTTTAGCACAATTCAGCACAAGTTTTGCTTTTTCGATTTTCCAAAATGGCGGGGCTAACTTCCACCCCAAAAACGTAATTTGGCTACTACAATTTTTCCATTGGGGCGAACGAGATATGCAAAGTAGCACAACATAGCACAACTTTAGCACAATTCAGCGCAAGTTTTTTTTTTTCATTTTTCCAAAATGGCGGGGCTAACTTCCACCCCCAAAAACGTGATTTTTATGAAAAAAAATTTATTGTTGGGGCGAACGAGATATGGAAAACAGCACAACATAGCACAAATCTAGCAGAATTCAGCACAAGCTTTGTTTGTTCGTTTTTCCAAAATGGCGGGGCTAACGTCCACCCCAAAAACCTAAAACCTGTGCCAAATTTTTTCCCTTGGGGCCAATGAGAAACGAAAAGCAGCACAACATAGCACAACATAGCACAACTTAAGCACAAGTTTTGCTTTTTCGATTTTCCAAAATGGCGGGGCCAACTTCCACCCCAAAAACTTAAAATCTGTGCCAAAATTTTTCCATTGGGGCCAATGAGAAACGAAAAGCAGCACAACATAGCACAACTTTAGCACAATTCAGCACAAGTTTTGCTTTTTCGTTTTTCCAAAATGGCGGGGCTAACTTCCACCCCAAAAACGTAATTTGGCTACTACAATTTTTCCATTGGGGCGAACGAGATATGAAAAGCAGCACAACATAGCACAACTTTAGTACAATTCAGCACAAGTTTTTTTTTTTCATTTTTCCGAAATGGCGGGGCTAACTTCCACCCCCAAAAACGTAATTTGTATGAAAAAAAATTTATTGTTGGGGCGAACGAGATATGGAAAACAGCACAAAACAGCACAAACCTAGCACAATTCAGCACAAGCTTTGTTTTTTCGTTTTTCCAAAATGGCGGGGCTAACTTCCACCCCAAAAACTTAAAATCTGTGCCAAATTTTTTCCCTTGGGGCCAATGAGCAACGAAAAGCAGCACAACATAGCACAACTTTAGCACAATTCAGCACAAGTTTTGCTTTTTCAATTTTCCAAAATGGCGGGGCCAACTTCCACCCCAAAAACGTAATTTGGCTACTACAATTTTGCCATTGGGGCGAACGAGATATGCAAAGTAGCACAACATAGCACAACTTTAGCACAATTCAGCACAAGTTTTTTTTTTTCATTTTTCCAAAATGGCGGGGCTAACTTCCACCCCCAAAAACCTAATTTTTATGAAAAAAACGTTATTGTTGGGGCGAACGAGATATGGAAAACAGCACAAAGCAGCACAAATCTAGCACAATTCAGCGCAAGCTTTGTTTTTTCGTTTTTCCAAAATGGCGGGGCTAACTTCCACCCCAAAAACTTAAAATCTGTGCCAAATTTTTTCCCTTGGGGCCAATGAGCAACGAAAAGCAGCACAACATAGCACAACTTTAGCACAATTCAGCACAAGTTTTGCTTTTCCGATTTTCCAAAATGGCGGGGCCAACTTCACGGACATTTGTTTTTAGGGTTCCGTTTTTTATACGGAACACTATTGGTGAGAGTAAAACGAGTTTTTCACATTATATCGATTATCTCGTAAACTATAAATGCTATGGACTTGAAATTTAAGGTGCGTATAAAACTAATCTGTCCACATGAAATTACGAATACAAATAAAACTAAAGTGGTTTTCGTTTGGTTTACAGGGGTTCGATGTGAGACCTTTGAGAAAATAGATTTTTTTATAGATTCAAGTAGGGTATCATATGAAAGGGCTTCATTTCAGTATTCCTTAAAAATTTATCTTGGAATTTTACACCTCACCATTTTTTGTATAATTCTGAATAATGACGTTTTTTTCGTGTTTTCTTAACTCGATTAGCTCCGAACCTAACTTATCGAAAATTTTCAAATGTATTTGGAATGATAGAAAAATTAGTACAGTTTTAATAAAAAATATATAAAAGTGTCATATTCTCATAATTAGATTTATTAAGGGGGTGGAAATGAGGAGGGGTAAAAACACTATTTAAAATGTGGTCAAGTGGGGTGTCATTTGAAAGAGCACCTAATTTAGAAATCATTGCAATTTTTTTTAGAATTTTGCGGTGCACAGTTTTTGAGTTATTGTCAAAAACATACCGTTCCCCCCCCCTTCGTTTCGACACTGATTGACAGAAAAATTTGGAAAAATTCACAGAGTTAAGAAATTTGGTAAATTTTGTATGAAAATTATACCGAAGTCTCAAATAATTATATTTCTGTGTGTTTAGGGGACCGGGGTAAAGAGGGTAAAAAAAAAACTTTTTTGACCCAAGCGAGTGGGGTGTCATTTGAAAGAGCACCTAATTTAGAATTCGTTACAGTTTTTTTTAGAATTTTGCGGTGCACAGTTTTTGAGTTATGGACAAAAAAGTGCAAAATTCAAACCGTTCCCCCCCCCTTCGTTTCGACACTGATTGACATAAAAATTTGGAAAAATTCACAGAGTTAGGAAATTTGCTAAATTTTGTATGAAAATTATACCGAAGTCTCAAATAATTATATTTCTGTGTGTTTAGGGGACCGGGGTAAAGAGGGTAAAAAAAAAACTTTTTTGACCCAAGCGAGTGGGGTGTCATTTGAAAGAGCACCTAATTTAGAATTCGTTACAGTTTTTTTTAGAATTTTGCGGTGCACAGTTTTTGAGTTATGGACAAAAAAGTGCAAAATTCAAACCGTTCCCCCCCCCCTACGTTTCGACACTGATCGACAGAAAAATTTGAAAAAATTCATAGAGCTAGGCAATTTGGTAAATTTTGTATGAAAATTATACCGAAGTCTCAAATAATTATATTTCTGAGTGTTTAGGGGACCGGGGTAAAGAGGGTAAAAAAAAAACTTTTTTGACCCAAGCGAGTGGGGTGTCATTTGAAAGAGCACCTAATTTAGAATTCGTTGCAGTTTTTTTTAGAATTTTGCGGTGCACAGTTTTTGAGTTATGGACAAAAAAGTGCAAAATTCAAACCGTTCCCCCCCCCTACGTTTCGACACTGATCGACAGAAAAATTTGAAAAAATTCATAGAGCTAGGCAATTTGGTAAATTTTGTATGAAAATTATACCGAAGTCTCAAATAATTATATTTCTGAGTGTTTAGGGGACCGGGGTAAAGAGGGTAAAAAAAAAACTTTTTTGACCCAAGCGAGTGGGGTGTCATTTGAAAGAGCACCTAATTTAGAATTCGTTGCAGTTTTTTTTAGAATTTTGCGGTGCACAGTTTTTGAGTTATGGACAAAAAAGTGCAAAATTCAAACCGTTTCCCCCCCTACGTTTCGACACTGATTGACAGAAAAATTTGAAAAAATTTACAGAGCAAGGAAATTTGGTAAATTTTGTATGAAAATTATACCGAAGTCTCAAATAATTATATTTCTGTGTGTTTAGGGCACCGGGGTAGAGAGGGTAAAAAAAAACTTTTTTTGACCCAAGCGAATGGAGTGTCATTTGAAAGAACACCTAATTTAAAAATCATTGCAATTTTTTTTAGAATTTTGCGGTGCACAGTTTTTGAGTTATGATCAAAAATGTTCAAAATTCAGAGCGTCCCCCCGTGTATCAAATATTTATTAATCGTTTTGAAAGGGTAGGAATGGTAAGGTGAAATAAAGCTTTTTTAACCCGAATAGCAATATCGAGTGGGACTGGCGTGTACATTTTTAGTCATGTCATCCTTTATACTGATTCTTAGAGCAATTCTTAATTTTGCAACTCTTTTAGAGTGAATATAACCAGTTATCCAAAAGAAAGAAGACTTTATTTCAAAATTATCACGGTCCTTTACTATCTATTGTATATTGTATTGTATTGTATGCCATAAGTGGGCCCAAAATGTGGCGTAAATTCTCAAGGTTCAAATCAGATTGATGTGATTTGTTAGTTTGTGTTAAGATCCACGTTTGTAATCCATTCATAATTACTGGTTTATTAAATTTCTTGTATAACTTTAGAAAATGTTGAGTTTTAATTGAATGGTAAGTTCGATAACTTGCAATTATTTTAGGGTTAATATTTGTTTAATATGCTATTGTTTAAGTCAAACATTGATCTTTTGTTAATTTTAAATATTGTTAAAATTATACGTTGGTTTTCAAGCACCGACCTAAATGTCGAACTTATGTAATCTAACACAAAAAAATTGTTGCTATAGAAAGAACTGAAAATTTTAGTAAAGCGATGAGCCTATAATTCTATGGAACACGAAAAATATAGCGAAGCTTCAAGTGATTTTATTTCTATGTGTTTAGGGGATGGGAGTGGGGAAGGGTGAAAAATTGTTTTTTGACCCGCATAAGTGGGATGTCATTTGATAGAGCACCAAAATTAAAAAACAATACAGTTTTTTTAGAATTTTGCGATGCACCGTTTTTGAATTATTCTCAAAAAAGTGCAACAAAAAGTTAGTCCCCCCCCCCTATACGTTTCTTCGTTGACTGACAGAAAAATTTGAAAAAATTCATAGAGATAGGAAATTTGATAAACCCTTAACGAAAAATATAACGAAGCCTCAAGTAGTTTTAATTCTACGTGTTTAGGGGATAGGAGTGAGGAATCGTGAAACAAAGGTTTTTTGGCTCGCATGAGTGTCATTTGAAAGAACACCAAAATTAAGAAACATTACAATTATTTTAGAATCTTGCGATGCACAGTTTTTGAATTATTGTCAAAAAAGTCCTATTTTTAGCGTTAACACCACTCCACCCCTAAATTTCGTCGTTGTTTAACAGAATTGAGTCGTTCCTTAGCTACCATAAATAGCTATGGATATCATTTAACCTAAAGTAATATTTTTTATATCATTTCGATCAATTTAGATGAGATTGACATTAACTATTGATATTTACGATGAACCATTTAGTTTTTATGTGTCTATGGTCTGGCAATATAAACCCTTTACAACACAACTTTATGTAAATTATTTTGATATTGTTTTCTTTACATTCACGGAACCCTTGACGAGCGAATTTTATTCGCACTTGTCTGACTTTTTTGGTTTTTCATTAGTATTAAATCTGATGTCTTTCATTGTAGGTCTTTTCATTTTCAAAATACCAAATAATTAAATAGGTATCGAAAATGAATCAAATTTATTTAATTGTTTGAAATTAATTATTTAAAAAAATGTAATAAAATTTATTGTGTTTCTTTATTCGTTTTACTACTTTTTATCGTAAACTTCTCCTTCAAAAATAAAATATTGCATTAAATACTTACACAATAAATTACTATTGTTTCGACTTTTCATACAACTTGTGGAATAAGATAGTGTTGCTATAAAATGGGGCATTAAATCTATTAAAATTGGGAAGGTCATTTTTTAAAAGAAGTAAATATGTCTTGATTTCTTGATTTTAAAAATTTTACTTCGGTCTGAAAGACCTAAGTATTACATTCATGAGCTCAAAATGAAATTCTTACCCCCACTTTTTTTGACATTTCTCGACGTTTTACCTACTGATTCTAAAAAAGCAAAAAAAAAATGTGTGTCTGTCTGCCGGCCGGCCGGCCGTCCGCCGTCATTACCTACGCTGCAGGGAAAACCGCTAGAGGGATTTCAAAATTTTTTTTTCTAAAAATAGGCATACTCAAGAGACAGGTCCGAAAGGACGCTGTGTTCGATAACTGTACCGAAAGTGTGTCATAAAAATCATTATGTATGTCAAAAACAGCAAATATTCATATTTTTAGCTTAAAAAACGTTCATTTTAAGTGATTATGAGTAGGAACATTAAATTTGGAGAAATCTTTATGTTCGGGATTGGTATGTGAGATCAATAACTAGATTATTGCATTATAAGTTTGTCAAAAAAATGTTGTCAAGTGTGTCAAAAGAAAGATTTTTATTTATTTTTTTACCTAATTTTTTGGAAAAAATAAAATTGTTTGTTTGAAATGAAATTTTATTATTATTATTGAGAATTATGGCATTATAACTCTGTCAAAAAAATGTTGTCAAGCAAGTGTGTCAAAAGAAAGTTTTTATTTATTTCTTTACCCAATTTTTTGGAAAACATAAAATTGTTTGTTTGAAATGAAATTTTATTATTTTTATTGAGAATTATGGCATTATAACAACTCTGTCAAAAAAATGTTGTCAAGTGTGTCAAAAGAAAGATTTTTATTTATTTTTTACCCAATTTTTTGGAAAAAAAAATAATATTGTTTGTTCGAAATGAAATTTTATTATTATTATAGAGAATTATGGCATTATAAGTTTGTCAAAAAAATAATCTCAAGTGTGTCAAAAAATGATTTTATTTATTTTTTTAGCCAATTTTTTGGAAAAAAATGTAGCATGTAGCATAAAACATATGACGTAAATGTAATTGAAAATGAAATTGGACATGGAAATTTTTTAATTTGTTATAGTTTTTGAAATATTTTGGAATTTTGAAAAAGTTTGTATTTTTGATTTTGTAATAATTTTTGCAATATTTTTAGAATTTTGGAAAAAGTTTTAATTTTTGATTTTGTAAGAATTTTTGGAATATATTTAGAATTTTGAAAAATTTTTAATTTTTGATTTTATTATAATTTTTGGAATATTGAAAAAATTTCAATTTTTGATTTTTTAATAATTTTTGCAATATTTTTAGAATTTTGGAAAAATTTGAATTTTTAAGAATTTGTGGATTATTATTGGAATTTTCATTCTTAATCAAACAACCGTGCGGTAAAGACTTAAAAATTAATTTCCATTTTAAAGTTATTAAATAAAATTATTCTTTCAAAATCATTAGTGGTGAACAATATTTTTTCTTTTATACAGTGAATAATGTTATATTTGAACTGGTTTTAAAAATTGTAATCTAAATTATTATCAATTTGTTTTGTATTTATATTGCTGTGATTTTTATTTTGTAAAAACAAGTTATTAAACTAATAAAAACTATAATTCATAGTGAAGAAATCAAAAATTAGAACTCAACAAAATGCCTTACTACAGTGGGGACTCGCGCCAAATTTCACAAGCTGCTATCAGCTGCAAAATTTGTAAGCAACAAGTGCGTGGTGCCCAATCATACTTTGAGTGTGATAACTGTAAACAAACATTTCATCCCCATTGTAAAAAAATTATTGGAACGCATATTACACGTTTTGCAACGCTTTCTTCATGGTTTTGTTGTGCTGAATGTGGAGAAAATGAAATAGAAGTTAATATTCAACCCAATAAGAATAATATTCTAGCTGATTCACCTAGTCAACCAGTGAACATGAACTTTCTCGCAGCATTAGCCACTGACATTAAGGAGATGAAATCAACTATACAAGGTATTGAAAAATCGCAAGATTTTATTTCATCTTCCTTCGATGAATTCAAAACAAAATTAGATCGAATCGTGGAAGAAAACATTGCTTTAAGAAATGAATTACATTGCATAAATAATAGGCAGAATACGATGCAAAAAGTTATTTCTGATCTTGAAATAAAGATTGATCAATTAGAACAAGAAAAACTAAACAAAAATATGTTTATTACTGGATTACCAAATGACCAATTAATGCCACAGGAAGTTCTGACCAACATATTGACTACTATTGATGCGCAGGTGGAGTTACATGACATAGAATTGATGCATTATGTAAAACGTCCAAAAACCAATGATAATAATAAACGTGAGGAAAAAAACTATTATCAAATTTTTGTCAGGTTCAAAACGGAGAACGCTAAGCTTAAGGTGATGCAGAAAAAAAAGGAAAAGAGAATTCTTTTCTTTAATCAAATCGGGGGGAATGCAAAAAGTGATAGAGTAATTTTTTTGAGGGATCACATGACTAAGTATAAACAGAATATATTTCAAAATGCTAGGCAGCTTAAACTTGAACTAGGTTTTAAGTACCTATGGACCAAAAATTCGGTTGTCTACCTTAGAAAAGAAGATGCATCAGCAATATATTCGGTAAATTCATTAAATGATTTCATTAATATAAAAAATTCTACTAATAATTAGGTCAAGAATTAAGTTGTAAAAAAACCTGTAATTTGAAATGAGTGTGTCGGATTTATTAAAAATTAATTATTATAACTCTATAAGGTTCAATAACCTTAAAAGTAGGTCAAATTTGTTTAATATTTTTTATCTCAATATTAGAAGTTTACGGAATAAATTATCCGATGTTGAAATATTAATAAATTGTAATAGTTCTCTTGATATTCAGGCGGTTGTACTGACGGAAATCTGGTTAAAGAAATGGGAAAATGTATTTTATAATATCGAAGGATACAATGCGTTCTTTTCTAATAGACTTAATGGCTATGGAGGGTGTGCTATATATCTAAAATATAATATCGTCGCAACTGAACTCCACAACGAAGAATTTGAGAATAAGACTTTTTTAGTAGTAAAACTAAACAATGAAAAACTTCATCTACTTGCGGTGTATAGAGCGCCGGATTCAAATTACGAAAGATTTATGTTTAAACTTTGCTCAATTCTCCTATTGTTCCCTAATAGTATAATTATTGGTGATTTTAATATTAACTTGCTTGTTCAGAGTAATGAAAGCACCAGATATGTGGATGATATCCAATCACACGGTTTTGCGATCCTTAATAAAATAGATCCTAGTTTACGAGGAGTTCGCATACTTCAGAGTCGATTATCGATCATTGTTTAACGGATATTCTCAGGTATGAATATCATCTAAGTATTTCTGATACTCCTTTGTCTGATCATAAACTAATAGTTCTAAGCTTTAACTGCAATTCACAGAAGTCACGCATTCAACATACAAAGGAAATTTTAGATTATTGTAATATTGAGAAAACGTTTAACTGGGAAAGTGTTAAATCTTCGAAATCGTTCAATGAGGTAATTCAAAAACTTCAAAACGTTATAAATGATAACACTCGTATGATTTCTTTTTCTAGCCGGGGTAACCACAAAGACTGGATGACTCCGGAAATATTAATCATCATTAACAACCGTGAACGATTCTTTAAATATAAAAAAAAATTGCCTAATGATCCGTATATTAATGACAAATACGATTACTATTGTAAATTAGCTAAGAATAAAATTAACTGTGCTAAGAAGCAGTATAACGATCGTGAGTTTGATAAATGCAAGGGGTCTCCGCGTAAATTCTGGGCTTTTCTGAAATCATCGATATTTAATAAATCATCTACTGTATCCAATCGAATCTGCCTTGAAAAGAACTCTAATATCATTAGCGATCAGAAGATAGTAGCGGAAGAGTTTAACGAGTTTTTCACTGATTCTATACTTGTACCCTCTAGGTCGGTCAACCACTTAAGTGATTACTGTCAAAATGATTGTTTGCATGATGCTCATTTTGTATTAGAGCTAACGGATGTATCTGAAGTTCAGAGTGTTATTTGTAGCTTAAAAAACAACACGGCTTCCGGTTCTGACTCAATTTCTTCCAAATTTATTAAATATTTTAAAAACCACCTAAGTATCATTCTAAGCAACCTTATAAATGAGCACATAAGCAAAAATCAGTTTCCTGATGCTTTAAAACTAGCAAAAGTTGTTCCAATCTTCAAATCCGGTAATCTACTAGGTAAACACAATTATAGGCCGATTTCAATTCTAAGTGTTTTTTCAAAAATTTTTGAAAAAATCATTTCAGCAAGAGTTCTATCTTTTCTATACGAACAAAAGCTTATCTCTCCAGATCAATATGGGTTTTGTAAAAACTCTAACACTACTGCAGCATGTCTAGCGTTGACAGACTTTATTAGCAAGGAGCTTGATATTAAACAGCAGGTTTCCTGTTTATTCTTGGATATTAAACAAGCCTTCGACACAGTTTTGTACAATTTGTTACTTTCCAAATTGAAAAAATATGGTTTCTCAAGGCAAGCAATAGATTTCTTTGATAGTTACTTAAGAAATCGAGAACAGTATGTCGCCATTGGATCTGATAAAAGCAAGACTAGGAAAATACTAAAAGGTGTACCTCAGGGCTCTGTGTTAGGACCGATACTTTTTGTAATCTTCATAAATGATATGTGTGACCTTCCCTTAAAAGGAAAGCTTCATCTTTATGCTGATGATGCAGCTCTGATTTATTCCTGTGGCACACGACAGGAACTTTATCAAAACATGCAATATGACTTAGACCTATTGTCATTCTGGTTCTCTCGAAATTCTCTTAGTCTTAATGTTTTAAAAACCAAATTTCTGATTTTTCAGGGTAGGAAAAAGTCGGACGATGAAGATGTGTCTCTTCGTTTGTCTTACTGCAATGAGACTATTGAACGAGTTCAATGTTTTAACTACCTTGGACTAATGCTAAGCGACAACTTTAAATGGGAACAACATGTTAATCTCATAAAAAGTAAAATCGTACCTTATATATTTTCATTGAAGAAACTACGTAAGCTGCTACCCAAAAAATCTCTAATTCTTATATATAATTCCTACATTATGTCCCACTTTGTTTACATGAGCCCTGTCTGGAGTGGAGCGGCTAGCTATATTATTCAACAGCTGGAGGTTCTGAAAAAACGAGCTATAAAGTATATTTTAAACGTACCAATGTTCTACCCAAGTCGTTTACTATTTGCAGAATTTCTTCCACTACAAATCGTAACAGAAAAAGAACTTATTGTTTTGATTTATAAATTAGTGACTCAACGATTAAAAAACAATATAACGCTAATTTGGTCCTACGAGATTCATAATTACAATACTAGAAGACGTTCTGACTTCGTTCCAAACTTTTTCGCAACAAGTTTCTCAAATAACAACATTTTGAACAGAGGGCTTCCTAAATTCAATCAACTCCCACCAGATATCAAGTATGAAGAAAATCTAGGTAATTTTAAATTAAAACTGGTTCAACATCTTAAATTGATCTTCTTTCCGTAAACTTTTAATTTATGTTTTGCAAATTTTTAATTCTTAATTTCTTTGTTTGGTCAAACATTTTTTTTCATTTTTTATATTGTTATATTCTCCACTGTTATTAAACTTAATTTAATTATTTTTAATTAATATTCCTTTGTTTTTTTTAATTTTAATTAAATTTCAAAGTAATAGTATTTATTCATTTAATTTTTAAGCAAGTAAAGCAAGTAGGTTATAACGATTAAGGTATAATAATTTGTTAACTTTTGAATGCCACAGTATAGCATTTGTTTTGCTTCAAGTGGCTAATTATATTGTTAAAAAGCAATAATCAATAAAGAAAAAAAAAAAAAAAAAAAAAAAAAAAATTTTGAAAAAGTTTAAATATTTGATTTCATTCTAATTTTTGGAATATTTTTGGAATTTTGAAAAAAGTTTCAATTTTTGATTTTGTAATAATTTTTGCAATATTTTTAGAATTTTGAAAAAAGTTTTAATGTTTGATTTTGTAATAATTTTTGCAATATTTTTAGAATTTTGGAAAAGTTTAAATTGTTAAGAATTTTTGGAATATTATCGGAATTTAGAAAAAGTTTAAATATTTGATTTTATTCTAATTTTTGGAATATTTTTGGAATTTTGAAAAAAGTTTGATTTTATTTAGTTTAACAATATTTTTGGAATTTGGATTATAATTTTCTGGCAACGTATTGATATTTCGTGTTAGTTTTGTAATAAATTTTTAAACAGAGATAAAAAATACTTGTACTTGTACATAACAAAGAGTTATGTTTGATATACATCGCTGCCCAAAACTAAAAACCATGCCCTCATAAAAGTTTTTTGCCGAGATTTATATCAAAATCCTTAACCCAGACCGAAGTCTTGATATCTCAGAGCTGTGAGATTTCAGCCCCTCCATATTTTTTAAATTGTAATAACTCTTTTTACTACTTCAAGCTACGAAAATGTCATTTTATTATATAGTAACACCTATGTGAAAGGGAAACATTTTCTAAGTAGTGGCTGAAAATGTTTTCAGTCACTAGGACTGAAAGTAAATAAGTTTCGGTGGTCGCCTACAGGTGGTGGTTATTTAAAGGATTGAATATTTGAGATTGAATTTGATTTACTGTTTCTGTTGTTGTTTCGGTTTGTGTGTTTATTTCTGTCAATATCGCAGTATTTTGAAGGGATTGAATATTTTGAATATTTTGATCGAATCGAATCGAAACTAATCATTATATCAATTGTGTGTAATTAATTAATTAAACTAATAATGAGTGTGTTTTTTTCTATATCGGAGAAATCGGAGCGATAAAATAAAATTTGTATCAGATATATCGTATAATTTTTTCCTCCGATAATTAACTGTCAGATATAAAATATATTCTCTGAGTTCTTTCCGCACAAAAAAATTAAAAAAAATTTATGAAATAGATAAATTAATTTTATTAAAAAATTTAGTTTTATTTTGTCTTGTCTGACTTTTTTTTATCAAAAGAAGCGTTCATGTACTTGTGAAACTATGTGTTCGTTCGCCACAAATATATGTAGACATAATAAACGACGCCATGTTTAGAAATTAATCTTGAGTTTTGACAACTATCAAATTTTATTACCAACAAACATTTTTTTTTGTTATTTCGCGTGAAATCTTCTTTAATTTGAACTATATAAAATAAAATAAATAATAAACAGTTAGTGTTAAAGAAAAATTAAATTTTGGATTAATTTTTGTGAGTAATGTAATGATACTGTTTAGAAGTTACGTAGACGAATATCTACGTAACTGTAAGCGAACTCTGCGAACTACCATGCACATATCTCGGCAAATTTTCTAAATTCTTTTAATTACCGCCTGCGGTACGTTTACGGTTCGCCCGTTTACAAACTCTTGTATGAAAAAACCACTCCGTTTTCCTTACGCTTTCGTTACGTTTTTCTTAGAAGGTTCCCACCTTTCGTCACCGCTATTACGGTCGTAATTTTGTGTTCACCGCTCCTTTCTATGTATTAGGTCCGCTATAAGCATATGCTAAACATTGACCAATATCGTTATGATTTCTTATAATTAAAATAAAAATGATACAACTTATTCATTTAAGTTTGATAAAAAATCAAATCAAAATTTATTAATAACCCAATCCATCGTAAGTAAATAGTACTAAAAACTTTAATTAATAAAAATATTAAGCCTTTTCGGATGTTCAAATAGTACGTTTATCTATCAACATAGGTAACATTTCTAATGGTTTGGTGTATTGTGTTGATGTATCTATAAAACAGTAATAAACAATAAAAGAATTTCGTTAATAAACTAATACATAATCAAAAATGTTAATTCAATAAAAAATGAATTTTTATTATATTTATTTTATACTAAGATTAACGTCTAATTAATAATTATATTACATGTAATATAAAAAGTATTCGCATTGTTTTCGAATGAAATTTTTCTTTATTGAAAATCAATTTTAATCAATTTCATATGTGCCATTAGGACATACGTGCCATTATATTACATCCATCTTTCGGTGACTCTTCTGTCAGTACATTGTTTTGTCTATCAATGGAGTTTTACAGAAACCAAAATAAGTAGTATTCAGCTGGGCTATATGGACGATGCATCGAAATGCCCAACCATGATGTGTGTATAACAAATATCACTTTCTACACAAATGACGAATTATAAAACTGATTTTACGAAAAATGTAAATTAAAATGTCACATTTCAAATACGCGTTCGTTTGACATAATGGAATTAATAGATACGTTTATATATGGAGTATTCTCTGTCAACGGGAGACCCACCCCTTCTCTGTACAACATTTTTAAAAGTATTTTACAGGTTGCTTGGCAGCAAATAAAAGCTTAAGACCTCTAGTTTTAAATGTCGTCTGTTCCTTTTTGATAAGACATGAAGGCGGACCAATATGGCGGCTACAGACTTACGACCTCATCCTGAAAGTATAGCAATTTGGCTGCCAACACAAATTTAAAATCTCAAAAGATGTTCTTGCATATATAATATTGGTAATAATGGTAGGCTTTTTTCATAACGCCTGTCATAGCCTGTCTGCCTGTCATATTCGATATTCTTTATCATATAAAACTCCATATAAAAAACATTTAAAAAAACACAATCTAAAACACTAATCTATTTGTTTACATATGGCAAGCAAGGTTAATTGTTTTTTGCATATGACGTTAAACAATTAGACTGATAATATTTCGAGGGTTTTGACCTAATGTATGTGAAAGTGAGATAGTCGTTTGAAATATGCCGCAATAACTTTGTAACTTTGTTAAATAAAATATAGGATAAATTTTTATTTTAAATATTAGATTCAGGTTAGATACGCAAACGACATTTCTAACGATTAAACTAAACCTTAAATTTTTAACTGAAGATAATTATTAATAGAAGCTTATGTATTACCTATAATTTCTAACGAAGCGCATTAAAAAATTAATCACTATAATCCCAAATCTTTATTTATAAACTTATTGTTAGTAGAGCGGATTAATTTATTTTATTTTAGATCAATGTCCTTGAGCCAAACCATTTATCAACAAACCGTTCATTAATAAACCGTTGTCGTTTGGTTGTTAAAGTGTTAATGTGCTCTCACTACCTCACCCCTATTCATTTTAATATATTTTGATTTTCTCATTTTACCTTTTGTTTTACCGATAAGAATTTGAGCAATCACATGTGCGATAAAAAGAATCAAGACAGTTATGCCCAAAACTCTGAAAGTTGCACTTCCTCCTATTTTATCAAATAGTATTCCAGATATAAAGCTTCCTACTGCTATGCCTAGTCCTTGGAAGAGTGAGCCTACTATACCCTAAAAAAATTGAAAAAGTTATGTTATGCAGCTATTTACACAAATTTCAAAACGTACTTGAATTGTTGCCTCTGTACCGGCTGGTGCAATAATGCTCGCATATGAAGTCATTGTTGAATAAAAAATGCCAAATGTAACTCCATTTAAAAGTTCGATCGGCATCACCCACCATGGATTTGTTAAAAGGGAGTAAAGTAAAAATCTCAACCCGAACCCGAACAATACCAAACTCATAGCATTTACATGTCCAATTTTATTTAATATCTTTCCGGATAAAAAGAAGAATGGCAATTCACCACCGAAGCTTTGTATCCCCATAACCAGACCTTGTAATGTTTTCATCGAAACCATTTGATTACAACTAAAATTTTACAAAGAAATTAAAAAAAAAATTTGCAGAGTCCATTCGTATTACTACCCCTCTTGTTTGCTTGCAACGACTTCCAAATGCCAAAACAAAAAATTCCATATAGCTGAACTAAGAATACCGACTATTGTACACCACAACATAAAAATTATAATGTGATACGATGTAAATACTTTTCCAACATCTTTTAGAATATTTTTAGAGTTCTTTGTTTGCGTATACTTAAAATAAACACACATCAGTTGTCGGTTTGTATAAACAAAAACAAAATGTTTACCTTTAACCTGCTCGATACTAATATGCTACAAATCATCATCAATAACATAAGATAGAACACGGCAGTATAATCTTTTTTTGCAAGACCTTCTGAATATTTATCAACAACTATGCCAGAAACTACAGCTAAAACACCCCAGCCAATTGTACCCCACAACCTTTGATTTCCATACAAATGGTGATCATCTCCTGTAAAGATCGAAAATTAAAAAAATAGTTTTGTCAACGTTTGTAATAAAAACACACTACCTAAAAGCTCAAAACAAATAGTGTCAAACAAACTATTAACAATATTTAAAAACATACGACTTGAAACAAGCAAAAAACATAATATCCAAAACTGATATATGCCGATAACCTATAAAAACAAATTAATATTTCAAAATTGCAAAACTACTTTATTAAGTATTTTGTCAAATCTTACTTCACTGTTTGGTATTTTTGTAACGGTTAGCAACTCCGTTACTAATTGATTATCACAGACAGCTTCGCAACTTGTGTTAAAATACTCATTTGTACTATTTGCTTGCGGTCAGTATAGTGTTGTATTGAAACCATATTTGTAGAAACGAATCAAAAATAAATATATAAATAACTCTCATTTAATCTATTTCGTCCTATAAAAAAATTTCGTTAAATAACCCATAAAAATTAAAATTGTGTACCGTTAGGCAAGATTTCCATGTTAATTCCGAAATGCAAACAATTCTCTGCGACTTTTATAGAATCCATATTTACTATAGCATTAAACTCTAAGTATTTCGTTTCATCATCCGAACAATATTTTGTTTCGTTCCAATTCATGCACACAATGTCCCTCATCCATGGTTCCATACTGCAATTCAACTAAATTTTATTTATTTATTTATCTTTCGTTTGATTTATAATCGTCTTTCTTACTTGGCAATTAAGATTTGTTGATGTGCTTGCTTTTATTTTATCAACAATACACCTGTCAAATGAATTAGCATCTGCTGAACATTTTTGAAAATTTGGCTCACCATTATTACAGTGGAAACTGACAGGAGCAGATTGAGGAATTTCTGGTATAAACAGAATACAAAAGTAGACAATAGTCAGTATAACCTGAAAAGATATGTATTAACGTTTGTGCTAAACGAATTAAATCTTGAATCATACTTGCGATAACAAAAACAAACATTTCTGCATTTTAAATCCGTCGGCAATTGCTCCAAATGCCGATTTAGCAATTAATTCAGTTATTGGCAGTATGCTGTATATTGTACCAAAAATTGTGGACGAGTAACCTAATTGCCGAACAATTACTGGCATGAATGGTTTAATAGGTGAAGTCCCTTTAAAAATAAGAATATTTTGTATTACAGGTTCTTGTAATGGATATACCATCGTACCAGCATTTAAAAAATAGTGTCCTTTCATCGTCAGCAGTTTTTTGTTTATTTTCATTTTTTGGTGAGTGTCAGGATGGTGTAACTAAATGGTTGAGGCAGTCAAAAACGTTTTTCAGAATTATAATCGGCTTTAATATGTACTGGATTACACTAGTTTACAAGAAAAATCTCCCTAAATAAAACCCAAATTTTCCTATAGATTTTGACCTGCTGAACACGAATATCATATAAACCATATTCATTTTTTTAGGTTAGCTCTTGTTTTTGAGATATTTGCGAAAAACCAATTTTTTCGGTGAAAAAAGGTTATTCCGGTTTTGGATCGCGTATTTTACAAAACAAACAAATTTAACATATTAATGAAACAAGTGCATAGTAAAGATACTAACAAACATTTTGAGCTCCTTTTTAAAAAAATCCATCAAGGATTCTGGAAGTTATACGCGAAAAAAGTTGAAATAAAATCAAAAATTTGTGTTTTTTTAAATTATTCTATATTCAGCACCATAAGTTTTGAACAAACAATGATTGTAAATTTTTTTAATTTCTTGGAGCCTACACTTAATTCAATATCCTTTCTTTTAAGTTAAAAATTATGAATTTTAGTACAGGTTGCACCAAGTTATTCAGGTTTTTCCAAAAAAAGTCAAAACTCAAAATTTTCACTAAGAATAATTTAAATTCTGCAACATAATTGACTTATATATGAGCTGTTATGCAGATTTTAGAGTTAAAATTGCGAGTTTTGGTCAAAACCTGATCGTAACACAACGTTAAAACGTTAAATGAACATTTTCTCTATTGTACCATCTTGTATGTGTTAAGTTGCAGTTGACATAACTATTTTTCGGCATTCACGGTTTATCTTCACTCAATTTTATGCCAAAGTAATTAAGGTATTCAATTCTTATATATGGAGTGATTTTTTTAGCAAGATGTATTATGCAAATTCCACAAATAAAACAAAATGAATTTGGACTATATTTTTCACTTGAAGCTTCTTGAGAAGCCATTTAAATAAATTTAACTTCACACTTTATTATTTTAAAAGAATTCTTAGCTGATGTTTGAGAACGACTGAACTTATAAAATATTATTTACGATGCGGTACAAAAAGAACAGAAAAATACATAAAAACGCGGGTGAAATAAGGAAAACTCAAAAATGCTCGCAGTTTTATTCGAAAATCTGTATAACAACTTAAATTTAAATCAATTATGTTGCAGAATTTAAAATTATTCATCGTAAAAAAATTTTTTTCCAAATTTTTAGTTTTGCCTTTTTTGGAAAAACCTGAATAACTTAGTGCAACCTTAACCAAAATTCGTGTTTTTTAATTTAAAAGAAAGGAAATTAAATTTACCACGGGCTCAAAGAAATTAAAAAAATTTTCAATCATTGTTTACTACAACAATTAATTAAAAAATTTTCTCCTTTTTTACTTTCACCACAGAAAATTGTATATAAATATTACAATTCTACAATATTCAAAATACAAAATTATTTTGAATGCATTTCAAGAGGAACTATCTCCCATCTTCAGCAATGCAAAACAAAGTAAAGCTAAAAGAAAATCGAGAAATGACAAAATTTTCAAGGAAAACTAAACGAAAATAACAAAATTTAAAAGAAAACTAAACTTAGAAATTATACAATTGAAAATAAATTGGAAGTAATATTTCCTCGATCAAAATTTAAACATTTATCAAAATTTTTAGAAATAAAATAGCTTTCAAATGCATCCAAATTGGAAGCTTTATTAACTTCTTTAATTAATTTAATATTTTCCAAAGAAACTCCCAAATGACATTCTGTCAAAGCATGATGTGCAATGCATGATTTTTCTGGCCGGTTAAATCTAATATGGCTTTTATGTTCTTTAAATCTTGCTTTTACACTTCTTTTTGTTTGGCCAATATAAATTTTAGAGCAATCACTACATTTGTAGTGTAATTTTGTCTTTTGTGCTCCCTAAAATATTTTTTAATTTCTTTTGGTTGCCGAATACTGGGAAGAAATTGTGTTTTTTACAAACAGATTTTAACTTATTTATAATTTTGGGTGCAAAAGTTATTGGGTGCAAAAGTTATTAATCATTGTTTGTTGAAAAATTTTAAAACAACATAAATTTTTAATGTTTTTTCAACTTTTTCGCGTATAACTTCCAGAATCCTTGATGGATTTTTTCAAAAAAAAGCTCAAAATTTGTTTATTTTTTAATAGTAGTTTAATCAATGAATGAATAATGAAGTAGTTTATGCTCAAGCAAAAGTTTAAAATTTGAGCGAGGCACGAGCGAGAATTTTAATTTGCGAGAGAATAAAATTCATTATTCACGAATCGATTACAATACTTTATTCTCTGACAAAGATTTTATTATAAAAAAGAATTGTGTATTATAAAAAATAAAAACATTTTCTTCAATTTAAACAATAAATCTTTATTGTTTTAATTGATAAATCAAATTTCTTAATAAAAAAAACCTGATGATAAAAAACGCCCTTCTCATACAATCAACCAAGTTCAACTAAACGAAATAAGAGAATTTAAATTAAAATTTGATTTTTGAACAAAACTTATCAAAGCAATTGTGATTATAATTTGAAAATAATTTTAATGAAATCAAAACAATTTGACCAATTGGAATCATACCAATTGAATAAAATTTTCATTAGGCAATAGGTTAAGTTCATTAGGCTATAGGTTAGAAAACAATACAATAATACATACTATTATTATCGAAAAAACATACAAATAAAGCTGATATAATTAAATGGAAGAGAATAAAATATTTTATATGCGATCCAAAAACCGGAATAACCTTTTTTTCATCGAAAAAATTGGTATATCGCGAATATCTCAAAATCAAGAGCTAAACACAAAGCTAAATACAAAAATGAATATTCGTGTTCAGCCAAAATCCACAAGAAAAGTTGGGTTTTAGTCAGGGAGACAAAAAAATATAAAAATTTGTAAACTAGTGTTATCATAAAATGTTTTTTTTTCTCACCAAAATGAAGTGACGCGATTTAATTTTAATTATTAAGTTTTCTGTACTTAAGCTAATTGAACTACTTCTATTGGAACTTCAATGTCTATTTAAATAAATTAGAGTAAATATTGAGAATATATAATAAAAATATTTTTTTAAAAACTGTTGCTTTTTATTTTAAAACATATTTACTTAAAATATATTTACATTCACAACTTACGTCTAGAATTATTTACTTAAAATAACAATACATACGTTCCATTGGAACAAAATAGCTGCTCAAAGCAGCTTTTGAGTAGATCACCAATTGAACGCCGAAAATTTGAAAAAAATTCAAATATAACGAAACAGTTTTATTATTATCAAATTGTTTTGTTTTGGACTGATATTTAGATCTAACTAGTTCATTTTATTATTAAAAATACTAAAACAAGTTTGTAACCGATCGAAATAAAATCGAAAAATAAACTGCTTTTCAACTACACAACTTGTTCGAGGTAGAGTAGATCAAAGCAAATTTGAGTAAGTTAGATTTTCAATGGAACGCGCCTAATATATTATATTTAATCAAAACTACATTTACATTTTACAATAAATTGTGGTACATATTCTTGCAAAAAATTTATCAAAAAAATGGTGTTTTACCTGTTTTCGACGAGCATTGTTTTACAACAAATTTTGATAAGTTTTATATTTATTTACCACATTTTTAAACTAGACTATTTGAATATTTTTATATTTTACTTTGCTAAAAATGCTTTAAGCTTTCAATCAAGGTTGGCATGATGTATATCAACGATATACATATATCCGATATATATCATTGATATATATCATGATATTTATTCTCTGATGTATATCATGATATTTATAAAAAATAAATAATTAATTATTCCTACCTTAAAGTTGGAAAAACTGTTAACAGTCGCAGCACTGCTTGCAAAACGCATGCCAAACCGAGGTAACCTGGTTCAGCTATGCCAAGACAATAAAGCTGATATAGATTCTGACAAAACTAATCTTATGACAAACGTTGTAATGCATGCTAAACATATGCTTTGTTATCTAAAGACAATAGCAGTCGATTTAGACAGAACTCAAAAAGATAAAACGACTATTGCCGTTGTAGTTAAAATTAGGCATAACCCATACAAGGTTGTACAACTGGTTCAGTAATGGTCCATTAATGGCAACCAGTAACTCAGCAATGGCCGAGTACTGGTAACCATGACTTGACCATTAACATAATTTTAAGGGATGATAACTTTGGACAATAAATGGCTGTCATTCATAGGTCAGAGAAAAAAAACAGCAATGGCCCATACAAGGTTGAATAGTTGGTCCAGTAACGGACCAATAATGATGACCAGTATTGCAGCAATGACCAAGTACTGAGCGCCGTGACTGGACCATTGTAGTGCCAATATAACAACACTACTATACAGTAAAACGTAGTGCCAATATAATCTTGGGTGCACTACTATATGATGATGTGAATCCTGTATATTGGTAAAACTATTATCAGCTCGAATCACGGAATTATTTAGTAATACTGGCTAATAGATTAAATCACTGATTTCTTGGATCGATAATAGCTGGGTTCACTGGTTTATTTATTTTGTTGACAGAGTAAACTTATTAAATTAATATATTTTCTTGAATTAAAGATCGGTTTGTTTATTTGAATAATTGTATAAATTGTTATATTAATAGTTGTCGGATTCACTTATCGAATAACTAGTAAACTTATTAAATTAATATATTTTCTTAAATTAAAGATCGGTTTGTTTATTTGATTCACTGAATAATTTATAACATGAACGGTTGTTCGTTTCACTTTTTGAATGATCACTTATATCGTTTTGTGGTTACCGTTAGACTGATTATTGTAGCTTTTTTATCGATTGAACCCAAATCGTTTTTTAAAATTTTAAATTGATTACGCTTGAGAATTGATTTTTAAATTGAAACTTCCCATACAAGGTTGAACAACTGGTCCAGTAATGGTCCATTACTGGCAGCCGGTAATGCAGCAATGGGCGAGTACTGGCAACCACGACTGGGCCATTAACATAATTTTACTGGATGATAACTTCGGACAGTAAATGGTTGCCATTCTTGGGCCAAATACTGGCAACCATGACTGGGCCGTTAAAAAAAATATACATTATTATTATATGTAAATTTAAATAAATTAAATACAAACTAATTTAAAATAAAATAAAAATGACGGAAAAAATTCAAAACTCCCCATACAACTGGTTCAGTTGCAAGAATGGCTGAGTAATGGCAAACACCGCCCTGACTCCGCCATTAAAAAAAATATAAAATAATATTTTTTATACATTAATTTAAATAAATTATTTACAAAATAATTAAAATAAAATAGAAATGAAAATAAATTAAAACATATACCAACCTTTTCTTTGTTACCATAGTTTTTCAACCGACAAGGCGATAA
>CAVNZG010000567.1:0-52426 GCA_963693315.1 Diogma glabrata
AGAAGTTATATCTTGCTCGTTATGTGTATTCTAAAAGAAATGAAGTTGTGTGCGTTAATGAAACGAATCTCCTTATTAACATTTGCAAATAATTCCTGTAAAGCTTCATACCATCGATATGAGATCAGCTGAAAGCAACTAAAATTAACAACATTCAAGCCAAGCTCTCAACACATAACGCGACATCAATGCAAGGTCAACTCACCGCTATTCAAACAAACCATTCCAATCCAATGTCAATCATATACAGATTGTAACACTGAATTGCAGTTGTGTTTACGTTGTGAATTGTTTTATTAATCTTAGGCTTCGTATTACCCTGATAATATTCTTACATATATTAACTGTTTGTTTTGAAATAACAATTTATCTTTATATTATAGAATCGTTTTAATGTAATTGAATGGATGGTTAAATGAAATGATTTTAATATATTTTGATTTCGTTAATTTAGAAATATGATAGGAATTTATTTTGTTGAATACGACCCAGTTAGAAGTGTTATCGATCAGTTATTGATAAACACTCGATAATGCAACATCTATATATCGATAACGCGTTATGTACATCATGATGAAATATCATCGATAATTTTTGTTCGAAACTGTGGCACCACATTATCGATGAAAACTATCAATAACATACAAGCTAGCTATTATCGATAACGCAATCAATTACCTGTTACCAATGTCGTTGTCAATAACTGTTATTGAAAAGGTTATTGAATTGAAACCATTATTTGGTTTCAATACAAAATATAAATAAAAATCGGGGTGGTTTTAATTTCATATTAATTTTATTTTCATATGTTTTATTTTAAAAAACGGTTATATATTTACATTTAAACTTATATTGAATTTATATTTTAAAAAGTCAACAATTATATATTTTTATGAAATTGAAATATGTACACATATAAATTTAATTTTAGGTTATAGATTAGTAGGCACTATATAATATAAATATTAAAAAATTATGCACATATTTCTTATATATAAAAAAAAATTAACATATGACTGTTAAGATTTTTGTTTTATCTAACAATATTAATTTTATAATACACCTTAATTTTATAATATAATAATTATCACTTCATTTATATAAATCACAATTCACAACACAGTCATCACTTTTGAAATTTGACAAAATGTCTGACTTTTGCTTACAAAAGTGAGACAGCGCACCCAGATAACAATTTATAGTTTTTTCTTTGTTCTGCTGGTCGATAACAACATCAATAACGGTTGTTATCGGTATTGGATTTTTAACTGGGGAGTATTGAAAAAAAACTCGTATCTCGTACTATGTATTAGCATAGAGAAACATATATAGAGAGAAATAACCTCTATTCACACAAATTGTATATAGAATACTGATAATACAAATAAAAGTACAACCAGAGATGAAGGGTTAAGCAATATACAAATTTTACAAATTATACATTGCATTCTTTCTGTCTTATATGAGCAAATCAAAATAAAAAAATGAGAATTTATATTTGAAAGAGAAATATTTCTTTTGCTTTATTTTCTATTTTACTTTTACTTAAATACGAAAAAATACGATAATTATAAAATAGAAAATAAAAAAAAGTACTCGTATGTATGAGTATATATATTGGTATGATAATTTTTTATATTTAACAAATATAATTTCATTCATTGATAATTTTTTGTTTTTGTATATTTTCTATTTTACTTTTACTTAAATACGAAAAAATACGATAATTATAAAATAGAAAAAGTACTCGTATGTATGAGTGTTTAAATATATAATTTAAGGATTGTGTTGGGATGATAATTTTTTGTTTTTGTATATTGAAGAAGCAAATGATTGAATTTGTTATTTGGGTTACGAATTGTTTGTTTTGTTGTCAAGATTTTTTATTTATTTTTTCATCTTTTTTTAAATGGATTTGAACTATATTAAGTTTTTATTGTCCTAGGTCGATGACTTTAGATATTAGAACATATCAATTTAGTTTGGTCAGAGTTTGATTTAAATTGATTCATTTGGTCGTGTTTGATATAATTACTTCGGTCTGAAAGACCTAAGATTACATTCATGAGCTCAAAGTGAAATTCTTACCCATGCTTTTTTGGCATTTCTCGACGTTTTAGGACCTACTGATTCTAAAAAAGCAACAAACAAAAATGTATGTCTGTCTGTCGGCCGGCCGTCCGCCGTCCGTCCGTCACAACCTACGAAATCTAGAAAACCGCTGAACGGATTTGAAAATTTTTTTTTCTAAAAATAGGATTACTCAATAGAAAGAGCCGAAAGGACGATGTGTTCGATAGCTGTACCGGAAGCGTGTCAAAAAAATCGTCAAGTGTGTCAAAACAAGGAAATTTGCATATTTTTTGCTTAAAAAACGTCCATTTTAAGTGATTACGAGTAGGAACATTGAATTTGGAGAAATCTTGATGGTCGGGATTGGTATAGGAGACCAAAATCTAGATTTTTGCATTATAAGTTTGTCAAAAAAATGTTGTCAAGTGTGTCAAAAGAAAGATTTTTATTTATTTTTTTACTCAATTTTTTGGAAAAAAATAAAATTAATAATATGTATGCATGAAAATATATTATTATTATAGAGAATTATGGCATTATAAGATTGTCAAAAAAATAATGTCAAGCGTGTCAAAAATGATATCATTGATTTTTAGCCAATTTTTTGGAAAAAAAAATTTATCTGTTTTTATGAATTGGTTTTATTGAATTGGTTATAGTTTTTGAAATAGTTTTGGAATTTTGATAAAAGTTTGTATTTTTGATTTTGAATTAATTTTTGCTATATTTTTAGAATTTTGGAAAAACTTTGAATTCTTAAAAATTTTTGGAATTTTATTAGAATATAGAAAAAGTTTAAATATTTGATTTTATTCTAATTTTTGGAATGTTTTTGGTATTTTTCAATTTTTGATTTTGTTATAATTTTTGCAATATTTTTAGAATTTTGGAAAAAGTTTGGATTTTTAAGAATTTTTGGAATATTAATGGAATTTAAAAAAGTTTAAGTATTTGATTTTATTATAATTTTTGGAATATTTTTGGAATTTTGAAAAAGTTTGATTTTATTTAAGTTTTACAATGTTTTTGGAATTTGAAAGAAATATGAATTTGTGATTTTGTAATATTTTCTCGAAACGCTAAATGGAGATGATTTTGAGTAGTTTGCTGAGTGTATCATCTTTTCACTAAATTATGTTAATTTTTGATCTGTTATAATTTTCCGGCAACGTATTGATGTTTCGTGTTAGTTTTGAAATAAATTTCTAAACAGATATAAAAAGTACTTATACTTTAACAAATCAAAATAAAAAAAGAGAAACATTTTTATGTATTTGAAATTTCTTTTGCTTTATATTCTATTTTACTAATGAGACAACAAAAAATACGATGATAAAATACAATTAATAATAAAAACAAAAACTCGCATGGATTAGTGTTTCCTTTGACATGTTTATATAAATATGTAAAGGTTTTTAGAATTCATTGATAATTTTGGTTTGTTTTTGTAAGTTAAAAATGGTCAAAATAATTTTTCAGTTTTTGAAGAATTTGGGTTACGCGTTGTTGTTGGCTGCATAGATTGATATTTGATTTATTTTTCATCTTTCAAATGCACTTTAACCATATGTTTAGGTTGTTGACTTTAGCCAATTTTTTTTGGTCAGAAATTGATTTAATTTGATTTGGTTGTGTAGGATAAAAATATTTTTAAATTTCAAAATCTATGTATTAAAATTTGTATCAATTTAATGTTTTAAATTTGAATACATGAGTTCTAAAAGAATAGATTATGAAATTTAAAAATATTATTTTCCAATAATTTGTCTTATGATAACTTTAAACAAATTGGGTTTAAAGTAGTTATGCGGTTATGTGTTCTAAAAACATTTTTACTTTATATGGCTCAAAAATACATTTACCTTAAAATTAATGTTTAATCATATCAAAGCGATACAGTAGATCGTTGTTTGTGATATAATTATAACACCTGCAGCCAAATTCTGTGACTGTGAAGTGGTGAAAGGTTAAAAATTTCTTTATTTCGATTTTATCACCAAATTTTTATCATTTTAACATTTTTTGCGATTCTATATGCAATTTATGTGCGATGTAAGTGTTAAAAATCTTATAGTAAGTAGGCGACTCACTAAATATCAAACGTCAATGCATAAAATTTTCATTGATTGTTTTATTTAATAGAATTATTATAAAATCCTTTATTTATTATTTTCAAAATAAATTATTTTTTGTGAACAAAATATAATGATTGAGCGAAATTAATTTTTAATTGGATTAAATAAAAGATTTGTTCAATTAATTCATGCCGTCAGTTATGCAAAGACATATTTATGAGAAATGCTGAAATAAACGAGATGTCAAGTTTATTGCTATTTTTTGCAGATAAGTCATATTTTGACTCTAGTGGGGTCATAATTAAAGTTCTAATCTAACAACAGGAATTTGTTCCTCTATTGTTCAAGAAATATAGATTTTGAAAGAATTCTATAATATCTCATTAGAAGTATGTTATATTACCGTTCTGGATAAAAATTAATATTTGGTAAATTTTCATCACGACTACGATAGCAGACGTCGATCTTTTTAACAATATTCTGAACACACTTCTGCATAAGTGTTCAGATAGAGACAGATGACGTCTTCAATGGTATTGTGCTCTTGCATTATTTGTAATTGCCAGTTTCATTTTCAAAAAACATTAAGTTCAAGAAAACAATACATAAACCTACGACAAACATGAGCGTTTTGATACATGAAATGTAAATCTAGTTGACTGTATATACGTATATACATATAGATATATTAATTCCGAGCTACGGTCTAAAACACATAAATACCAATCATTTTGAACAACACAATTTAAACATCAATTTAACTATATTTAAATATTTTCGAAGTTAAATTTGAAAAAAAATTTTTGATGTTATTTTGAAATCTTAAATAAACAAATCACATTGGTGTAATTGTGTTTTTTGACATAATGGCGTTAGCAACAAACGAATTCATTTTATTTTATCACTAACCAAAAGTCAGTGTTAACTTTTCAGTTTTAACATTTCACTAATTTAGATTTTTTTACTGTGAAGTGATAAAAAATTTATCACTACACCGCTTCACAGTTACAGAATTTGGCTGCTGATGTTCTAAATAATATGATATAAGTTTATCCTTTGAGCTGCTTGTTTTAGGTAGATTTCATATAAAATCTACCTATTGCAATGGGAATTCTTGGAGTTCCGGATAAAATTTTAACAAAATGAATTTATTAGGCGTCGAGGAGAAACATATTTTTAATGCCGGGTGAAAAACACGTGAAATCAGCAAGGTCTGGAAATGAGGTTTTAATTTTGTATAATTAGAATTCGTTGACATCAATAAAAAAAAGTTTTCTGCGTTTTTAATTTTTTTTTTAACCCTGTCTAAGATACAGGGTGTTGAAAAATCAAGAAATTGCTCGACCCTGGTGTATTGAAATGGCTCTACAGTCAAAACTACTGGACTGATTTTAATGTTATATAACTCAAAATGTATGTATTAAACAGAGCAAAATAATAATTCAAATTATATGACCTTGAACACTTTCTTTTAGAAACATAACGGTAAAAAATTCAAATTCGATTTGTTTTTTTTTATTAATTTTATTGCAACACGCCTTAAAATGTTTCATCATAAAAAAAGTGGAGTTAAAAAATGAACAGTGTTTTTTGGATTTACATATATGTTTTTATAATAAATTTTTAATTTTAACTCAAAATAAATATTTTACACATTTTTTATCATTTATTTAATTTTACATTACTAAATTCCGTAGAGTTAGAATAACGTCTAGCTAAGATTGATCCATCATTTGTAGGAATGTATGAGTGATATCCTCGTGTTCCAGGAATTGTTTTTAAATTTTCGTATCTATCAGCTAGTCGATTTCATTTCGCAAACAAAGGAATCACTCTGCATTCTGTCACTATATGACAGTTGTGAATGAGGGATCTCAACAGTTTGACTGTTTGCAGGCATAATGGATATTTTCATAAAATTGTTATTTTAAATTTAAATAATGTTGTAAGGATAGACTGCCTAAAAGGTACACAATCAAAAATAGTCATAATCATATCGGAAGCCAAACTATCATTTATTTGATCTCCTGGCTATTACAGAGGGAAAAACAAGTTTGAAATGATACACCAAAATCAAAATCAAATTTCAAACCAAAATACAAGAAAAATCGGACCGATAACAAGAATCTATCAATTGAATATTGAAGGATCTAGCAAATCGAAATGCGAACATTTATCGAATCAACTAAAAGATTACAAAATAGATATTGCAGTCATTCAAGAAACACACATTGCATCAGACGAAATTTTAGTTACCAGAGGTGAAATTCCTGGATATGAAATTATCGGAGCAACATTTCATAAATCGTATGGAACTGCAACGTATGTAAAATGTGGTCTGAAAATGTGAAACTAGTGGAACCCTGTTCAACAGACGATGTTTCTATCATAACAATTGAGGTTGGCGGAACAATTATTATGAATATATACATATACCAAACACAGCCTGGCCGACTAATGTTCTCCCTTCATATGATAAACCGAGCATCTATATTGGTGACTTTAACAGCCATCACACACTATGGAAATATCAGAATGATGACATCAACGGTATAACACTTGTAAATTGGTCTGAACAGCAAAACTTGCATCTCATATTCGACGCGAAAGACCTTGGTATTTTTCAATCCGGCCGTTGGCGCCGAGATTACAACCCAGACCTATGTTTCGTTTCATCTAATTCTAAAGATCAACCAATACATGCTTTAAGACAAGTATTATTGGGTTTCCCACATTCTCAGCATCGACCAGTAATAGTAGAGGCTGGAATACAAATCCCGATGATACATTCAATACCGAAACCTAGATGGAATTTTTTAAAGGCTTCATGGCATTTTTCAAAAGATGCTTCTGTACGATTTATTCCCCTCCCCCTTCTAAAATTCTAATTATTCATTATTTTTTCGAACAATTTTTATCATCAAAAAATTTTAACCACTTAAGTTCGAGAAAATAATGAACAATTAGAATTTTAATCGGACTAAAACTTTTTAAAATTAAATATCTGAAGAATACGAATTAACGCCTCTTTGTAAATTTGATATATTTTAAAGGAAGGTTAGAACTATATTTAAAAAATAAAAAAAGTTAAAATTTAATTGATTTTAAAATTTTTTGTTAATGGAAGTTGTTTGAAAAAATGAAGAAAAATTCGAATTTCAGCCGTACTAAAAATCTTTAAAATTAAATATCTCAAGAACAAAAATTTCAGCCTCTTTGTAAATTTGATATATTTTAGAATAAGGATAGAACTATTTTCAGAAAAAAAATTAATTAAATTCCAATTGATCTTTGACCCTAGCGCCATCTTTAAAAAAGCTTTTTTAATATTATTATTTAAAAGTTAATTATAAAAACAATAAATTAATTTTTGTTTCTTGTCTTTAATTTGGCCTCAAGCTTCAAGCAATTTTATTTGTGTGTAAGTGATCTGTCCAATGAGTGACCCAAATATTTCGGATTATAGTTATGTGTAACTTGTGTTTCGTTAAAATTGACCCCACTCTTGGTTGAGTTGTTGGTAAATCGATCACGTAAATGTTGAAAAATAATGGAGCCAATACTGATCCTTGTGGGAGACCATTACTCAATTTCCTGAAAGAACTCTTCTCATTATTTCGATAGACTTGGAAAAGGCGATTTGTGAGCATATTGTTGATTACTTGAGCAATTTTAAGGCATGGAATAATATTGAGCAGCTTATATATTAAGTCTTTTCGCCAAACGGTGTCATAAGCCGCTGTTAGGTCTATGAAAACAACAGACATTTTTATTTTTTTTTGGAACCCAAGTTCGATATAGTTGGTTAGTGGCAATACTTGATCTGTGCAATTGCGTCTACGTTTGGTAATATTGCAGTTTCCATTATGTAAAAGCGAGCAAGCCATTTTCTGGTATTTTCTCCGCAATTTTTAAGGAATTCTGGATAGACATTATCGAAGCCAACTGCTTTGCCCGATTTCATGTCCGATTATGAAGCTGCAATCTCTTTGATGGTGAAAGGGCGACAATATTCGGAAGATCTTGGTGTGTTTCGTTTCAAGTTTTTAAGATTTAAGAGAACGGTTTTTGAAAGTTTTTTATGTGGTTCAACTCTTGACATGTTTACTATCCTATTCGCTATTAAAATTGGATTTATGTTTGTTTTATCAGAAAATTTCTTTTTCCCAGCACCCAATTTTCGTATTTCACTCCATGCTTTTCTATTAGAATGTGTAAAATCCATATTTTCCATAGCAGACTTTCTTGTCGATTAGCATCTAAGGATCTTAATAGATCATCAGCTATTTCTGGGTCTCCACTTTCTTCGAATTCATTGAAAAGTTTTTCACTTTCCTCATTCCATCTTGGAATATATTCCATACGATAGCCTCGCGGTATGAATTTTTTTGCAGCTGTTAGAGTAGCGCCAAGGAAACGTTCGTAGTTCTTTGCAACTGGTGGAATAAATCGTACAGAAGCATCTAAGTCTTTTGAAAAATGCCATGAAGCCTTTAAAAAATTCCATCTAGGTTTCGGTATTGAATGTATCATCGGGATTCGTATTCCAGCCTCTACTATTACTGGTCGATGCTGAGAATGTGGGAAACCCAATAATACTTGTCTTAAAGCATGTATTGGTTGACCTTTAGAATTAGATGAAACGAAACATAGGTCTGGGTTGTAATCTCGGCGCCACCGGCCGGATTGAAAAATACCAAGGTCTTTCGCGTCGAAAGCTAAAAAATTAGCTAAAGAAATCAATGAAATCATTTTTTGACACGCTTGACATTATTTTTTTGACAAACTTATAATAATAATATATTTTCTCTATAATTTTAATATATTTTCATGCATACATATTATTAATTTTATTTTTTTCCAAAAAACTTTTTCCAAAATTCTAAAAATATTGCAAAAATTATAACAAAATCAAAAATTGAAACTTTTTTCAAAATTCTAAAATATTATGTATAAAATTCAAAAATTCTATTTTTTCAACATTCTAAAAATATTGCAAAAATTATAACAAAATCAAAAATTGAAAAATACCAAAAACATTCCAAAAATTAACATAAAATCAAATATTTAAACTTTTTCTAAATTCTAATAAAATTCGAAAAATTCTTAAGAATTCAAAGTTTTTCCAAAATTCTAAAAATATAGGAAAAATTATTACAAAATCAAAAATTGAAACTTATTTCAAAATTCTAAAATATTATATATAAAATTCAAAAATTCTATTTTTTCAACATTCTAAAAATATTGCAAAAATTATAACAAAATCAAAAATTGAAAAATACCAAAAACATTCCAAAAATTAGAATAAAATCAAATATTTAAACTTTTTCTAAATTCTAATAAAATTCCAAAAATTCTTAAGAATTCAAAGTTTTTCCAAAATTCTAAAAATATAGCAAAAATCATTAGAAAATCAAAAATACAAACTTTTATCAAAATTCCAAAACTATTTCAAAAACTATAACCAATTCATAAATTTTCATGTCCAATTTCATTTTCAATTACATTTTTATGACGTAAATGTAAAAACAGATAAATTTTTTTTTCCAAAAAATTGGCTAAAAATCAATGATATCATTTTTGACACGCTTGACATTATTTTTTTGACAATCTTATAATGCCATAATTCTCTATAATAATAATATATTTTCATGCATACATATTATTAATTTTATTTTTTTCCAAAAAATTGAGTAAAAAAATAAATAAAAATCTTTCTTTTGACACACTTGACAACATTTTTTTGACAAACTTATAATGCAAAAATCTAGATTTTGGTCTCCCATACCAATCCCGACCATCAAGATTTCTCCAAATTCAATGTTCCTACTCGTAATCACTTAAAATGAACGTTTTTTAAGCAAAAAATATGCAAATTTCCTTGTTTTGACACACTTGACGATTTTTTTGACACGCTTCCGGTACAGCTATCGAACACATCGTCCTTTCGGCTCTTTCTATTGAGTAATCCTATTTTTAGAAAAAAAAATTTTCAAATCCGTTCAGCGGTTTTCTAGATTTCGTAGGTTGTGACGGACGGACGGCGGACGGCCGGCCGACAGACAGACATACATTTTTGTTTGTTGCTTTTTTAGAATCAGTAGGTCCTAAAACGTCGAGAAATGCCAAAAAAGCATGGGTAAGAATTTCACTTTGAGCTCATGAATGTAATCTTAGGTCTTTCAGACTGAAGTAATTATATCAAACACGACCAAATGAATCAATTTAAATCAAACTCTGACCAAACTAAATTGATATGTTCTAATATCTAAAGTCATCGACCTAGGACAATAAAAACTTAATATAGTTCAAATCCATTTAAAAAAAGATGAAAAAATAAATAAAAAATCTTGACAACAAAACAAACAATTCGTAACCCAAATAACAAATTCAATCTTTGCTTCTTCAATATACAAAAACAAAAAATTATCATCCCAACACAATCCTTAAATTATATATTTAAACACTCATACATACGAGTACTTTTTCTATTTTATAATTATCGTATTTTTTCGTATTTAAGTAAAAGTAAAATAGAAAATATACAAAAACAAAAAATTGTCAATGAATGAAATTATATTTGTTAAATATAAAAAATTATCATACCAATATATATACTCATACATACGAGTACTTTTTTTTTATTTTCTATTTTATAATTATCGTATTTTTTCGTATTTAAGTAAAGTAAAATAGAAAATAAAGCAAATAATAATAAAATATATATAAAAAAAAAAAAAATAAAGCAAAAGAAATATTTCTCTTTCAAATATAAATTCTCATTTTTTTATTTTGATTTGCTCATATAAGACAGAAAGAATGCAATGTATAATTTGTAAAATTTGTATATTGCTTAACCCTTCATCTCTGGTTGTACTTTTATTTGTATTATCAGTATTCTATATACAATTTGTGTGAATAGAGGTTATTTCTCTCTATATATGTTTCTCTATGGTATTAGCATAGAGAAACATATATAGAGAGAAATAACCTCTATTCACACAAATTGTATATAGAATACTGATAATACAAATAAAAGTACAACCAGAGATGAAGGGTTAAGCAATATACAAATTTTACAAATTATACATTGCATTCTTTCTGTCTTATATGAGCAAATCAAAATAAAAAAATGAGAATTTATATTTGAAAGAGAAATATTTCTTTTGCTTTATTTTCTATTTTACTTTTACTTAAATACGATAATTATAAAATAGAAAATAAAAAAAAAGTACTCGTATGTATGAGTATATATATTGGTATGATAATTTTTTATATTTAACAAATATAATTTCATTCATTGATAATTTTTTGTTTTTGTTTATTTTCTATTTTACTTTTACTTAAATACGAAAAAATACGATAATTATAAAATAGAAAAAGTACTCGTATGTATGAGTGTTTAAATATATAATTTAAGGATTGTGTTGGGATGATAATTTTTTGTTTTTGTATATTGAAGAAGCAAATGATTGAATTTGTTATTTGGGTTACGAATTGTTTGTTTTGTTGTCAAGATTTTTTATTTATTTTTTCATCTTTTTTTAAATGGATTTGAACTATATTAAGTTTTTATTGTCCTAGGTCGATGACTTTAGATATTAGAACATATCAATTTAGTTTGGTCAGAGTTTGATTTAAATTGATTCATTTGGTCGTGTTTGATATAATTACTTCGGTCTGAAAGACCTAAGATTACATTCATGAGCTCAAAGTGAAATTCTTACCCATGCTTTTTTGGCATTTCTCGACGTTTTAGGACCTACTGATTCTAAAAAAGCAACAAACAAAAATGTATGTCTGTCTGTCGGCCGGCCGTCCGCCACAACCTACGAAATCTAGAAAACCGCTGAACGGATTTGAAAATTTTTTTTTCTAAAAATAGGATTACTCAATAGAAAGAGCCGAAAGGACGATGTGTTCGATAGCTGTACCGGAAGCGTGTCAAAAAAATCGTCAAGTGTGTCAAAACAAGGAAATTTGCATATTTTTTGCTTAAAAAACGTTCATTTTAAGTGATTACGAGTAGGAACATTGAATTTGGAGAAATCTTGATGGTCGGGATTGGTATGGGAGACCAAAATCTAGATTTTTGCATTATAAGTTTGTCAAAAAAATGTTGTCAAGTGTGTCAAAAGAAAGATTTTTATTTATTTTTTTACTCAATTTTTTGGAAAAAAATAAAATTAATAATATGTATGCATGAAAATATATTATTATTATAGAGAATTATGGCATTATAAGATTGTCAAAAAAATAATGTCAAGCGTGTCAAAAATGATTTCATTGATTTTTATCCAATTTTTTGGAAAAAAAAATTTATCTGTTTTTACATTTACGTCATAAAAATGTAATTGAAAATGAAATTGGACATGAAAATTTATGAATTGGTTATAGTTTTTGAAATAGTTTTGGAATTTTGATAAAAGTTTGTATTTTTGATTTTCTAATGATTTTTGCTATATTTTTAGAATTTTGGAAAAACTTTGAATTCTTAAGAATTTTTGGAATTTTATTAGAATATAGAAAAAGTTTAAATATTTGATTTTATTCTAATTTTTGGAATGTTTTTGGTATTTTTCAATTTTTGATTTTGTTATAATTTTTGCAATATTTTAAGAATTTTGGAAAAAGTTTGGATTTTTAAGAATTTTTGGAATATTAATGGAATTTAAAAAAGTTTAAGTATTTGATTTTATTCTAATTTTTGGAATATTTTTGGAATTTTGAAAAAGTTTGATTTTATTTAAGTTTTACAATGTTTTTGGAATTTGAAAGAAATATGAATTTGTGATTTTGTAATATTTTCTCGAAACGCTAAATGGAGATGATTTTGAGTAGTTTGCTGAGTGTATCATCTTTTCACTAAATTATGTTAATTTTTGATCTGTTATAATTTTCCGGCAACGTATTGATGTTTCGTGTTAGTTTTGAAATAAATTTCTAAACAGATATAAAAAGTACTTATACTTTAACAAATCAAAATAAAAAAAGAGAAACATTTATATGTACACCTATCCCCCGCTTTACACGGCACTCACTTAACACGTTTTCGACTTTACACGGTTTTTGAAATCAAAATTTCCAAAAAAAAAAAAATTAAAAAAAAAGACAAATTTTGGTATTACACGCACTTATATCTACCTTATTTTAATTAAACCTTCTGGTATACCAGTATACCACTTATGATCATATACATACAGGTTTTAATTAAAACAAGAAAACAAGAAACTTGTAACAAAAAACGCCTGCGAGTGTTCAAAGCAAAATTTTGAAATAACATGTTGATGTATATCAGCAAAGGGATGTAAGAGATTCTCTATGCAAATCAGTTGATTTTAAGCAATAGATCGTTATTAGCTAGATGCAAAATGCGTAGGTGTATTAATGACCATCGTTAATTTGTAAGTAAATAATTCTATCTGTTGACATACGAGTTAACGTGAGATATTATACAACACTGGCAATAGCAGTGAGATCTTATTCTATCCTATAATGAAATATTGGGTCTGTCATATTTTATTAAATGATTGGATTTATTGTTTAGTTATCAACTCAAAAAAATTTAAAGAACACAAACAATAAAAATTAGCGTCCATCAACATCGTTGAACGCTTGTTGTTGCGGTGACCGTGATGTTAAAAGTTTTTATTTGTTGTTTTGACACATATTGTAATTCCTACTACACAACACATTTTATTTAAAAAAAATAAAAACAATGGAAAATAAATTAATGATATGGCTTTGCAGTTTTATTGCAAGTCATGGTTGGTTCGAAATATTTAAACACGGGCATTTTTTGCAAAAATTTAAAATTGAAAAGCCCATCTACTGATTTCGATACAGCACAACAGTATGTACCCACTAAAATTGACTGAAATTAATTGCGGTACATCTTATTGTCCTGCAGCCAAATTTTGTAACTGTGAAGCGGTGAAGCGTTAAAAATTCCATTGTTTCTGTTCATTCAAAAACTTATCACTTCACCGCTTCACAATTACAGAATTTGGCTGCTGATCAGGTTTTCAATACTAAAGAGCGATTAAGCTTAGGTGGCAAAGCGTTCAAGTAAAAAGGAATAAACAACTCTCTCCATTTATTGGAATGCCAATACAAAAGCTTGGGTTAAAGCCACATTGTTCATTGATTTGTCTCATAACTCTTGCGTATCACAAGTAAAATAGTATTTAATCAAAATAATATTTAAGGTTCTTCTTTTACTGGACAATGCTCCATGTCACCCTCAAAATTTGCAGCTTACAAATGGATAAATTGTATTTCTACCCAAAATTAAAACTTCTTTATTGCAACCATTATACCAGAAGATAATAAATAATGAAACTACTTTCAACAACATGATCCGAATATGGAACTAGCTCTCCGATTTCTGCGAACTGTCAACGAATTTTTAAGTCAATATGAAGATGTTTGCAAGATTTAGCTAAAAAGAAAACACAATTATTAATTACAGATTTAACTTCCAAGTCGCACCGAACTGAATCAAGTTAAGTTAGGTTTGATTTAGGTAAAAATGCTAGTATGTGCATGCATACTTACTTTTTATTTTTCTGTAAATTTCTTATTGGTTATGTTACATATTTCGTTTTGAAAATGAATTTAACTATTATGTCGATATCTTATGTGATTAAACTGGTACTTTTATGTTTTACCGAATCTGTTTGTTGCAAGAAATGACCAAAAACCCACGTTTTTCGTTTAACACGGTTTTCCATACAAAATTTATATTTTCGATTAACACGTTTTTATCAGGAACGTATCTACCGTGTAAAACGGGGGATAGGTGTATTTGAAATTTCTTTTGCTTTATATTCTATTTAACTAATGAGACAACAAAAAATACGATGGTAAAATACAATTAATAATAACAAAAAAAAACTCGCATGGATTAGTGTTTCCTTTGACATGTTTATATAAATATGTAAAGGTTTTTAGAATTCATTGATAATTTTGGTTTGTTTTTGTAAGTTAAAAATGGTCAAAATAATTTTTCAGTTTTTGAAGAATTTGGGTTACGCGTTTTTGTTGGCTGCATAGATTGATATTTGATTTATTTTTCATCTTTCAAATGCACTTTAACCATATGTTTAGGTTGTTGACTTTAGCCAATTTTTTTTGGTCAGAAATTGATTTAATTTGATTTGGTTGTGTAGGATAAAAATATTTTTAAATTTCAAAATCTATGTATTAAAATTTGTATCAATTTAATGTTTTAAATTTGAATACATGAGTTCTAAAAGAATAGATTATGAAATTTAAAAATATTGGGGTCTATTCAGTAAAAATCTTCTATCGAAAATTTCTGCTATTTTTTTATTTTTTGTATGAAATTTTATAAACATCAAAATAGAAGAAAAAAATAGAAGAATTGGTATTCAATCGCTATATTTTTCTTCTCAAAGTCTTTTATTCCTAGAAGATTTAGATATTTTATAGAAGTAAGTAAAAAGTTCCTTTTATGGTTAGAAGAAATATGTTTTTGGGATATTCTTTTGAAATGTACAATTATTTGTCGATTTTTTTTGATTTTTTTTTTAAATCTGAAAATTTGGTATGTTATTGGTGTTGACGAATTAAAAAAACCAAATTAGAGATTTTTTATTCTATAGCTTTGAAATGGAGTTATGCGGGTATAAATTTATTATAATTTTTTATGGTTTTCCGTTATGGTATCGTTTTCTAATAAATCTCACAATTTTTCATTGAATTGATATTCATTTTTGCAAGTGAGTTTAGAAATAGTTATATTATCGAAAAATATTACAAAATACTAATTCATCTCATATATCCGCTATGTTGAAATTCTGTTACTAAAAAAGTTTATATCTCAAAATAACACTTTTTCACAAGTTTTACAGATACAATACACAGGGCTATTATATTCTGAAGAAAAAGTTTTAGGATCCAAAACAGATTTTTTGAATATGATATGACAATTCTTTTGAAAATACATATGTTTTATTGATTTTTCTTAAAATGCATAAAAATTTGATTTATGCTTAGTATTTAGTACAGTAACCATTTGTTTTTAACAAATAATCCTTATCTGGTACAATTTAAAGTATTTGAGCCTCTAGGTGGTTCAGATCGTAATTGAATTTCTACACAGTTAGATTCCAAATTAATTTAAAGCTAATCCTTGTGTTATTTGGGACTATAAAGCTGCGTATTGGGAGGGTCTTAGAGGTATTTTTAAGCGGCTTCCTTGGAAACGTAATTGTCTTACCCTCCATGACCCTAACCTAGCTATTTTTCGGAGGCTATTTTTGAGGGCATGCGGAGATTTATTCCTAATGAATTGGCTGTTCCTAAGGCTGATCTGTGGTTTGGTTTTCAAATAAATGCAAAAAGGTGATTAAAATTAAGAAAAAGGCATTTCAAAAGTTTAATCTAAACAAAACCAATGAACACCTTAGACAATACCGAATTAAAAAAAATATATGCAGGAAACTATTAGATGCAGAACATCTCTTTAATAGAAAAAAAGCTGTTAAATTTGCTGAGTACGCTACTGGTTCACGTAATTTCTTTAAAGCGGTTAAGGCTGTTCAAAGAAGGCTAAGCGGTTAAAGCTGTTCTCTACCTCCTCTTATTGATAGAGATATACCGGCCATTGCCCCAAAAGAAAAAGTCAAACTTCTGGGTAGTTATTTCTCTGAAAATGATACCAATTTCTTTGCGAAGCCCGGTTCAAAGAGTTTTATTCTTAATGGGACGTATAGTTTTTCGTGAAAAATGGCAAGCGTACAACCAGTTCCTAAGAAAGGTAGTAAAACTGATCCTACAAAATACAGACCCATTTCAATTTTATCGGTTGTTTCTAAAATTTTTGAGAAATACATTAATTTTAATCTAACGAGTTTCTAGAGTCCTCAAAACTACTCAATGAAAGACAATACGGCTTTCGAAAAGGAAGAGCGACGGGAGAATCACTTTCCTTTGTCACTCATGTCTGGAACAAATCGCTTGAAAATAATGGTGAAACTTTCGGGGTTGCCCTTGATATACCCAAAGCATTTGACAAAGTTTGGCACAACAATCTTATTTGCAAATTAAGATGTTTACAAAGGATAAAAAGTTATGGTTTACAAAGGATAAAAAGTTACTTGGATACAAAGATTTATTTCGGAGCGGAAATTTCTGGTCAATGTTGATGGTGTCTCTTCGGAAATATTCTCAACTAATACAGTAGTTCCTCAGGGTTCTACTTTGTCACCAACTCTCTTTCTTATTTATGTTTGGTTTGTTTGTTGGATTCCGCCAGTTAGTCCTATTCATGGTTTTGCTGATGATAGCACTCTTCAAGTGTCTCATGAAAACCCTAAATTATATTCACCATTAGCGCTTCATAACTGTAGATCAAATATGATAGATTCATTAAACAATGACCTTTGGGGGTTTGCTAATTGTGTTGGGGGCTTGCTAATAGTGTTGAATTCAATACGAATAAAGCACAGGTTTGTTATTTTCCTAGATTATCCACATTAAATCCGTTTCAATTATCCGTTTCAATTAAATCCGTTTCAGTTTGACTCTAGTAGAAGTTGGAAATAATATGAAATGAAATTCTCATATTTTTAACCTCGCTAAGAACGCTGTTCAGAAATTGGGCTTTTTGGGGCGATGCTGTAAGTTTTTCAATAGCGAATAGCTTCTATTAATATACAAATCATTTATACGTCCCCGCACGGAGTATTGTTCTCACATATGGAGTGGAGCTTGTTATAGTAGTTTGAAGTGCCTTGATTCTGTTCAGCGCAGAGCTGTTAAATTGATTGGCAACTCCACTCTTACTAATGAGCTTGATTCCTTACATCACAGACGAAATGTTGCTGATCTGACAATTTTCTACAAATATATTATGGATAAAGGAAATTCCGCAGAGATTAAATCAATTTTATCTGAACTGCAAACTTCTCACGTTTCACCAGAGCTACTGCCAATCAATTTACGGTTCAAATAAAAAATGCAGAGCTGTTGCTTTTCATCGTGACTTTTTAACAGAGTCTCTCATCTCTGGAATGACTTACCTTCATGGATTTTCCCCGATAGCTTTAATCCTCAAAAATTTAAAGTTAGCGTTTATAAGTTTCTTAAAGAAACCTATACTTTATTTAAACAAAATCCTAGTTGGCAGGGTTTCTTCGGATATTCAGAGACGCTAATTTATAATTTATTATAATTAACACTAAACATGCCTTATTTTATTTAAAAAAAAAACTTAAGGTGTTCCGCTCGGAATTCTTTGAAGCTTGACAGATTGGTGAGAAAGTTGGTCAAGGAATAAAAGTGACAAAGCGATAATGTGTGTTTTACCCAGGAGTTGAGTGCCACCACTTCTCGGGGGCAGATTTTTCCTACTCAAAATAACCCCGAAAGTAAAAGTGCTCCATAGGATTTTCGATATCGATATTTTTCGATATTTTTTGTTGTATCGAAAAGTGCTTTTTGAAAATTTATAATTTTTTGGATTTCTGCTGGCTACCTTTTACATAAAAAACGCTTATAAATCAAAATATTAGTTTTATTTTGTAATTTTTTTAACAAGTCTTGTAAAACATGCAGCTACCAAAAAATTTTGAAGAGAAAATTCAAGGATCCATATATAGATTTTTTGAATATTTAAAAATATGTAAACATATATGAAGCACTCTTTAAAAATTCAGTAAAATCAATTCATATATGAATCTTTAAGTTTCTTTCGAATTTAAAAGTTGCATGTATTATCTGTAAGATTTGTGAACAAAATTATAAAATAAAAGTGCTATATTGAGATATGAGCTTTTGGGTAAAAGAGTTCAAGCGCACCACCGCGCGCTGTGTGGCGAAAATCGAATAAATTATCAAATGTTCAACTGGCATTTTTTGATAAAAAACTAGTTACTCACTTGTAAAAATGTATTTCAATGCAATCAAATTTCTGAGAGTTATTAGTAAAACACCACACCGAAAAACCTTAAACCATGACATAACTGGGAAATTTCAGAACTTTTTTGTATGTCTGCTATTATCTAGTCCGACAACCCAAACATACCAAAATGTCAGTTGTCGAACTCGACAATAGCAGACACGTTTTGGTCGGACAAGCTTACTCTCGTGTTCCAAAACAAATTTACAAACCCCACAGTTAAAAAAAAATGTGGTAGCAAATTTACAAGATCGCGGGCAATCGGCATTTTTCGGAGCTTGCCAATCGAAAAAGCGGCCGATTTGAGGAAACTCGCAGAACGAAAATTTTCGGGCTTGTCAATTACAGGCGCCTCACGACGCATAAAATATGTGGTAATCATCACATTATATCGGCGTGGACCAAGGGACTAATAAAATTATATTAAACATTTTACATTTTTCATTCAAAAATTAAAAACAACAATTTTGCCAAGAAATTTAAAAACATAAAACTTGCCGTTTCTTACATTTTGTAGTTCCTGCTCAATTTTCTATTGTTTTGATATTGAAAAAGTTTAAAAAAAATACTGATGTCAAAACCTGTAAATTATTGTTTTCTTTAAAACAAAATTTAATATAAAAAACATATAAATACTTTAATTTGCACACGAAATATAATATATTGTTACGTTTTCCCAAACTTCCTTCGAATTGGCCTAACTCACAATTCGATAAACGTAATTCCCAATCTCTTCCTGAGTTCGATCACTGATTAGTAAGCACAAACACCAGGTTTTATTAAGTATTCAACACCTTAATTGTTCCACAACAACAGGAAAACAATACACCAAACAAAATTCCTGACTAGAATATTCTTTTAACAGCTTCAGAACTCCAACGATTTATTGTAGAAATTTCCAGTAACTCAACGTTCAAAATAATACACAAATTATTTCTACTCAATAACACTTATAACTTTATTCACTAATTTAAAAATCACTTTTATAATTTTAACTTCACAATCGCAGGTTTAAAATAAACTAATTAAAAACTACAAGAAGTAATTTTCTTATATACCTTTTGCAATACTTCTAGATAATTCGACATCACTTTCCAGAAACCTTGAGAAAATATTAGAATATTCGATTATTTTACGTTATGTTGTTTTGATTCATAAAATCGTTTATGTTGACCCTATTTCTAAGAAGAGACAACAAAAAATATTCATTTCATTCACTTTCTGTTGTGTTTTGTTGATTTTATTTTCCTGGAAGTGACCGTAATTGTCTAGATTTTTCTGTAATCGTAACAATACCCTCCACTTAAGCCTGTTCGTCCCGAACAGGATCTAGCTCTCCTTTGTATAAGGCCAATCTTTCCAAATGTACTACTTTCGCTTTGCCTCGATGGCCTTTCTTAATTCTATAAACCACGTCATTCAACTTCGTTATAATGTTGTAAGGTCCTTCCCATGCAGCTTGCAGTTTTGGTGATAACCCTCGTTTTCGTTGTGGGTTGTGTAGCCATACTAATTGTCCTTCTTCAAAACCTTTATTATTAGATCGTATATCATATCGGGCTTTCATTCTATCACTGGTCAGTTGTATCTTCTGCCGAACAAGCTTGTGAATATCCTCAAGGTTCTCCCGGATTCGGTTGACGTATTCTTGCGCAGACAATGATGTTGATGGTACCGCTCCAAATTTGAGGTCACCCGGAAGTCTTAAATCACTTCCAAAAATAGTTTGAGCTGGTGTCATGGTCGTGGTGTCATGAACTGCTGATCTGTATGCCATCAAAAATAAAGGAATGTGTTGATCCCAGTTACGTTGATTCTTACTGACCACTTTAGCTAGAAATTCCTCCAAAGTAGCATTGAATCTCTCAACCATCCCATCTGACTGTGGGTGTGAAGCTGTCGTCCTCGTTTTGTTAATCCCCAGCATTTGACAAATTTCCTGGAATACAGCTGACTCGAAGTTCCGTCCCTGATCGGTGTGGATCTCCATAGGAACTCCATAGCGGCTGATCCAATTATTTATCACAGCTTCAGCGATTGTGGTTGCTTCCTGGTCGGGAATCGCACACACTTCCGGCCACTTACTGAAGTAGTCCATGATCACAAGCACATATTTATTCTGATTATCAGTTGTTGGAAATGGTCCCGCTACATCCATTGCGATCCTTTCAAATGGAGCACCTACATTGTATTGCTTCATTTTTCCATGACTTCTTCGTGCGGGTCCTTTCACCGCCGCACATTTATCGCATTTTTGACACCACTCCACAATTGATTGCCGAGTCCCCGCCTAGTAAAACCGTTGTCGTATTTTTGCAAGAGTTTTATTGATCCCAAGATGACCTCCACTCGTTCCTTCGTGATACTCCTTTAGTACTGCTTCTATTTTCCTTTTTGGTACCACTGTAAGGGATTGCTTTATCTTGCCATCTGAGCTTTCCCATATTCTCTTTAGGCATCCATTCTCTAACTGGAGACTGTCCCATTGCGCCCAGTACGCCTTCAAAGTTGGAGTTTTATCAGAAATTTCTCCCCATACTGGTTTGCAACCCTTTTCCTTGAACTCGATGATGGGTGCAAGATCCGGATCTTCTAATTGATCTTTCCTTATGGCTTCAGCAGTCCATTCATCGTCAGGTAGCACTTGTAGTAATCGGACATCGATGATGTTCTCCTTATTTTCTTGACGACTGCAATGCTTGCATTCAACTTGACAGGGTCGTCTCGATAATGCATCAGCGTTCCCATGTGCAGTACCCTTTCGATGTTCAATGTCCAAATCGTACGCCTGCAACCGTTCGATCCAACGTGCTACTTGTCCCTCTGGATTTTTGAACTGGAGTAGCCATCTTAGCCCACCATGGTCAGTTCTGAGATGAAATTTCTGACCATACAAGTATTTATGAAAATGTTTGACGCATTCCATAATGGCCAATAACTCCTTCCGGGTAACACAATAATTTCGCTCCGGCTTTGATAACATTTTGGAGAAATAAGCTATCACCTTTTCCTGACCATCTATATTCTGCGACAAGACTCCTCCTATACCTTCATTACTGGCATCAGTATCCAAAATAAACTGAACATTTGGTATAGGATAGGACAGAATTGGAGCCGTACATAATTTCTTTCGGAGCTCCACAAATGCTTGTTCTTGAGGTTGATTCCATTCAAATGCCTTTTCTTTTCTGGTTAACTCATGCAGACTTTTGGCAACGTTGGCGAATCCTGGCACAAACCGTCTGTAATATGTGCACAATCCAAGGAAGCTTCGTAGTTCATGTAGATTCTTTGGTCTTGGCCAGTTCATAACTGCTGCAATCTTGTCAGAATCTGTATGAATTCCCATTGCCGTAACCTTGTGTCCAAAATATTTTACTTCTTCCTTGAAAAGTGAACACTTTTTGGGACTTAACTTTAAACCGGCTGCTTGCAACCTTTCCATTACCTCCGCCAAGTTCCTCAAGTGGTCATCAAAGTCTTTTCCCATGACGATGATGTCATCCAAATATACAAGGCATGTTTTCCAGTGCAAGCCTTTTAGTACCCGTTCCATTAATCTCTCGAAAGTTGCGGGCGCGTTGCATAACCCAAATGGCATGACATTAAATTGCCATAGTCCATTCCCTACACTGAACGCTGTTTTCTCCCGATCTTCATCCGCAACTTCAACCTGCCAGTAACCACTCTGCAGATCCAACGTTGAAAACAATTTTGAACCCGATAATGTATCCAGTGTATCATCAATCCTAGGCAATGGGTAGCTATCCTTCTTCGTAACTAGGTTTAGTTTCCTGTAGTCAACACAAAATCTCAAGCTCCCATCTTTCTTGCCAACTAACACCACAGGTGAGCTCCAGGGACTGTCTGAAGGCTGAATTACACCAGCTTCTTTCATATCTCTCACCATTTTATCAGCTTCCTCTCTTTTAGCTAATGGTAATCGTCTTGGTGCCTGGCGTATCGGTTTTTCTGCTCCAGTGTCAATACGATGTTTCACCAAATTGGTTCTGCCATTTCCTGCGGGTGTACTGCAGAATACAGAGTTGTGTCGCTCCAACAATTGACGTGCTGCTTTCTTCTGTTCTTCTGAAAGTCCTTCTGTCCATTTCTGCACAAGTTGCTCCATTTCTGCTTTTTGTTGTTTTGTGTTGACCGAGCTATTGATGTTTTTCTGCTCGCATTTTATTATTTTTGCTACCTCTTCGCATTGTCCTATGATTGATCCTTTTTTCATTGTTTTCTGCGTATCTGACAGATTTAAAACTCTTACTGGTATTTTGTAATCAGCATCCGATCTAACTAAAGTTTTCCCTATAACGAATTCTTTAAAATTTTGATGTTCTTTGTTGGCTTCTACAACCCACAACCTGGGTGACCCAGAACCTCCTTCCAATTTTCCCCAAATGATTGTTTCTGATTGGGGTGGCAGCTTTTCCCTGTGATCTAATATTATTCGACGAACACAATTTGAATCTTCACCATTAAATTGGAGTGGCAACTCAACATTTCCGTACGTGAGTACTCCTTTGCCAGCATCAATAACGAATCCATTTGGCCTCATGAAGTCCATTCCCAGGATTACTTCATCCACAATGTCAGCTACAACCACTTCATGTTGAAAGTGAGTATTCCCAATTTCAAAGTTGACCACTTTCTTTCCTTTAATACTTGCACTTTCACCAGTAGCTGTCTGCATTCGGTATCTTCCTGCTGGTTTTAGTTTCCCTTTCACAACATCAGTGCGGACAATTGTATTTGTTGCTCCCGTATCTAACGTGATGACACAACTTTTTCCATCAATATTAGCCCTAACAGTAAGGCTGTCACCTCCCTTTGTCAATCTCGAAACATGGATGAAGGTTATGGGGCAATCGGTTGTGGGAGCCAGCTTACGCCCCTTTAGGCTGACTTGTTGTAGTTTAACTGATGCGGTGCTGCTCCATCGTCTTCCCTAGCTTTCTGCACCCGTTCTTCTGCTTGACGTCGCTGCAAAGGCGATGCTGATCTTGCTCGTTTCCTTCTCACATCTCTGCATTCCCTCGAAATATGACCCAACTTACCACATAACCAGCATCGGATTCTATCACTTCTGACACTCTCTCGTAGTCTTGGTTTATAACCGTTGTCATCAGCCAACTCCACCCGGCGTATTTTGATTGATGGTTTTATAATTGCTTGTGCAGTCTCATTTGTTAAGGCATAAGCAATAGTTTCTGCGAATGTTGCTTTTGGCGACAACATTACTGCTTTTCGTGTTTCTGGATCACGAATACCATCAGTAAACGCCTCTATCTTCATCTTTTCCATAAAGTACGGCGGAGTATTTGAGTGAGCCAAATGTACTAGCCGTTCCACTGCCGAAGAATAGTCCTGAAGGCTTTCCCCGTTTCGTTGCAAGCGACCTTTTAACTCAATTCTGTATAATTCCTTTTTATGGTCGCTACCATATTTACGTTCCAATGCATTCATCACCTCAGCATAGCTTTTTCGGTCGTTTTCCGGCACTGCCTATAATGCTTCAGCTGCTTCCCCCTTTAGAGCAACTATCAATGCAGCAAGACGATTTTCGGCGTTCCAAACATTTTGATCTGCTGCAGTCTCGAACTGGAACTTGAAAATACCGAAGGATGTTGTTCCATCGTACGATGGTGGTTTTAGTTTGATATTTGCTACTTGATGTACCACCTGGGGAGCAACTTTAGTCGTTTCAACATCCTGCAGCCGTTTTTCGAAATCATCAACTTTCGATAAAACCTTATGCTCAAAATCTTGAATTTCACTTTGAATCTTCTCGACCTTTCCATCAAACGCCGTCGAGATTTGGAGAAGTTTCTCATCCATAATTTGCTTGACTTCGTTGCGATTTAAAGCTAATTGCTGGCTGATTGTTTCACTAATTTCTTCTTTGTTAGCAGCCATTTGTTGATTGATGTTACTGATTTCTTCCTTAGTTGCAGCCATTTGTTGATAGATGTTACTACTTTGTTGATCAAATTTTTGATTCAGCTCGTCTTTATTGGCAACCATATTAGCGTTTACGGCAGCCAATTGCTGATTCTGTTGACTGATGTTCAAACTCATCTGTTGCATCATAGCCATTAACTGCGTAAAATCGAAATTTCCAGATGGCAATGAAGTTGTTGTTTCCGCAACAAAACTTTTCTCCTCATCAGCTGCCACTAGATCATTATTTGGACTAATCACTCCAAACTGGTAACTTTCCACAACTACTCCACTAGCGTCCATAGCTTCTCGAAGCCGTATCGTCAATTCAGTTTTATTGCCGGTTGTTGCCAATCCACGTTGTTCTAGTTCTTTCTTTAAATCAAGAACCTTCAAATCACTTAATAAAACCATTATTAACAGCTAACTAATCCGCCGATGTCACCAATGTTACGTTTTCCCAAACTTCCTTCGAATTGGCCTAACTCACAATTCGATAAACGTAATTCCCAATCTCTTCCTGAGTTCGATCACTGATTAGTAAGCACAAACACCAGGTTTTATTAAGTATTCAACACCTTAATTGTTCCACAACAACAGGAAAACAATACACCAAACAAAATTCCTGACTAGAATATTCTTTTAACAGCTTCAGAACTCCAACGATTTATTGTAGAAATTTCCAGTAACTCAACGTTCAAAATAATACACAAATTATTTCTACTCAATAACACTTATAACTTTATTCACTAATTTAAAAATCACTTTTATAATTTTAACTTCACAATCGCAGGTTTAAAATAAACTAATTAAAAACTACAAGAAGTAATTTTCTTATATACCTTTTGCAATACTTCTAGATAATTCGACATCACTTTCCAGAAACCTTGAGAAAATATTAGAATATTCGATTATTTTACGTTATGTTGTTTTGATTCATAAAATCGTTTATGTTGACCCTATTTCTAAGAAGAGACAACAACAACAATATTCATTTCATTCACTTTCTGTTGTTTTTTTTTTGTTGATTTTATTTTCCTGGAAGTGACCGTAATCGTCTAGATTTTTCTGTAATCGTAACAATATTTACTAACATGTTTTGTAATTTATCAACTTAATTTTTAATTAAAAAATAACTAAAAATTAAATATGTAAAACTAAAAACAACAAAACTTACTGTCAAAACTGAGATTAAAAATTAAAATAGAAGATTTTGTGTTCGAAAACATAAATTGATATTAAAATAGCAGAAAATTTCCCCTTCGCAAATTGAATACCAATTTCGAACAGTCTTCTATTTTTCAATTCTGCTATTTATTTTTGGGTTGAAGAATAGAAGATAGAAGATTTTTATTGAATAGGGCCCATTATTTTCCAATAATTTGTCTTATGATAACTTTAAACAAATTGGGTTTAAAGTAGTTATGCGGTTATGTGTTCTAAAAACTTTTTTACTTTATATGGCTCAAAAATACATTTACCTTAAAATTAATGTTTAATCATATCAAAGCGATACAGTAGATCGTTGTTTGTGATATAATTATAACACCTGCAGCCAAATTCTGTGACTGTGAAGTGGTGAAGTGTTAAAAATTTCTTTATTTCGATTTTATCACCAAATTTTTATCATTTTAACATTTTTTGCGATTCTATATGCAATTTATGTGCGATGTAAGTGTTAAAAAATCTTATAGTAAGTAGGCGACTCACTAAATATCAAACGTCAATGCATAAAATTTTCATTGATTGTTTTATTTAATAGAATTATTATAAAATAGTACATTATATACCGAGGTGATAAAGTAAATTTTCTACATTGAGGTGGATATTAATTCGCGAGAAACGAAGTTTCGAGCGAATTAAGCACCGAAATGGAGAAAATTTTCTTCACCGAGGTTTATATACTATTTTTTTTACTACTTGATATAAAAAATGCACTAAAACTCTTAATTATTCACAAAATAAAATGTCAATTAATAAGCAAATGGTGAATAAATAAAAATTTTGATTTGGTGAAACATTGTGTATCATATCATTGGATTGCGTATTGGATATTTATTATTCAGGGCTGCTTAGTTAGAAATTTATTTTCAATTAATTTTCTTAAAACTATATAAAAATCACATATGCTTTGCATTAAAAAATATAGCTTTTATTTATTTTTGACATGAATTGAATTGAATTGAAAATCTATTCAATATTGTTGAGCCAAATTTAGAATTTCTTTAGTCTACAACTCACAACTAAACTAAATTTCAACAGAATTCTGTTTAACACGGATTAAAATTTCAAATAAACTAAACTATAGTTGCAAAGAAGTTTTTGCATTCATTCATTATTTATTATTATTAAAATAAAATCAAAACGCTTATTATTTTTTAATATATTATTATTATTTTAGGAAGAAACTAAAAAAATTCAAAGATGAACTCAGTTAACAAACGAACAAAAATTATATTTTCATTATTTACTAAGGTGCTAAAATACTTATTATTAGGTGTGGGGAATAATTATTAGTAACCTTAGCTGAGAAAAATAACTTTTGTCTTGGGTTTTTGAGTAAATAATTGAAATTTCTCATGCAAGTATTAAAAAAAATCCTTTTTCTATTTTGCGTCTAAAATAAAGTCATTTCGATACCCAAATGCGTATCGCAATGGCCTTCATAAGGATACGCAAAGTTTTGTTTTTCAAGGTTGGTCACATTGGTCATACAAACGTCAGTGAAAGTTAAAACGAATAATTATATAAATAAAATTATTCTTATTAATTAATCTTATTATTAAAAAATTATCTAAATTAGTGTTAAATATTTTAATTAATTAAAATAATTAGTAATAATTACAAAATATCAAATTGAATATATTTTAATAAAATACACATTTTATGAAAGCTAGTTTTGCAACAAAAAAATATATAGAAATATGATGAAACGCAGAGCTTACTATTTTGAATTGAAATTTTTAGAAATTTTCTTTAAAACATTAAAACATAAAAAATATTTTTTAAAATTTCAAGACAAAAAATGCAAAATAGAAAAAATAGTATAAAAAACTCGTTTCTAAACAGGAACGCTGCGCGGGTCGTTTTCTAAACAGATTGCGTGCGATAAAATCGTCGATTATGAAACTAGTTTCTTAATATACTATTATTTATTATTTTCAAAATAAATTATTTTTTGTGAACAAAATATAATGATTGAGCGAAATTAATTTTTAATTGGATTAAATAAAAGATTTGTTCAATTAATTCATGCCGTCAGTTATGCAAAGACATATTTATGAGAAATGCTGAAATAAACGAGATGTCAAGTTTATTGCTATTTTTTGCAGATAAGACTTATTTTGACTCTAGTGGGGTCATAATTAAAGTTCTAATCTAACAACAGGAATTTGTTCCTCTATTGTTCAAGAAATATAGATTTTGAAAGAATTCTATAATATCTCATTAGAAGTATGTTATATTACCGTTCTGGATAAAAAGTAATATTTGGTAAATTTTCATCACGACTACGATAGCAGACGTCGATCTTTTTAACAATATTCTGAACACACTTCTGCATAAGTGTTCAGATAGAGACAGATGACGTCTTCAATGGTATTGTGCTCTTGCATTATTTGTAATTGCCAGTTTCATTTTCAAAAAACATTAAGTTCAAGAAAACAATACATAAACCTACGACAAACATGAGCGTTTTGATACATGAAATGTAAATCTAGTTGACTGTATATACGTATATACATATAGATATATTAATTCCGAACTACGGTCTAAAACACATAAATACCAATCATTTTGAACAACACAATTTAAACATCAATTTAACTATATTTAAATATTTTCGAAGTTAAATTTTTAGCACGAAGTAAAAATTTTTGATGTTATTTTGAAATCTTAAATAAACAAATCACATTGGTGTAATTGTGTTTTTTGACATAATGGCGTTAGCAACAAACGAATTCATTTTATTTTATCACTAACCAAAAGTCAGTGTTAACTTTTCAGTTTTAACATTTCACTAATTTAGATTTTTTTACGGTGAAGTGATAAAAAATTTATCACTACACCGCTTCACAGTTACAGAATTTGGCTGCTGATGTTCTAAATAATATGATATAAGTTTATCCTTTGAGCTGCTTGTTTTAGGTAGATTTCATATAAAATCTGCCTATTGCAATGGGAATTCTTGGAGTTCCGGATAAAATTTTAACAAAATGAATTTATTAGGCGTCGAGGAGAAACATATTTTTAATGCCGGGTGAAAAACACGTGAAATCAGCAAGGTCTGGAAATGAGGTTTTAATTTTGTATAATTAGAATTCGTTGACATCAATAAAAAAAAGTTTTCTGCGTTTTTAGTTTTTTTTTTTAACCCTGTCTAAGATACAGGGTGTTGAAAAATCAAGAAATTGCTCGACCCTGGTGTATTGAAATGGCTCTACAGTCAAAACTACTGGACTGATTTTAATGTTATATAACTCAAAATGTATGTATTAAACAGAGCAAAATAATAATTCAAATTATATGACCTTGAACACTTTCTTTTAGAAACATAACGGTAAAAAATTCAAATTCGATTTGTTTTTTTTTATTAATTTTATTGCAACACGCCTTAAAATGTTTCATCATAAAAAAAGTGGAGTTAAAAAATGAACAGTGTTTTTTGGATTTACATATATGTTTTTATAATAAATTTTTAATTTTAACTCAAAATAAATATTTTACACATTTTTTATCATTTATTTAATTTTACATTACTAAATTCCGTAGAGTTAGAATAACGTCTAGCTAAGATTGATCCATCATTTGTAGGAATGTATGAGTGATATCCTCGTGTTCCAGGAATTGTTTTTAAATTTTCGTATCTATCAGCTAGTCGATTTCATTTCGCAAACAAAGGAATCCCTCTGCATTCTGTCACTATATGACAGTTGTGAATGAGGGATCTCAACAGTTTGACTGTTTGCAGGCATAATGGATATTTTCATAAAATTGTTATTTTAAATTTAAATAATGTTGTAAGGATAGACTGCCTAAAAGGTACACAATCAAAAATAGTCATAATCATATCGGAAGCCAAACTATCATTTATTTGATCTTCTGGCTATTACAGAGGGAAAAACAAGTTTGAAATGATACACCAAAATCAAAATCAAATTTCAAACCAAAATACAAGAAAAATCGGACCGATAACAAGAATCTATCAATTGAATATTGAAGGATCTAGCCAATCGAAATGCGAACATTTATCGAATCAACTAAAAGATTACAAAATAGATATTGCAGTCATTCAAGAAACACACATTGCATCAGACGAAATTTTAGTTACCAGAGGTGAAACTCCTGGATATGAAATTATCGGAGCAACATTTCATAAATCGTATGGAACTGCAACGTATGTAAAATGTGGTCTGAAAATGTGAAACTAGTGGAAACCTCTTCAACAGACGATGTTTCTATCATAACAATTAAGGTTGGCGGAACAATTATTATGAATATATACATATACCAAACACAGCCTGGCCGACTAATGTTCTCCCTTCTTATGATAAACCGAGCATCTATATTGGTGACTTTAACAGCCATCACACACTATGGAAATATCAGAATGATGACATCAACGGTATAACACTTGTAAATTGGTCTGAACAGCAAAACTTGCATCTCATATTCGACGCGAAAGACCTTGGTATTTTTCAATCCGGCCGATGGCGCCGAGATTACAACCCAGACCTATGTTTCGTTTCATCTAATTCTAAAGATCAACCAATACATGCTTTAAGACAAGTATTATTGGGTTTCCCACATTCTCAGCATCGACCAGTAATAGTAGAGGCTGGAATACAAATCCCGATGATACATTCAATACCGAAACCTAGATGGAATTTTTTAAAGGCTTCATGGCATTTTTCAAAAGATGCTTCTGTACGATTTATTCCCCTCCCCCTTCTAAAATTCTAATTATTCATTATTTTTTCGAACAATTTTTATCATCAAAAAATTTTAACCACTTAAGTTCGAGAAAATAATGAACAATTAGAATTTTAATCGGACTAAAACTTTTTAAAATTAAATATCTGAAGAATACGAATTAACGCCTCTTTGTAAATTTGATATATTTTAAAGGAAGGTTAGAACTATATTTAAAAAATAAAAAAAGTTAAAATTTAATTGATTTTAAAATTTTTTGTTAATGGAAGTTGTTTGAAAAAATGAAGAAAAATTCGAATTTCAGCCGTACTAAAAATCTTTAAAATTAAATATCTCAAGAACAAAAATTTCAGCCTCTTTGTAAATTTGATATATTTTAGAATAAGGATAGAACTATTTTCAGAAAAAAAATTAATTAAATTCCAATTGATCTTTGACCCTAGCGCCATCTTTAAAAAAGCTTTTTTAATATTATTATTTAAAAGTTAATTATAAAAACAATAAATTAATTTTTGTTTCTTGTCTTTAATTTGGCCTCAAGCTTCAAGCAATTTTATTTGTGTGTAAGTGATCTGTCCAATGAGTGACCCAAATATTTCGGATTATAGTTATGTGTAACTCGTGTTTCGTTAAAATTGACCCCACTCTTGGTTGAGTTGTTGGTAAATCGATCACGTAAATGTTGAAAAATAATGGAGCCAATACTGATCCTTGTGGGAGACCATTACTCAATTTCCTGAAAGAACTCTTCTCATTATTTCGATAGACTTGGAAAAGGCGATTTGTGAGCATATTGTTGATTACTTGAGCAATTTTAAGGCATGGAATAATATTGAGCAGCTTATATATTAAGTCTTTTCGCCAAACGGTGTCATAAGCCGCTGTTAGGTCTATGAAAACAACAGACATTTTTATTTTTTTTTGGAACCCAAGTTCGATATAGTTGGTTAGTGGCAATACTTGATCTGTGCAATTGCGTCTACGTTTGGTAATATTGCAGTTTCCATTATGTAAAAGCGAGCAAGCCATTTTCTGGTATTTTCTCCGCAATTTTTAAGCAATTCTGGATAGACATTATCGAAGCCAGCTGCTTTGCCCGATTTCATGTCCGATTATGAAGCTGCAATCTCTTTGATGGTGAAAGGGCGACAATATTCGGAAGATCTTGGTGTGTTTCGTTTCAAGTTTTTAAGATTTAAGAGAACGGTTTTTGAAAGATCTTTATGTGGTTCAACTCTTGACATGTTTACTATCCTATTCGCTATTAAAATTGGATTTATGTTTGTTTTATCAGCAAATTTCTTTTTCCCAGCACCCAATTTTCGTATTTGACTCCATGTTTTTCTATTAGAATGTGTAAAATCCATATTTTCCATAGCAGACTTTCTTGTCGATTAGCATCTAAGGATCTTAATAGATCATCAGCTATTTCTGGGTCTCCACTTTCTTCGAATTCATTGAAAAGTTTTTCACTTTCCTCATTCCATCCTGGAATATATTCCATACGATAGCCTCGCGGTATGAATTTTTTTGCAGCTGTTAGAGTAGCGCCAAGGAAACGTTCGTAGTTCTTTGCAACTGGTGGAATAAATCATACAGAAGCATCTAAGTCTTTTGAAAAATGCCATGAAGCCTTTAAAAAATTCCATCTAGGTTTCGGTATTGAATGTATCATCGGGATTTGTATTCCAGCCTCTACTATTACTGGTCGATGCTGAGAATGTGGGAAACCCAATAATACTTGTCTTAAAGCATGTATTGGTTGACCTTTAGAATTAGATGAAACGAAACATAGGTCTGGGTTGTAATCTCGGCGCCATCGGCCGGATTGAAAAATACCAAGGTCTTTCGCGTCGAAAGCTAAAAAATTAGCTAAAGAAATCAATGAAATCATTTTTTGACACGCTTGACATTATTTTTTTGACAAACTTATAATAATAATATATTTTCTCTATAATTTTAATATATTTTCATGCATCATATTATTAATTTTATTTTTTTCCAAAAAACTTTTTCCAAAATTCTAAAAATATTGCAAATATTATAACAAAATCAAAAATTGAAACTTTTTTCAAAATTCTAAAATATTATATATAAAATTCAAAAATTCTATTTTTTCAACATTCTAAAAATATTGCAAAAATTATAACAAAATCAAAAATTGAAAAATACCAAAAACATTCCAAAAATTAGAATAAAATCAAATATTTAAACTTTTTCTAAATTCTAATAAAATTCCAAAAATTCTTAAGAATTCAAAGTTTTTCCAAAATTCTAAAAATATAGCAAAAATCATTAGAAAATCAAAAATACAAACTTTTATCAAAATTCCAAAACTATTTCAAAAACTATAACCAATTCATAAATTTTCATGTCCAATTTCATTTTCAATTACATTTTTATGACGTAAATGTAAAAACAGATAAATTTTTTTTTCCAAAAAATTGGCTAAAAATCAATGAAATCATTTTTGACACGCTTGACATTATTTTTTTGACAATCTTATAATGCCATAATTCTCTATAATAATAATATATTTTCATGCATACATATTATTAATTTTATTTTTTTCCAAAAAATTGAGTAAAAAAATAAATAAAAATCTTTCTTTTGACACACTTGACAACATTTTTTTGACAAACTTATAATGCAAAAATCTAGATTTTGGTCTCCCATACCAATCCCGACCATCAAGATTTCTCCAAATTCAATGTTCCTACTCGTAATCACTTAAAATGAACGTTTTTTAAGCAAAAAATATGCAAATTTCCTTGTTTTGACACACTTGACGATTTTTTTGACACGCTTCCGGTACAGCTATCGAACACATCGTCCTTTCGGCTCTTTCTATTGAGTAATCCTATTTTTAGAAAAAAAAATTTTCAAATCCGTTCAGCGGTTTTCTAGATTTCGTTGGTTGTGACGGACGGACGGCGGACGGCCGGCCGACAGACAGACATACATTTTTGTTTGTTGCTTTTTTAGAATCAGTAGGTCCTAAAACGTCGAGAAATGCCAAAAAAGCATGGGTAAGAATTTCACTTTGAGCTCATGAATGTAATCTTAGGTCTTTCAGACCGAAGTAATTATATCAAACACGACCAAATGAATCAATTTAAATCAAACTCTGACCAAACTAAATTGATATGTTCTAATATCTAAAGTCATCGACCTAGGAAAATAAAAACTTAATATAGTTCAAATCCATTTAAAAAAAGATGAAAAAATAAATAAAAAATCTTGACAACAAAACAAACAATTCGTAACCCAAATAACAAATTCAATCTTTGCTTCTTCAATATACAAAAACAAAAAATTATCATCCCAACACAATCCTTAAATTATATATTTAAACACTCATACATACGAGTACTTTTTCTATTTTATAATTATCGTATTTTTTCGTATTTAAGTAAAAGTAAAATAGAAAATAAACAAAAACAAAAAATTATCAATGAATGAAATTATATTTGTTAAATATAAAAAATTATCATACCAATATATATACTCATACATACGAGTACTTTTTTTTTATTTTCTATTTTATAATTATCGTATTTAAGTAAAAGTAAAATAGAAAATAAAGCAAAAGAAATATTTCTCTTTCAAATATAAATTCTCATTTTTTTATTTTGATTTGCTCATATAAGACAGAAAGAATGCAATGTATAATTTGTAAAATTTGTATATTGCTTAACCCTTCATCTCTGGTTGTACTTTTATTTGTATTATCAGTATTCTATATACAATTTGTGTGAATAGAGGTTATTTCTCTCTATATATGTTTCTCTATGGTATTAGCATAGAGTAGAATACTAGAGAAGTAACGTTTAACACAAAAATGTGTAAGAGAATTTAAAAATAAAGAAATATACAAAATTTCTATTTGAGATTTTAACAAATGAATAAGATATATATTTGTTTCTCTTTTTGGCCTGTTTTGTATCTTTTTAATACACATATTTAGAAACAAAATAAAAAAAAAAGAATTTTTCTCTTTTCTTCTACTTCAAATTTTATTTATTTTGTTACTTGTAAATAAACAAAAAAAGTAAAATACACGTAAAGAAATATGATAGAAAATAAAAAGTTCTTTTACACATACATGTAAATACTCCCTTTAAACATTGAAGGACATATTTTTTTTGTTTACTATTTACAAATTTTATCTTCAATTTCAATCAATTGTTTTTTTGATATTTTTTTAGAGTTAAATAATATACATTTAAGTTTATGATTTTTTGGTGTCATAGGATAGTTCGAGTTTTGATTGGAATTGATTTTAATAATTGAGATATTATGTTACATTGCAACTACTTTTAAGAAAGAATCTTAATATTCAAATGTTTGAATTAAGACGGTTGGCATATGTTTAGGATAAATTTTGATAAATGAGAGGTTGGCGGTTTTGTTGGCGTTGATTAGGAAAGTTGTATGGTTTTCATTGTTATTGATAAATGATAATGGAGGGATTTTTTGTTACATTGTAAGTATTTTTATTTAAGAATGTTTATATTAGTATGATTTAGCTAGAACGCTTGGGTTTGTGTTTGGATTAAATATTGATAAATGCAAAGTTTGGTTTATGGCTTCGGCTTATGACATTTGCACATTCGAATTGAATGGAGTATTGGCAGGACAAATACCTGGTTAATTTTGGGGTGATATTAGGATAAGTTGCGTGGGGCAGGTCTCTTGATTGCCTATTTATTTCAATCTTCGATAACATCAGTTTCTGATATTGGATTTTGAGTAAACTTTTTAAATATGCTAATATATTTTAAAGTATGAGTTGATACAGTTATATATTCCAATCCAACTATCGGTTTTTCAATTCCTACAAAATGTTTTTTTTTATTTTTTCTATTCGTACAATAGGTTTTATCTCTGTTGTGGTACTACAGATTTCTTTAATGAACTATAGCTAAACTTTAACTATACTACTAATTTATTTAGCAGCAACGGCGATTTTCAAAATATACATTTTTGAGACTGCTACTGGCCGATGATTTCAGTTAAATATTGCCGATCATCGCACGTGATACATATGCGGATGAAAGAATCACACATATTACGAAGTGTTTGTAGATTATCTCTTACAATAAATTTGCGTGATCATCTTCAAAATGATCAATTGGCATTAGCGTTCAACGAACAATTGCTCAAAATTTAAAACGGATAAATTCAATTACAAGAAAATACACAATGCATTCGTTTTCCAAACAATTTTTGCAATATGGTGGCTACCAAAGATGCTTTAATTGAAAGTATATTTAGAGGTTTACAAGTTATTTTCACTAATCATGCGCGGCTTCGTGAGCGAGCTATTTGGCCCGCAAAAAGTATAGGTGTCAACGCCATTAATTTTAAAGTATTGACAAAGCTCGTTGAACCAATTGGCTTTCAAATATCGTATACATTTGGATAGGTTTTGATCGAAAACACTGTATTTTCCTATTTACGACGTTTAGACGAATCGCTTAGGAGTTACAGATTTTCGATGGTAACATATTATCGGATATTGATGACAAAGAGCATACTTAGTTACTTTAATTTCAATTATTTAAAAATCTTAATATAAATCTATCAACAATTATCTATCAATTATTTAAAAATCTTAATATAAATCTATCAACATCCACTATACTTTGCCAATAAAAAGCAGTTTGAAAATTTCAACATATACTACAAGCACCCATGTTCTTACATGAAATTTTAAAAATAAGACCAGCTCTTGACTTGAAAATACAATAGTTATTTACGTACCAAGGTTGTTATAAGGATTTTAACGGCCCGACGGCGATATGACCAGCCCAAGGGCCTCTGGCCCGAGGGATTCATATCGCCTGACGGCCGTTAAAATCTATAACGACAGTGGTGCGTACAACGTTTTATTTTTCATTAAATGTATTAATAATAAATTAGAGTAATTAATAATTATTGAAAAAAAGTTTCATTTTGGTTTCCCTTCAAATAGGTTGCTATGAAAAAATATTTTGATTTCTCTCTAAATGTACATATTTATTTATAAGTACAGTGAAATTCACTTATAACGCCCTCGGTTATAACGACATTTCGCCTATAGCGTCATAAAATCAAAGTAATGGTTGAACTTGCCTTTGTTCCTATATAAAAATATTCGCTTAAAACGACTTCGGTTATTACGACATTTCTGATATAGCGACCAATTTTGCAATAAAATTTGTACAGATAGATGCACAGATTGTTCGTTTATTGCGACCGAAAAGTTCAAAAATAAAAACGTTTTTTAGACATGAGAAAAAATAGTTGTGATTTTTTAATCACAATTTGTGGTTTTTATCCTCTATATCTTTCCATTTTGGTGGTTTGGTTTACATTGTCGCAGTCTTAGCTCAGTTGATAAGGCGCTAGGTAGCCTTATAACTCAAGGAAGCCGGTTTCGATTCTCGACGGATATCACTTACCCTTTACATTAATCAGAATGTGTGTTTTCAGGTCTGCTCGTTAATTAATCGTGAATATACCGTATTAATCTCTGAATGTATAGTAAAAGATAACGTTTAACATGTTATCTGGGATATTCAAAGCTATTGATTTATAAATGGTGGGATGCAATGATTAATGTGTTGATTTGATTCATAAAAAACTATAAGCACCATATGGAAAAACAAACATTTCATTTAAAAGGCGTTTGAATTACAAGAAATAAAAAAGAAAAATTGGGAAGATTTGCGAAGTGTTGTTGACAGAGTTGCAGCTCAACAGCAACAGCGATTCAAAAATTGTTGCAATATTTATTCAATATTGCACAAGAAAACAGAATTAATTGGATCGCCGCTAAATTCTGAATTCAAATGTATGGAAATCTGAACTTTTTGCTTCCGTAAGAGACATATATTGCGGTTGGGTGCATGGCGGGGTGGGATTTTTGATGCATGAGCAAGTGTTGATGGAAGTGCATGTGACGAATTCCTATCAATCAGCGTAGTCGAAAATACTCGACGGCTACAAATAAAATTTACAACGTCGACAAAACGGGTCTGTTTTATAAAATTACCCCAGAAAAAAAATTTAAATAATAAAAATGTATAAGTTGAGAGCGAATGAATGGCTTGTGATAGAAAAAAGTAAATCACCCAGCTTATTTAGAAGCATTAAGTCTCTACCGTTGGATAATACAGAAAATACAAAGACCTAGATGTCTTCTAATATTATTGAATGTTTTAAGAAAACGAAACACCGAGTTAAAGAAAAATTAACTGTTAGATAATTGCCCTGCACATCTTCATTTGAAAAATCTAAAATTTATTAAATTAGTGATTATCCCACTAAACACGTCATCTGCTCTTCAGTCAGTTTTCAGAAGAAAAGAGAAAAATTCTTTTTTTTTTTATTTTGTTTCTAAATATGTGTATTAAAAAGATACAAAACAGGCCAAAAAGAGAAACAAATATATATCTTATTCATTTGTTAAAATCTCAAATAGAAATTTTGTATATTTCTTTATTTTTAAATTCTCTTACACATTTTTGTGTTAAACGTTACTTCTCTAGTATTCTACTCTATGGTTAAAGTGATCATGTTTTAGAGAACCATAAAATGTGGTCAATAATAATCATAGTATGGTTCTGTATCTATAATAACAACCATAAAATTTGGTTATCTATCACCATAGTATGGTTCGTGGTAACCATAAAATATAGTTAACATATCCACCATAGTATGGTTCTCTAAAAATATGGTTCTTTTTGATCAAATTTAACCATGAAACCATTTTTTTGTGTGTATGAGCTTAGAATGAAGGCAATTCTTCACGAGGATGAAGTTTCCCGAAACGAGCGTAGCGAGTGCAGGGAATCATCCGAGTGAAGAATTGCCATCATCCTAAGCGAATACAAGATGCTATTTTATCCACGACTTCAACATATTTCGTTTTATTTCTATTTTACTTGTAAAAGTTTATATCGCCATATTGAAATACATTGATCAAAGATAGCATCGAAAAAAACAAGATTGTTTATTTTATATTTTATATGTATTTCTATAGAACTGTTAAAGAATTTAATCAAATTCACTTGTTGTGGAATGACTACAATTACAATGAAAGATATACGCATGGAATGCATATATTCTTTAGTAGTCGTGGATAAAATATATTACATAAAAGCAAAATTAAACACAAAAAACTGTTTAAAACAAAATAACGTGTTTTAAACAAAAAAATGTAGTTTTATTTTTTTTTTAAAACAGTGTTTTTTCAATTCTGCTGTTGTTGTTGTTATAGCGACGTGTTTGGTGCTACTGCCCTTCGGCTGTACCACAAATCCTCCCTTCGTCAATTCTGTTCAATTTACATGTATATAAATCAAAACCTTTCCAAATGTATACGATATTTGAAAGCCAGTTGGTTCAACGAACTTTGTCAATATTTTAAAATTAATTGCGTAGACACCTATAGTTGTTGCGGGCTAGATAGCTCGCTCACGTAGCCGCGCATGTTAGTGAAATTAACTTGTAAATACGGAAATATACTTTCAATCAAAGCATCTTTGGTAGCCATCATATTGCAAAATTTGTCTGGGAATCGAATGCATTGTGTATTTTCTTGTAATTGAATTTATCCGTTTTAAATTTTAAGCAATTGTTCGTTGATTTATTGTAAGGGATAATTTACAAAAACTTCGCCATATGTAGCACGTGCATTGATCGGCAATATCTGTCTGAAATCATCGGCCAGTAGCAGTCTCAAAAATGTATATTTTGAAAATCGCCATTGCTACTAAATAAATTAGTAGTATAGTTAAAGTTTAGTTATAGTTGATTAAAGAAATCTGTAGTATCACAACAGAGATAAAACCTATTGTACGAATAGACAAAATAAAAAAAAAACAAAACCAAACGTCTCATTTATCAAAATTTATCCTACACATAGGCCGTCTTAATTCAAACATTTGAATATAAAGATTCTTTCTTAAAATTAGTTGCAATGTAACACAATCTCTCATTTATTAAAATCAATTCCAATCAAAATTCGAACCTATGACAACAAAAAATTCATAAATCTAAATGATCTATAATGATAATTATTTTAAACTAAAGAAAATATCAAAACTAAAGAAAATCTGCAAATATAATTGATTGAAGGTCATTATTTGTAAATAGTAAACAAAAAAAGTTTATCCTTCGTTCATAAAACAAAAAAATTTAGTTTCAGAATATAAAAATATTTAAAATTTATTGACGATTGGAGGAAACTTCTGGTGGTAAGAATCAGAACTAGTACTCCAATATAAATTTTGACATTTAGTTCATTTTTGTATACATTCTAAAATTTGTGTTTATATTGGTAAGTTTTCAAACCTAATAATAATAATTTAATCTAAATCCAAATGAAATATGCATGTATAAAACTTGTCTTTTTCCAAATGTTTTGTTCAAATTAGTGGAAAATATCCAGAACTGTAAATAAAAATCAAAAAAAGCAGCCATCACAGCAAAGAGAAATCCAGTTCACAAAAGAACTTTGATATTATATTGTGGGGTAAAGTAATAATTTAAACTAAATCTAAATGAAATATACATATATAAAACTTGTCTTTTCCAGGTGTTTTGTTCAAATTAGTGGAAAATATCCAGAACTGTAAATAAAAATCATAAACAGCCATCACAGCAAAGAGAAATCCAGTTCACAACAGAACTTTGATATAATATTGTGGGGTAAAGTAATGATTTAAACGTTTTCTAAATGAAATATACATATATAAAACTTGTCTTTTCCAGGTGTTTTGTTCAAATTAGTGGAAAATATCTATAACTGTAAATTTGTAAATAAATTTCTTGTAAATAAAGTAAATAAAACTTGGATATTATATTGTGGGGTAAAGTAATAGTAATAATTAACTAATATTTTTTTTTTTTTTTTTTTTTTAATAAAATGTGTTGTGTAATAGGGTTTAGAATATGTGTCACAACAACACATAAATACCTTTTAAGACCTAGGTCTAGACCTGGGTCCCACAACAACTGGCGTTCTGAGGTGTAGATTAACGCTTTTTTTAAACATCTGTGGGTTGAAGCCACCTGAGACTAAGTGTTCCGGCAAACTATTCCATTTGTACGCAGTTCGGACAAAGAAGTCTCTCTGCGATCTGCCAGTATGACAGCGCGGGATCTTTACCGTTTCACTGGTTGCGGCAGCCGATTGCCGAGTGGAACGGGGGTAAGAATAAGTTTGAGGCATGATGCCGCTGATTTCATCTGAGCACTGCTGATGACGATATTTGTAAAAAACAACGAGGTCAGCAACAGTGCGACGATGTTGTAGGGAATCAAGTTTTGATGTCAAAGTTCGATCACCTACAATTCGTATAGCTCGCTTTTGAACAGAGTCCAAGAGGGCCAAGATGGAAACAGAGGCAGCACCCCAAACTTGACAGCAGTACTCCATACAGGGACGAATATAGGACTTATAAACATGGAGCAATTGGTATGGAGTGAAAAATTTTTTGCATCTATTTAGGAGGCCGAGTTTTTTAGACGCGCTTTTTGCCATCGCCATTACATGATCGTTCCAGAGTAGGTCATTTGAAACTGTGACACCCAATAAACGAATGTTTTTACATTCACCTATTGGTTCATCACACATACTAAATAAAATATCTTTGGGGAACTCGGTCTTTAATCTGGAAACAATCAACAGCTGTGTTTTGGTGGAGTTGAAATTGACAAGGTTTTGGTCACCCCAGTCGGCGACTTTATTCAGGTCTTTGTTCACGTTTATGGCAGCGTCTCTCCGGGCAGGATTAATTCGTTCGTGCATTTTACCTTTTGAAGGAAGGGGCTCGAACGACTTGTGCAGAGTACTATCATCTGCAAAACTATTTATTGGGTTGCTGGTGATTTTCAACAATTCGTTGATATAAATCAAAAATAGGGTTGGGGACAATACTGAGCCTTGGGGTACACCAGCGTTAATTAGTTTAGACTCAGAAGAATATCCGTCTAAGGTTACCGAAATGTATCGGTCGGATAGAAAATTTTGAATCAGCTTCACAACATTGGGATGAAAACCGTACGCAACGAGCTTGTTGATTAAGTTGGCATGCCAGACTCGATCGAATGCCTTGGAGATGTCTAAAGCGATAACGTATGTTTCACCACCTTTATCAAGTATGCTGTTCCAACAATGCGCTACATAGTTTAATAGATCGGTAGTTGATCTTTTGTTTCGAAAACCGTATTGGCTGTCGGATATTAAATGATTTTCTTCCAGAAATTTTGAAATATGTGCATTAATATAATGCTCATAGACTTTGGATAGGACCGATAGTAAAGCTATTGGTCTATAATTTGAGATATCGGATTTTGGTCCCTTTTTGGGGACGGGCTGGACATTTGCCAACTTCCAGCACGAGGGAAATATACCAGATTTGTAGGATTGGTAGAATATTTTAGTTAAAGTTGGTGCAAGTTCTTTGGAAAAGGTTTTTAAAATAATGGGTGGAATATTGTCCATTCCTGATGCTTTGTTGATGTTTAACCCCTTTAAAAGTTTAGCGACTATTTTGGGTTTGAAGTGAAGTTCATTCATATTAACACCTGAAGACTGGATTTGGGGTATTTCTTTAGGAGTTTCCAAAACAGTGGAGTTCAGAGCAAAGCGTTCAGCGAACAAGTTAGCTTTTCTTGCGGGATCATTGACGATTAAATCACCATCAATAATAGGGGGAATAGAAAATTTTGTACCAGAATTTAAAGAATTAATGGCACTGTAGAAACTCTTGTCAGAAACAGACATAGACGTAAGTTTTGAGGCTTTCGCTCTGTCAATTTCGGACTTTTCGTTTGAGATAATCTGATTAGATATTTTGTTGGCCTTTAGATATTGGGATCGATTAGTGGGAGTTTTGTTATGAATCCAAATATTAAATGATCTACGTTTGTTTCTAAGTGCCGTTTTATAAATCGAGCTTAAAGTTTTGTCCCAATTCTGGGAATTATTTTTGGTATACGTATATAACCGGTACGATATACTCCCGGTGATGCGAAATTTTCTTTCGAGTAACCAAAAGGCACTTGTTTGGCTAATAGTTTGTTGGCAAATTGTAACTGCCTCTTCTACAGTCTTTACAATATTACCAAACTTTAGCGAGTTTTGTTTATTTAACAACGATTCCATAATCGGGACAAACTTTTTCATATAATTATGCCTTAGCATTTGTTCAAAAAGAGCTGTATCTTCGTTTTCACCAGCATCTTTATTCAATATATTTTCAATTGACCGATCTGATTTTACTAACTTCGTTAGTTCTGAATTGGGAGTAGCATAACGAAACATTTGATGTTACCAAAAATTATTTATTTATTTTTATTATATAAAAATATAAAACTAATATAAAATAAAAAACTAATATAAAATATAAAACTAATATATAATATAAAACTACTATAAAATATAAAACTAATATACTTTGTACGCACCAAAAAAATATCTTATAGTATATAATTTTTCAAAAAAATATCCTTTTATTTTAGTTTCTCATATATTTTATTTTATTATTTTTAAAAGAATATTTTTCTGTTACACAAAAAATTTATATTGAAAATAAATGTCAAGTATCAAAAATAAAATTGAATTATAGTTATCGTTGAATTGAAGATAAAACCAAACCAGAACCAAAAAACGTCCCAATTTGTTGGTGCTTATCCATACGGAAAAATATTATTATATCAAATTCTAGTATCTTATAATTCTAAACTACATAATGGTTAGATCCATTGTTATCGTATAGATAAAAATCTTAATTAAATATTGAAATCAAATATTTTTTTACTTGACCCTAAAGTTTTATACATGCTCGTAAAATAAAATAATATAATAAATAATGACTCGTAACAACACCATAGATGGCTCATGTCAGATGTTTACCTTTTAGAAATCGATCAAAGGCTTTGTCTTGCTGTTCTTCGGTAATGGTGTCATCATGCATAAACAATTGCTTCCGGCGGACGTGACACATTTTAGTGGTATCTACAGAGTTGTACGTTTTAGAAAGTGTTTGTCCTATTTTGCCCCATTTTTGCTTCAAATCTGTACTACTAAGTGAGTACAGATTTGGATACCTTAAAGATAATACCATATGGATTACTTTATTAACACAAATATTTATAAATGCTTACCGAATAATATGTAGCAAGCAAGCAGCAATATGTTTGCACTTCTCTCCGATCCCAGCTTTACATGAACAGATGCAGCGCCATAAATTCGAGGTTTTCCTTAAATTTTCTAATCTAACCCCATGAGGCTTAGATTTTATTCCAGAGGTTTGCACAACCAGTCCCATGACCCTATCACAAGATGCTGGTGGAACTATTCCAACAGCATGCATCCGTCCTGCATTTAAAAGGTCCGTCCCCTCGCGTATTGGTCGTTTGCCATTACTGAAATAATCGATAAGGTCAATGGGAGAAATAATTATACCTACCTCAAAATCGCTATTTGCTGTAGAATTCGTTAGTTCCATATTCTCCTGTGGATGAATCTTCGTTGTCCCTGTATGTATGTTTCCCTGTGAAAATATTGATCTAAATTAAATTCACTTTATAATTTAAAAATTAAGTAAAATTTATGTTTCAGTTAAAAAAAATGGTATGACTAAACATCTATCTAAAATATTGTATTTTTTTTGCATTTTAACAATAAGTTTCACTAATCCACTTTAACATTTCGAAAGTTTAATGTTTTTTTGTTTATTTCTAGTAAGTCATTGTATTTTTAAATTGTTATAAAATTAAAAATATTGTACTTACTTTAATTGAAATTTAAATTTTGCCCTCAAATACACAGAAAAATATACTTCTATTAACATCTTATATTGGAGTACTAGTTACAAAACCTGCCACCAGCAGCGCGATTTTTTAGATTCCAATCGTCAATATTGTAAATTTAAAGGGATCGTTTTACATGTATTTATTTTTTTTTTATTTTATTTTCTATCATACTTCTTTATGTGTATTTTACTTTTTTTTTGTTTATTTACAAAATAAATAAAATTTTAAGAAGAAGAAAAGAGAAAAATAAAATCCGGATATACTTTTTATTCATTTTGTTTTATTTTTATTATAAATATCTGTATTAAATAGATACAAAACAGGCCAAAAAGAGTTGTTATCGAGGAGCAAAACTTGGCCTATCCCATTAGTGGAATATCATCATCAGCATCGTAACTCACAGCGTCTGTATCATCATCATCATCAACTTGCAAGAATTCGGCATGTTTAAGTCAATTGAAATACGACGTTTACTTACTAAAACGATTTCTAGTTGGATAGCATCTACCAATTAGAAAGAGTTGTGCTTTGGCCATTGTCATTTCTAACAATTTTTATTAAAAATTCTGTCGATAGTGATTTTTAAAAATTTTTACTACACCCTTATCCTTCGACTGAAGAGCAGATGGCGTGTTTAGTGGGATAATCACTAATTTAATAAATTTTAGATTTTTCAAATGAAGATGTGCAGGGCAATTATCTAACAGTTAATTTTTCTTTAACTCGGTGTTTCGTTTTCTTAAAACATTCAATAATATTAGAAGACATCTAGGTCTTTGTATTTTCTGTATTATCCAACGGTAGAGACTTAATGCTTCTAAATAAGCTGGGTGATTTACTTTTTTCTATCACAAGCCATTCATTCGCTCTCAACTTACACATTTTTATTATTTAAATTTTTTTTCTGGAGTAATTTTATAAAACAGACCCGTTTTGTCGACGTTGTAAATTTTATTTGTAGCCGTCGAGTATTTTCGACTACGCTGATAGATAGGAATTCGTCACATGCACTTCCATCAACACTTGCTCATGCATCAAAAATCCCACCCCGCCATGCACCCAACCGCAATATATGTCTCTTACGGAAGCAAAAAGTTCAGATTTCCATACATTTGAATTCAGAATTTAGCGGCGATCCAATTAATTCTGTTTTCTTGTGCAATATTGAATAAATATTGCAACAATTTTTGAATCGCTGTTGCTGTTGAGCTGCAACTCTGTCAACAACACTTCGCAAATCTTCCCAATTTTTCTTTTTTATTTCTTGTAATTCAAACGCCTTTTAAATGAAATGTTTGTTTTTCCATATGGTGCTTATAGTTTTTTATGAATCAAATCAACACATTAATCATTGCATCCCACCATTTATAAATCAATAGCTTTGAATATCATAGATAACATGTTAAACGTTATCTTTTACTATACATTCAGAGATTAATACGGTATATTCACGATTAATTAACGAGCAGACCTGAAAACACACATTCTGATTAATGTAAAGGGTAAGTGATATCCGTCGAGAATCGAAACCGGCTTCCTTGAGTTATAAGGCTACCTAGCGCCTTATCAACTGAGCTAAAACTGCGACAATGTAAACCAAACCACCAAAATGGAAAGATATAGAGGATAAAAACCACCAATTGTGATTAAAAAATCACAACTATTTTTTCTCATGTCTAAAAAACGTTTTTATTTTTGAACTTTTCGGTCGCAATAAACGAACAATCTGTGCATCTATCTGTACAAATTTTATTGCAAAATTGGTCGCTATATCAGAAATGTCGTAATAACCGAAGTCGTTTTAAGCGAATATTTTTATATAGGAACAAAGGCAAGTTCAACCATTACTTTGATTTTATGACGCTATAGGCGAAATGTCGTTATAACCGAGGGCGTTATAAGTGAATTTCACTGTACTTATAAATAAATATGTACATTTAGAGAGAAATCAAAATATTTTTTCATAGCAACCTATTTGAAGGGAAACCAAAATGAAACTTTTTTTCAATAATTATTAATTACTCTAATTTATTATTAATACATTTAATGAAAAATAAAACGTTGTACGCACCACTGTCGTTATAGATTTTAACGGCCGTCAGGCGATATGAATCCCTCGGGCCAGAGGCCCTTGGGCTGGTCATATCGCCGTCGGGCCGTTAAAATCCTTATAACAACCTTGGTACGTAAATAACTATTGTATTTTCAAGTCAAGAGCTGGTCTTATTTTTAAAATTTCATGTAAGAACATAGGTGCTTGTAGTATATGTTGAAATTTTCAAACTGCTTTTTATTGGCAAAGTATAGTGGATGTTGATAGATTTATATTAAGATTTTTAAATAATTGATAGATAATTGTTGATAGATTTATATTAAGATTTTTAAATAATTGAAATTAAAGTAACTAAGTATGCTCTTTGTCATCAATATCCGATAATATGTTACCATCGAAAATCTGTAACTCCTAAGCGATTCGTCTAAACGTCGTAAATAGGAAAATACAGTGTTTTCGATCAAAACCTATCCAAATGTATACGATATTTGAAAGCCAATTGGTTCAACGAGCTTTGTCAATACTTTAAAATTAATGGCGTTGACACCTATACTTTTTGCGGGCCAAATAGCTCGCTCACGAAGCCGCGCATGATTAGTGAAAATAACTTGTAAACCTCTAAATATACTTTCAATTAAAGCATCTTTGGTAGCCACCATATTGCAAAAATTGTTTGGAAAACGAATGCATTGTGTATTTTCTTGTAATTGAATTTATCCGTTTTAAATTTTGAGCAATTGTTCGTTGAACGCTAATGCCAATTGATCATTTTGAAGATGATCACGCAAATTTATTGTAAGAGATAATCTACAAACACTTCGTAATATGTGTGATTCTTTCATCCGCATATGTATCACGTGCGATGATCGGCAATATTTAACTGAAATCATCGGCCAGTAGCAGTCTCAAAAATGTATATTTTGAAAATCGCCGTTGCTGCTAAATAAATTAGTAGTATAGTTAAAGTGTAGCTATAGTTCATTAAAGTGGTAGAGTGCAATCAAAGTGCAATCTTATTCACTGTTTTTAAAAACAAATTAGGCAATTGCTTTCCTAAAAGAATAAAAACCCACCAAACTACAATCCATCATCCTACATGCGGTAAAAAGAAAATCGACGGATTGATTTTAAAATGCCCGAAAGCTGACCATTACAATATATAGTAACGTCCACGTAACTAATCTAAATAATTAGGTTAAAACAGTTATATTGATATATAAAAATATTTTATTCTATTAGTTAAAATTATTTGCTAGCTTTGATACTTTACACCCCAAACAACCAATCATCTTTTCGTCATCCGAATAAAAATGTTTGGTATGAAAATTGAAAGAAAAGCACAAACTAAAATAAAAAACAAGTTTATAATCGTCTGAAGAATACCTAAAAGACTAATACCTAAAAGCACTGCAGAAAAAAACCAAAAGGTTCCATTGCAACTATATTTAATTGAATACCCAACTAAATTTGAACCAAAAACACTGCCCAATCGTCCGACCATTAATGCTATGCAAACAGCCATTGCTCTTAAATTTGTTGGATATAACTCCACTGCAGCCAAATTAATAAGAGGCATTACGATGCCACTTTGTAATAAAACTATTAAGAAAACTATAGCTATCATTGGTGTGCTGACAAATGTCATTAGTATTCCTCCAACTGCACATGTAATTAAAATGAATAAGATAATCGGTAACTTTCCTAAATAATTCACTGTAGCTCCTGAAACAATGAATCCCAATAAATATATTATTTCTGCATAAAACGAATTGGAAAATGAAGAGAAATCCAGTTTGCCGCTGCACTCATCTATCTGTAAAATTAAAAAAGAGGAATAAAATTAACATAATCCGCCGTGTTTGTTATTAATAGATTTTACAAAACTAGTTGAGTTTTCAATGCCTTGAGATACAAATGAATCTGTTGATGTTAGAATTTCACAGAAAGTAATATGTTCATCGGGAAATTTATTTGTGTATTCAGCAACGATATTTATAAAAGCTGGAAACCACATGAGTAATCCATGAGATATCATAAGTGTACCAAACTGAATTGTACATGTTATTAAAGTTGTTCTTATGTGTTTCATATAAAACAATGGTGCTGTTTGATCCCAAAGAAGTCGCAAAAATGAGGAGATTGATTTTCCACTGCCACGAGATTTAGTCTCTCCGCTATGTTCATCTACAATTGAAGTGATCTGAAATTAATAAATTTATTTACCAACTTTAACATGAAAACGGTAAGTTAGGAACAAAATTTACATTTATTTCTTTTGTATTTTTTCCATGGTTGATTCGATGCATTAATTTTACAACTTTTATCGCTTTGTCTTGATTTCCATCTAGAAGTATAAATTTCGGACTCTCGGGCAGAGTAAATAAAATAGTTGCACATATAAAACTTGGAAAGCCACAAACGACAATATATAATCTCCATGGTTTAAATACAACTGATATAATCGGTATGAAAAAACTCCAATCCTGATTAAGGATTAACCACGCTAGCCAGGGAAAAACTAAACATGCAACACCAAAAACAATTGTTGCACCAAACATTGCCTTTGATTGATTCTGTTTGTTATGGAACTCACTTAAATATGCATATACTGATGCTGATGAACCAGAAATACTACAAAAAAATAATCCGTCATAAATTGATTTTGACAATTTATAAAAAAAATATTACAAAAATCCACTCAAAAATCGAAATATCAGTAAAAACCAAAATCCATTGGCGAAACTTGAGGACACAGTGAAAATAAACGAAAGGAATAACGTTGATTGAATAACTTTTTTACGACCTAAGACATCTGCCAAAAATCCCCATAGGTGAGAACTTACAATAATACCAAGAAATGTGACGGATCCTAAAATTCCTTTGTCTTGGGTTGTTAGATCTAAATCACACTGCGCAATAGGAAGCACATAACTCAATCCCGCAGTTGTTTCAGCTATTGTTTGTGTTAATATAATGCCAACTAGAAAGATTAACAATAAATTGAATTTTCCAAATCCAGTCAATGTGATAACATCTTCAAATAGGGTTGGTTGACTTTGTTGTGATTCTGAAAAAAATATAACTATTAGTTTTAAAAAATTATCTACAGCTTGCATATTCTTGCCTTTTCTTTTTTCACCAATCTCAACTTCCTTGATCATTTTGGTTGATTTCTTCAATGGTTTTGAGTTAATTTGAAAAAATTGTATTACCTTTTATAGGTATGTTTTTGCGTACATCGCTTCGATTAATCCCAAAAATTGTTTACCAAGTAATGATATATTCCAAAATTTAGGATACTCTTACATACCAAAAATAGGTAAATATTTTTTTGACTGCGGAAACAATTTAGATCTTAATGACTAATACCATAGTTCATAACATTTATTAAGTTGTTAGCCATCATCACGTATTGTAAAAATGAAAAACAAAATTAATAAAAAAAATTTAAAAAACACACTTTTTGAAAAACGAACTAAAAAGTAGAAAATAAATTTTGCATTAACACCAGCGTTATGTCTTTTATAATTATATTTCCTTTGAAATTGTTAGAAGAAAAAATATTTAAATGGTATTTAACACATCTTAGCATAGATGCAAATATTAAATTTTTGACTAATTTAAAATGCTAATTTTCGATTGACAAACAGTTTTCCGTTCCCATTTGTTACATAAAATAAAAGTGGGTGACGCATACATTAATATAGAAAAGGAACAAATGTATTCTATGTTAATCTCTAACAAGAGAGACTACCAACGTTTATTCCTTTTCCTTTCTGAATGCGCCACCCACTTTTATTTTATGTAACAAATGGGAACGGAAAACTGTTTGTCAATCGAAAATTAGCATTTTAAATTAGTCAAAAATTTAATATTTGCATCTATGCTAAGATGTGTTAAATACCATTTAAATATTTTTTCTTCTAACAATTTCAAAGGAAATATAATTATAAAAGACATAACGCTGGTGTTAATGCAAAATTTATTTTCTACTTTTTAGTTCGTTTTTCAAAAAGTGTGTTTTTTAAATTTTTTTTATTTATTTTTTTATTTTAGAGTTTTTAGTTATATAATTTTACCTACAAATAAGTTAACCACATTATTTCACAGAAAATACACCATAAGTAAAACTAGCAATTAAATCACTTACCGAAAATTTAATATTCTTTGAAATTTAAAGTAATTTTAATAAGGTTAATTGCACTATAACAATTGTAATTATGTTATTTAAACATCCAGTGTAAAATTTTAGTACGTTTCTTTGCTCATTGTATTAATTTTAAGTTGTACATAAATTATTAAATATGTATGTTCGCACCAAATGTCAAGTTTTTTTCGGAAAAAAAGGTCTGAATTATAGAGCTTTTTCCTTAAAATTCGAATCGTTATATTACTGTATGTAATTGACAGATTACATACAGCAATGATAATTAGAAATCATTAATTATGTATTAAAATGTATTGAAAAAATAATAATTATGCAACTATAGTAAAAAAACTTTACGAGAACACAAAACAATCTGGATTTAAAAGAAATAACAATTATTTAAAATTTTCGAAATACAAATCACTCATTATTTACAATTTAAGGCCATTTTTTCATATAAAAATGACAAAAATGTGTAATATGTCTTCTATTATAATGAGATACTCAGTATGAGCAAAAATTCAGCGCGGTAAATGGGCATTCAGATCTTATGGATTTTCATATTTTCATACATAATAACTGATTTTTAATTATCATTGCTGTATGTAAACTGTCAAATACACCAAAATAACGATTTGAACTTTAAGAAAAAAGGTCTATAAGCTTTGAACGAAATGTCATACTTTTATTTTTTTTTGTGTTCATTATTTATAATGTAAGGCCTTTTATCCATATGAAATGACACAAACATGTATGATGTCTATGATTATAATGATATACACAGTATTACCAAAATTCCTTCACTCAAAATGAGTCAACCAGATTTCAGTGCAATTATTTAAGGTCTTTCAGAATGAAGAAAAATTTGAATTTTTTTTCTTCAGATTTATAAAGTTTTTTACTTTTAAAGTTTTTGAAATACGTACTGACTGGTTCAACAAACTTGTCTTTTCAATTTGGGATCAATCACATAATGGGAAGTTACTGAAAAATGAATCACAAAATTCCACCCATCAAAGCTCTCAAGAGTCAAGTTAAATAAAAGTGTGTAAAAACGTTTCAAAGTTAAGTAGAAAAGATTAACAATTGAATCTTATGTAATACGTCACATACGGAGCTCATTGAAGAAACTTTGATTGATATTTTTATATCATAGAATTTAATTCAGGCCCTTGTCTTTAAACGGGTTGCAGTGTTGCTGAGTATAGGGTAATAATTATCTTATATAAAAGATAAGCCTTTTGTCTACTATAAGTTGTGAAATAAAATAAAATTTGTTAAAATATATACAAGAGTATCCCTCGAAAAACTTTGCTTTGAAATATTTGTTAAAAATCTGCAGTAAGATGTCTTACATATGACAATAATCTTAAACCATTGGTTATAGAAAGAAAAAACACAAAATATATTATATGTCAACAAGTCATCACAAACCCACAGTAATAAAACTGAGTTAGATAACA
>CAVNZG010000568.1:2500-47147 GCA_963693315.1 Diogma glabrata
GAAAACGGCATACGACCAAACAAAAAAATCTAGTGACCTTTCCTGACCTAATGATTTTCCATCTAAAAAAAACAAAAAATTTGGATTTCGAGCGTATGTGGGGACAGGAAAGCCAATTCTAGTTCTCAAAGCTCAAAATTGGAGAAGTCTATAATTATACAACGGGGTACGGCCAAACAAAAAAAAACTAGTGACCTTTCCTCACCTAACCATTCTTAATCTAAATAAAATAAAACCAACTGATTTACTGCATGTAGGAAGGGGTTACAGCAAGTGGATTCTAGCCCCCCCAAAATTCAAAATTTGAAAATTCTCTAAAACGGCATACGACCAAACAAAAAAATTTAGTGACCTTTCCTGACCTAATGATTTTCCATCTAAAAAAAATAAAAAATTTGGATTTCAAGCGTATGTGGGGACAGGAAAGCAAATTCTAGTTCTCAAAGCTCAAAACTGGAGAAGTCTATAATTATACAACGGGGTACGACCAAACGAAAAAAACTAGTGACCTTTCCTCAACTAGCCATTAATAATCTAACAAAAATAAAACCATTTAATTTACGGCATGTAGGAAGGGGTTACAGCAAGTGGATTCTAGCCCCCCCAAAATTCAAAATTTGAAAATTCTCTAAAACGGCATACGACCAAACAAAATAATCTAGTGACCTTTCCTGACCTAATGATTTTCCATCTAAAAAAAATAAAAAATTTGGATTTCGAGCGTATGTGGGGACAGGAAAGCAAATTCTAGTTCTCAAAGCTCAAAACTGGAGAAGTCTATAATTATACAACGGGGTACCGCCAAACGAAAAAAACTAGTGACCTTTCCTCACCTAACCATTCTTAATCTAACAAAAATAAAACCATTTAATTTACTGCATGTAGGAAGGGGTTACAGCAAGTGGATTCTAGCCACCCCAAAATTCAAAATTTGAAAATTCTCTAAAACGGCATACGACCAAACAAAAAAATCTAGTGACCTTTCCTGACCTAATGATTTTCCATCTAAAAAAAAATAAAAAATTTGGATTTCGAGCGTATGTGGGGACAGGAAAGCAAATTCTAGTTCTCAAAGCTCAAAACTGGAGAAGTCTATATATATACAACGGGGTACGACCAAACGAAAAAAACTAGTGACCTTTCCTCACCTAACCATTCTTAATCTAACAAAAATAAAACCAACTGATTTACGGCATGTAGGAAGGGGTTACAGCAAGTGGATTCTAGCCCCCCCCCCCAAAATTCAAAATTTGAAAATTCTCTAAAACGGCATACGACCAAACAATAAAATCTAGTGACCTTTCCTGACCTAATGATTTTCCATCTAAAAAAAATAAAAAATTTGGATTTCGAGCGTATGTGGGGACAGGAAAGCAAATTCTAGTTTTCAAAGCTCAAAACTGGAGAAGTCTATAATTATACAACGGGGTACGACCAAACAAAAAAAACTAGTGACCTTTCCTCACATAACTATTTTTAATCTAACAAAAATAAAACCAACTGATTTACGGCATGTAGGAAGGGGTTACAGCAAGTGGATTCTAGCCCCCCCAAAATTCAAAATTTGAAAATTCTCTAAAACGGCATACGACCAAACAAAAAAATCTAGTGACCTTTCCTGACCTAATGATTTTCCATCTAAAAAAATAAAAAGTTTGGATTTCGAGCGTATGTGGGGACAGGAAAGCAAATTCTAGTTCTCAAAGCTCAAAACTGGAGAAGTCTATAATTATACAACGGGGTGCGACCAAACAAAAAAAACTAGTGACCTTTCCTCACCTAACTATTATTAATCTAACAAAAATAAAATCATTTGATTTACGGCATGTAGGAAGGGGTTACAGCAAGTGGATTCTAGCCCCCCCAAAATTCAAAATTTGAAAATTCTCTAAAACGGCATATGACCAAACAAAAAAATTTAGTGACCTTTCCTAACCTAATGAATTTCCATCTAAAAAAAATAAAAAATTTGGATTTCGAGCGTATGTGGGGACAGGAAAGCAAATTCTAGTTCTCAAAGCTCAAAACTGGAGAAGTCTATAATTATACAACGGGGTACGACCAAACGAAAAAAACTAGTGACCTTTCCTCACCTTACTATTATTAATCTAACAAAAATAAAACCATTTGATTTACTGCATGTAGGAAGGGGTTACAGCAAGTGGATTCTAGCCCCCCCCAAAATTCAAAATTTGAAAATTCTCTAAAACGGCATACGACCAAACAAAAAAATCTAGTGACCTTTCCTGACCTAATGATTTTCCATCTAAAAAAAATAAAAAATTTGGATTTCGAGCGTATGTGGGGACAGGAAAGCAAATTCTAGTTCTCAAAGCTCAAAACTGGAGAAGTCTATAATTATACAACGGGGTACGACCAAACAAAAAACACTAGTGACCTTTCCTCACCTAACTATTATTAATCTAACAAAAATAAAACCATTTGATTTACGGCATGTAGGAAGGGGTTACAGCAAGTGGATTCTAGCCCCCCCAAAATTCAAAATTTGAAAATTCTCTAAAACGGCATACGACCAAACAAAAAAATCTAGTGACCTTTCCTGACCTAATGATTTTCCATCTAAAAAAAATAAAAAATTTGGATTTCGAGCGTATGTGGGGACAGGAAAGCAATTTCTAGTTCTCAAAGCTCAAAACTGGAGAAGTCTATAATTATACAACGGGGTACGACCAAACAAAAAAAACTAGTGACCTTTCCTCACCTAACTATTATTAATCTAACAAAAATAAAATCATTTGATTTACTGCATGTAGGAAGGGGTTACAGCAAGTGGATTCTAGCCCCCCCAAAATTCAAAATTTGAAAATTCTCTAAAACGGCATACGACCAAACAAAAAAATCTAGTGACCTTTCCTGACCTAATGATTTTCCATTTAAAATAAATAAAAAATTTGGATTTCGAGCGTATGTGGGGACAGGAAAGCAAATTCTAGTTCTCAAAGCTCAAAACTGGAGAAGTCTATAATTATACAACGGGGTACGACCAAACGAAAAAAACTAGTGACCTTTCCTCACCTAGCCATTATTAATCTAACAAAAATAAAACCAACTGATTTACTGCATGTAGGAAGGGGTTACAGCAAGTGGATTCTAGCCCTCCAAAATTCAAAATTTGAAAATTCTCTAAAACGACATACGACCAAACAAAAAAATCTAGTGACCTTTCCTGACCTAATGATTTTCCATCTAAAAAAAATAAAAAATTTGGATTTCGAGCGTATGTGGGGACAGGAAAGCCAATTCTAGTTCTCAAAGCTCAAAACTGGAGAAGTCTATAATTATACAACGGGGTACGACCAAACGAAAAAAACTAGTGACCTTTCCTCACCTAGCCATTATTAATCTAACAAAAATAAAACCAACTGATTTACTGCATGGAGGAAGGGGTTACAGTAAGTGGATTCTAGCCCCCCCAAAATTCAAAATTTGAAAATTCTCTAAAACGGCATACGACCAAACAAAAAAATCTAGTGACCTTTCCTGACCTAATGATTTTCCATCTAAAAAAAATAAAAAATTTGCATTTCGAGCGTATGTGGGGACAGGAAAGCAAATTCTAGTTCTCAAAGCTCAAAACTGGAGAAGTCTATAATTATACAACGGGGTACGACCAAACGAAAAAAACTAGTGACCTTTCCTCACCTAGCCATTATTAATCTAACAAAAATAAATCCAACTGATTTACTGCATGGAGGAAGGGGTTACAGCAAGTGGATTCTAGCCCCCCAAAATTCAAAATTTGAAAATTCTCTAAAACGGCATACGACCAAACAAAAAAATCTAGTGACCTTTCCTGACCTAATGATTTTCCATCTAAAAAAAATAAAAAATTTGGATTTCGAGCGTATGTGGGGACAGGAAAGCAAATTCTAGTTCTCAAAGCTCAAAACTGGAGAAATCTATAATTATACAACGGGGTACGACCAAACGAAAAAAACTAGTGACCTTTCCTCACCTAGCCATTATTAATCTAACAAAAATAAAACCAACTGATTTACTGCATGGAGGAAGGGGTTACAGTAAGTGGATTCTAGCCCACCCAAAATTCAAAATTTGAAAATCCTCTAAAACGGCATACGACCAAACAAAAAAATCTAGTGACCTTTCCTGACCTAATGATTTTCCATCTAAAAAAAATAAAAAATTTGGATTTCGAGCGTATGTGGGGACAGGAAAGCAAATTCTAGTTCTCAAAGCTCAAAACTGGAGAAGTCTATAATTATACAACGGGGTACGACCAAACGAGAAAAACTAGTGACCTTTCCTCACCTAGCCATTATTAATCTAACAAAAATAAAACCAACTGATTTACTGCATGTAGGAAGGGGTTACAGCAAGTGGATTCTAGCCCCCCACCAAAATTCAAAATTTGAAAATTCTCTAAAACGGCATACGACCAAACAAAAAAATCTAGTGACCTTTCCTGACCTAATGATTTTCCATCTAAAAAAAATAAAAAATTTGGATTTCGAGCGTATGTGGGGACAGGAAAGCAAATTCTAGTTCTCAAAGCTCAAAACTGGAGAAGTCTATAATTATACAACGGGGTACGACCAAACGAAAAAAACTAGTGACCTTTCCTCACCTAGCCATTATTAATCTAACAAAAACAAAACCAACTGATTTACTGCATGTAGGAAGGGGTTACAGCAAGTGGATTCTAGCCCTCCAAAATTCAAAATTTGAAAATTCTCTAAAACGGCATACGACCAAACAAAAAAATCTAGTGACCTTTCCTGACCTAATGATTTTCCATCTAAAATAAATAAAAAATTTGGATTTCGAGCGTATGTGGGGACAGGAAAGCAAATTCTAGTTCTCAAAGCTCAAAACTGGAGAAGTCTATAATTATACAACGGGGTACGACCAAACGAAAAAAACTAGTGACCTTTCCTCACCTAGCCATTATTAATCTAACAAAAATAAAACCAACTGATTTACTGCATGGAGGAAGGGGTTACAGTAAGTGGATTCTAGCCCCCCCAAAATTCAAAATTTGAAAATTCTCTAAAACGGCATACGACCAAACAAAAAAATCTAGTGACCTTTCCTGACCTAATGATTTTCCATCTAAAAAAAATAAAAAATTTGCATTTCGAGCGTATGTGGGGACAGGAAAGCAAATTCTAGTTCTCAAAGCTCAAAACTGGAGAAGTCTATAATTATACAACGGGGTACGACCAAACAAAAAAAACTAGTGACCTTTCCTCACCTAGCCATTATTAATCTAACAAAAATAAATCCAACTGATTTACTGCATGGAGGAAGGGGTTACAGCAAGTGGATTCTAGCCCCCCCAAAATTCAAAATTTGAAAATTCTCTAAAACAGCATACGACCAAACAAAAAATCTAGTGACCTTTCTTGACTCAATGATTTTCCATCTAAAAAAAATAAAAAATTTGGATTTCGAGCGTATGTGGGGACAGGAAAGCAAATTCTAGTTCTCAAAGCTCAAAACTGGAGAAGTCTATAATTATACAACGGGGTACGACCAAACGAAAAAAACTAGTGACCTTTCCTCACCTAGCCATTATTAATCTAACAAAAATAAAACCAACTGATTTACTGCATGGAGGAAGGGGTTACAGTAAGTGGATTCTAGCCCCCCCAAAATTCAAAATTTGAAAATCCTCTAAAACGGCATACGACCAAACAAAAAAATCTAGTGACCTTTCCTGACCTAATGATTTTCCATCTAAAAAAAATAAAAAATTTGGATTTCGAGCGTATGTGGGGACAGGAAAGCAAATTCTAGTTCTCAAAGCTCAAAACTGGAGAAGTCTATAATTATACAACGGGGTACGACCAAACGAAAAAAACTAGTGACCTTTCCTCACCTAGCCATTATTAATCTAACAAAAATAAATCCAACTGATTTACTGCATGTAGGAAGGGGTTACAGCAAGTGGATTCTAGCCCCCCTAAAATTCAAAAATTTGAAAATTCTCTAAAACCGCATACGACCAAACGAAAAAAACTAGTGACCTTTCCTGACCTAATGATTTTCCATCTAAAAAAAATAAAAAATTTGGAAGTTGAGCGTATGTGGGGACAGGAAAGCAAATTCTAGTTCTCAAAGCTCAAAACTGGAGAAGTCTATAATTATACAACGGGGTACGACCAAACGAAAAAAACTAGTGACCTTTCCTCACCTAGCCATTATTAATCTAACAAAAATAAAACCAACTGATTTACTGCATGGAGGAAGGGGTTACAGTAAGTGGATTCTAGCCCCCCCAAAATTCAAAATTTGAAAATCCTCTAAAACGGCATACGACCAAACAAAAAAATCTAGTGACCTTTCCTGACTCAATGATTTTCCATCTAAAAAAAATAAAAAATTTGGATTTCGAGCGTATGTGGGGACAGGAAAGCAAATTCTAGTTCTCAAAGCTCAAAACTGGAGAAGTCTATAATTATACAACGGGGTACGACCAAACAAAAAAAACTAGTGACCTTTCCTCACCTAGCCATTATTAATCTAACAAAAATAAATCCAACTGATTTACTGCATGGAGGAAGGGGTTACAGCAAGTGGATTCTAGCCCCCCCAAAATTCAAAATTTGAAAATTCTCTAAAACGGCATACGACCAAACAAAAAAATCTAGTGACCTTTCCTGACCTAATGATTTTCCATCTAAAAAAATAAAAAATTTGGATTTCGAGCGTATGTGGGGACAGGAAAGCAAATTCTAGTTCTCAAAGCTCAAAACTGGAGAAGTCTATAATTATACAACGGGGTACGACCAAACGAAAAAAACTAGTGACCTTTCCTCACCTAGCCATTATTAATCTAACAAAAATAAAACCAACTGATTTACTGCATGGAGGAAGGGGTTACAGTAAGTGGATTCTAGCCCCCCCAAAATTCAAAATTTGAAAATCCTCTAAAACGGCATGCGACCAAACAAAAAAATCTAGTGACCTTTCCTGACCTAATGATTTTCCATCTAAAAAAAATAAAAAATTTGGATTTCGAGCGTATGTGGGGACAGGAAAGCAAATTCTAGTTCTCAAAGCTCAAAACTGGAGAAGTCTATAATTATACAACGGGGTACGACCAAACAAAAAACACTAGTGACCTTTCCTCACCTAGCCATTATTAATCTAACAAAAATAAATCCAACTGATTTACTGCATGTAGGAAGGGGTTACAGCAAGTGGATTCTAGCCCCCCTAAAATTCAAAAATTTGAAAATTCTCTAAAACCGCATACGACCAAACGAAAAAAACTAGTGACCTTTCCTGACCTAATGATTTTCCATCTAAAAAAAATAAAAAATTTGGAAGTTGAGCATATATGGGGACAGGAAAGCAAATTCTAGTTCTCAAAGCTCAAAACTGGAGATGTCTATAATTATACAACGGGTTACGACCAAACGAAAAAAACTAGTGACCTTTCCTGACCTAACGATGACCAAACGATTCCATATGCTAAACTTGGTAAAATTAATACTTGGGGGGCTAGAATCCTTGAGGTGAGTCATTAAAATAATATTTGATGTGAGAACATTTAGGCGAACATTGCTTTTTTTGTTGATGTAATTTTGTTGCATTTGAAATGATTTATTTCTAATAATTAATCATATTTTAATTGACTTCTCACGATCAATGAATTTTCATAAAAACAAAATAAAATATTGAGATTTCGAAATTTCCAGTTCGTGAAAGAGAGTTCTTTTTACCCAAAACTCAAAACTAGAGATGTCTATAATTATAAAACGGCATACGACCAAACGAAAAAAACTAGTGACCTTTCCTGACCTTACAATCATATATCCAACGAAAATAAAACAAACTGATTTACGGCATGTAGGAAAGGGTTACTGCTAGTGGATTTCAGCCTCTTCATACCTTCAACATTATATAAAATTAAAATAAAAAGTTTTTGTTTTTTAACTAAATAAAGAAATTTTTTATATGTAACGTTAAACTAAATAAATAAATGCATTAAAATATCGGTTACAAATAGGTTTGCAATAATCCAATCCAATATTTACAGCATTTTCGAAACGCAATAATAAAAGCTCAAGAATTTTAACAATTGTGTCAAGAAAACATTTAGGCGCAAATTGTGTTTTTCTGTTGTTGTAATTTTGTTGCATTTGAAATGATTTATTTCTTATAACTAATTAATTATATGTGACCAAACTTTAAAAACTAGTGACCTTTCCTGACCTAACGATTCTTCATCTGAAAAAAATAAAAAAATTAGATTTTGAGCATGTTGGGGGGCTGGAAAAGTGGATTTTAGCCCCCCAAAGCTCAAATTTTGAAAAGGCTGTAAAAAAAAAACGGGGTACGACCAAACGAAAAAAACTAGTGACCTTTCCTGACCTAACGATGACCAAACGATTCCATATTTCAAACATTGTAAAATCAATATTTGGGGGGCTAGAATCCTGGAGGTCATTTTTGCACCTGTCAGCAGAAGTAAAATGTTAAACTTTTTTCCCGTCACAGAAAAAATTAATATACAATTATAGCGCCATGTTGATCGTCTTAGTGCAAATTGGTGGTTTAGATGTTATAGATGAATTATTTTAAAATTGTTTGTGTTAATTTATTTTTTATCATAGATTTATGTTTTTGTTCAATGTTATCAATTTATGTCAACACTACATGTTTAGCGTATTAGGACCAATTGTTTTTTAAAAATTGTGATATAATAGTAGTAAGGTAATTGCGTTTTTTTAAATAATGTAAATTTTCTTAAAATTAATTCAAATATATCACGATTTATAGAACACTGATGAAGGGGACAAGTAATCCCAGAAATATATGTGAAAAGCAATAAAAGGAACACTAGTTTCATTGATCTAAGGCTTATAATTGTTTTCATTTAACTTACGACGGTAAGCAAAATAAAAACAATAATAGACAGTACATGCAATTAAACTAGATCAGTTTTATGATATTTATAAATATCATAAACGCCCATCATTAATATTTTTTGATCTAATTTTGTTCATTTCTATATTTCGTTTGACTTAATATTTTACTATAATACACATTTGCTACAACGTAGCAAAATTTATCTCAACGATTATTCTACGTGAATAGTCCTTCACAAAAGACAATTTTAGAATTTTAATCAAATGAATCAAAAAAAGTCCAGCGGCAGGTATATCCGCTAGAAATAGGCAGATTTCGGGGTCAGACAGTTTTGTGTACAAATAAAATTAGATGTGTCAGATTAGTTTATATAAAAAATTTAAGTAGACACAGACTAATTCAAAAAATTATCGAACCAATTTAATTTGGTTTAACATTATCCGAACTAACTTCATCAATGCGATTTCGGAACAGTTTTATTTAAGTTGGTTAAAACTACTTTTAATAACATATTAAATCCACAGATCCACCAAAAAGTTAATTAACGTTCTCACTACGTCACACCTACAATCAGGGGTGTAGAGAGAAAAACGGGTCCCGGAGGAAATGAAATACGGGCCCTCTTTACATTTATGTTATTTTATTAACCAATTAAATGATAATATCACAAAATTTAAAATGTTGTATTTGTTTAAAAACAATTTTATAAGAATGTTAATTATAGACAGGCGAATTCATCGTGATAGGATAGAGAAAATAAAAATAAAATAAGAGATAAATAAAAAATTTGATTCAAAAATTTGCGAAGACAAAACAAAAATGAGTTTGCTAATAATCCTGCTACGCTGTCTTCCTCAATGAATAGTCCACACATAGAGTTATATGAAGGCTCGATTCTTCGAGCATGCAATAACGTACTATCGTCAAGGAATACTTCATAGCTAAGATTGAGGGTGCTACCGTTGGCTGAATAGAGTTCATCCGCCCGCACCCCTAAGCTATCACCTTGACTAGTGATATCTCATTATTTTCATTGCTATTGCCAGTGGTATATGTGATATCTCACGTGAATTCGTATATCAAAAGCGAATTTTGGGAGTTGTTCTTACTTTTTTTATAACAATTGAGCTTTCAACGCTTTGGTTGATACAAAAACATCTATAATTCATGTTGAATGATATTAAAAATATCTCTCTTAATTTGTGAATAAATTCACCCACTTCACAATATTTAATTAACAATGAAAAAAAACATAAGAATCGTTTAAAAAACAAAAATAACAACAATAATGAACCTAAAAAGATCATAAAATACATTTCATCTTCTTACTCCACCTTTATGCCATTCGCAATAAGCAACTTATTGCGAAAACACAATATACATATAAGTTATAAAACAAGGAACAATTTGAAAAATAGATTGGTCAAACGTAATAAAACACCGCTAGAAAAATCAACTGGGATTTATAAACTGTCTTGCAAAACATGCAAAAAGTTTTACATAGGCCAGACCGGAAGGCCCCTCATTAAAAGATATAAAGAACATTTGCCATCTACAAGAAATGATACTGTAACTTCTAATTACGCACGACATCTAATTGATGAAAATCATGAATTTTCACACTTTGAAAATGATATCAAATTATTGCACAAATGTTCCAAAGGAAAACTTATGGATGTATACGAAGAATTTGAAATATACAAAGCATACAAAGGCAATAATGAATCATTATTAAATGACAAATTAACAATTAAGGAAAACATACTATACCATACAGCAATACAAAGTTTAAATTCTAATACATAAAATACACAAGTTATTTTGAAAGGAACTTCTTTCATGGATTTATTTTTATTTTTACTTTTCGTTATTTTTATTATCATTGTAGCATTGTAATTTATATGTCATTTTATTGATATTGTTTTTGCAATTTATTATATTTAACATAAGTCGTTTTCAAATTTTGATAAAATACTGAGGATGATAATCAAGATATTATCGAAACATGTTTAAATAATTTTCAACAATTATTGTATTTCACACGACGGTTGTTATTATTAATAAAAATTTTATTAATAAAACATAAATAAAAATAAAATAGTTTAACACTATATTTGTTAACATCTATAATGTCACCGAAAATTAACTGCCTCGCTAATTTTGATTCTTGGTACATAATCGTAAGACACGCTCTTGAAAAAAACAGGATCTGTCGAAATTTTTGATGCGTGCTAATACTTTAAAGGCGCTGGAAAAGTAGCATCAATATTTTGAATGGCAATTGCTTTCAATAAATCTAGAGCGAAAGATTTTCTTCGAAATGCTCCGCATACATGTGTTTGAGGTGAATTACCTCATTGGATTACCTCATTCTGAAATATCTGCCTTGTATTTTGCTACGAATTGCTATGTACATGCAGTTGTTATTTCCTCCTCTTTCCTTCGAATTTAAACATTACGCTTGGTATTACTAAATCTGCAATAACTAAAATTGTGTTTCTTTTAAATTCTGTTTCTTTTGAATTCTGTTTCTTGGTCATAAATGCAGATGTTTTCAGGATCTTCATTTCCATTTCCAGAAACGGTTCTGAGCCGTTCTATTTTTGTACTTATTGACAAAGAAGAAAACATATTTAAACCATTTGTCACCGTTTACTTTCCTTCAAGATGACCTCACATTGATTTCTTAGAATCTGCAGTTCTGCGAGCCAGGTTTTAAGTCATATTGATGGCATTAATCTTCAGGTAAATTTACTTATGTACTTTTTTAATTCCGTTGATGTCTAGATAAGTTTCGGCTGTTAAATTAAGACCTTTAAGATCTTCAGCCATATTTTTAGTACTGAAAGACGTTTTGCAAAAGATCTAACAGCATCAATTCTAGCAGATGTCGGCCTGCTAGAAAGCTTATGTGGTGACTGCAGAATACCTATTTTTAAAATTGGTCATCGTTAAGGGCTGCTGCTAAATAAGTTATAGCATTTATTAAATTATTCCAACAAGTGTAACATAATTTGAACATTAATCGGCAGAATCAACTCAACAGAGATTGAGACTGTGAGCTTCACATGTGGAATACACAGCATATAGGTTTTCTATAAAAATCTCTCTTTTTGTACTTTTGTTTTCACTTTTCATGTTGCTTGCATTAGCATACCTTTTCCTTCATTCAGCTTGAATTACTAATTCTAAATGGCTTGCACCTAATTGAATGAACTCATATAGGATTTCCGATGATATATAATGGGCTTGTTAACGATACTAAGCTTGCTTGGAAATTCTTACTTTTTTTAACTCAATTTCCATTACCATATTATCACTTATTCCTTCAGTAGTTGTCTCTTCGCTTGATCCGCTTGTAGAGATGCAACAGGCTCGTGAGCAAGTTCGGAAATCGGCTCGAGAATGGGATTTATAACATTATATATATTAGGGTGTTTCATTTTTACATGCAAAAAATAAAATGTAGAATTTTTTGCTAACTTTGCTCACGCCGTGAGTCTCAGTGATGTAAAAGATATATATGCCAAATTTCAAGAAGATTGGGTAATATTTAGAGGTTGCATACTTTGACCAGTTTTATAAAAGTTTATGTAAATTTAAAGTAAATTTCACTAAATATAGCTTAAAGTGATCGATGTGTGCAACCCCTAAACATTATCCAATTTTCTTGAAATTTGGCAAATATATCTTTTAGATCACTGAGACTTGGGGCGTAAGCAAAGTCATATGAAAATCAAATCTTTGGAAAATGAAACACCCTAATATATATATATATATATATATATATATATATATATATATATATATATATATATATATATATATATATATATATATATATATATATATATATATATATATATATATATATATATATATATATATATATATATATATATATATATATATATATATATATATATAAATATATATATATATATATATATATATATATATATATATATATATATATATATATATATATATATATATATATATATATATATATATATATATATATATATATATATATATATATATATATATTTATACATAAGATTTTTATATGAAATCTACCTAACGGTATGTGTTATTATGGTTTTCCATATTACCATATGTGTTATTATGGTTGTCCATATTATTCACTGTTTGTGTGCTTTTGTCACTTTTGAATAAAAATGCAACACTTTTTGCTGTTTATTTTTTTACTTTATTAATAATAATATAAACTTCCTTATAGTAACAATTTGAATTTTATTTTTATTTTATAGAATATCGATTTCGACTTACGACATCCTCAGTTCTTAAATTATTATTACAATTTTTGCTTAAAATATTACTTATTTACTATTTCATCTGCTAATTTTTATTATTAAGTCATATATTTTGTTAGTTTTAGTGTTGATTTTATCATTTAAAATGTTGTTATTGTTTTTATGTTTATATATTTCTTTTTCTTCCAATCTATCTAGATGTTGTCCTTTTCTTCTTTTTTTATGTAATATGGTTAAATTTGTGTTGATATTGGTGTATTTGTGTTTTTCTATTTTTAAAAGTTTGGCATATCCGGATTTTGGATCGCTTCTGTTAATTTCATTGGTGTGCTCAATAAATCTTTTATGAAGGACCGCCCTGTCTGGCCTATATAAATGCCTATCTATAATACAATATAATGCCTACATATATTAACATCAAAGTCAACAATAGATCCAAAGCCGCACAAATAGCTAAACAAACAGCAGAAGCTACATGGTTAACAAAACAAATTCAAGAACTCTACACAAAAATAAATTACATAACATTAGAAGTATACAACCTACAATTACTAATATCCAAACAATATCTTCAAATAGAATATGAAATAATAATGGAATCGGTAAAGAATGATATGGAAAGCACGATAAAAAAGAAAAGTGAAAACATAAAATTGAAATTAAAAAAATTAAAAGAATCAAAACTAATAGAAATGGGAACTCATCATAATAACATAATAAATCAATATAGACCGCCACAATATAACAAAAGAATAGAAAATTACACTGAAATACAATTTAACAATCAAGAAACTCAACTATTGCAAAAAGGATTGAAATAAGGCATACAACCAAACAGCACAACAAAAGAAATAAATGAAAATCTGTTAGAAATAGAAAATTCAATATAGAAAACTAACATTCAACACCAAAATGAAATCAGATCAATCAATAATATTTAATGAAATATCAGTAAAAAATAACAACTTAAAGAATTCAAAAACCAACAACAAAAAAGAAATAAAAAAAAATACGCAGTATACAAAACAAGATCAAACAAAACAATGCCACAATAACCAAAGCAGATAAAGGAAATACATTAGTCATCTTAAAAACTACAGACTACAACAATAAGATAGATGAATACATCACTAATAACAATATCAAAAAATTAAGTAAAGATCCAACTAATGAATTCAATGCACAAATAAAAACTATCATCAACAAATCTATCAACATATTAAGTGATAAGAACATAAGGTATAACAAAATGATAAAACCAATAGCACCAAGTATAAGAGGATTACCAAAAATACACAAACCAGATACACCGATAAGACCATTAATTAATTTCACCACAGCACCAACAACCAGAATAGTGAAGTACATAAACAAACTAATGAAATATCACATAAAATTTGATAACAGCTATTCAGTCAAAAATAACACAGAATTAATCAATAGAATAGAACCAAAAATAATACCTCACAACGCAAAATTAGCATCGTTTGACATAACTAACATGACCAACCATTCTAACATACCAATAAAAGATACAATAAATATAACAAAAAATATGTTAATAAAAAATGGTTTCAACCCAACAGATACACAAGAAATAATAAATATAATAACCGAAATAACAAAACAAAACTATTTCACACATAACAATGAGTATTATCACCAAACAGAAGGATTACCTATGGGGAGCCCACAAACTGGAACTTTAGCCGAAATATATCTCAACGATTTTGAAACAAAATATGTATATACATAATAACTTAAATCCACACAAAGAAAATATCATTTATTAGTATCGCTACGTTGATGATATAATTTTATTATTCAAAGGAACGAATAGACAGCTTAATCTATTACACCAATACATAAAAAGCATAGATCCTTTCATTAAATTCACGTTAGAAAATGAAAAAAATAACACAATAATTTTTTTGGATTTATCAATCAAAAATGTAGATTCAAAACACACTTTCAAGATATTTCGAAAACCAACCCAAACGGATTAAACAATAAATATTATATTACATCATCCATACCAACATAAACTAGCTGCCTACAACCACATGATCAATAGATTGAACAATATACCAATGAATGTAGAAAATTATCAAGACGAATTAAACAACATAAAATACATAGCCAGTAAAAACGGATATAAAACGAAATAATTGACACATTAAATAGAAAATATAAAAACAAGAAAAATTTGCGAACTCTAACAACATTGAAAAATGAAGAAAACTTAGCAGGCAAAAATTACGTAGGCGTAACATACAATAAAACAACATTCAGAATAATGCAAAAAATTTTAAGAAAATATGGAAATATTGTAGCTTACAAAAATAAAATAGAAAATTACCTAAAAACTAAAAAAACCAAAACCTTAGACACAGGTTTTTATAAACTTACCTGCAGTAAACGACTGCAGTAAATTTTATATAGGCTAGACGGGGCGGTCTTTCACAAAAAGATTTATTAAGCACACCAATGAAATTAACAAAAGCGATCCAAAATCCAGATATGCCCAACATTTAAAAATAGAAAAACACAAATACACCAATATCAACACAAATTTAACCATATTACATAAAAAAACAAAAGGACAACATTTATATAGATTGGAAGAAATAGAAATATATAAACATAAAAACAATAACAACATTTTAAATGATAAAATCAACACTAATACCTAACGGTGTTTTCGAAAACTGCAAAAATATTACTTTGGACTAGAAAAAAATTCACCTTTCGTATGACACTCGACATAGTCATATGTAATTTTTTTTCAAAATTTCCACTCTCAACCCCCTCAAAATAACATTTGAAATGATGAGCCGACCGCTATAGTTTTCGTTCAATCTTTACAACATTGCCCATAGGTCAAAACAAAATGAATTTTTTTAAATTTTTTCTTGTGTAATATTCGAAGTTAAGGGGGGAAAAATAACTCTCGTTTTTGGCAATATCAAAAAAACTAAGCAGTCGAAAAATCGATGAAATTTTTTTTTGAAATATTTTGATCTTTTTCTATTTTTCTAAACCAAACTTGATTAATTTCAAACATTATTTGTTTACTATCTCCTTATCTATGCTCATAAAATATAGATGAAAACAAATATTTGAATTTTTTTTGTTATCAGTAGGCGTGGGAAAACACATGTAAAAACTGTAGAAATTTTCAACTTGATAGCACTTATAGTTGTGAGTAAATTGATTATGTAGAAATACGGACGGACACCAAAGTCGGACGGACACCAGTAGGGTACCGTTTTTACTTTTTTAAAGTACGGGACCCTAAAAATAACAAACAAAATAAATAAATATTGTTATGAAAATAAGAATTCGAAATTTTGCGTAGTCTGTCATCGACTTTTTGTCGGTTTTGATGATTTAAGTTGAATCTTTAGTTGTGTGAGTTTATTTCGATGAATTGGGGTAAACTCTTTTAATTCCTTTGGTTATTATTACAAATTGAAATCTCAAAATTTATTATTGATGACTTATGAAACGTTAATGAAACGATCGCAAAAAAATTAGAAAAACAAATATTAAAATTATTTTTTTTTTTCAAATGAAAGCTTCGCCACAATAAACACAAATACAACATACCAATATTGTATAATTAAATTATCGTTAATAGATGAATAAATAAGCTTTTGTAATTCTTCTTCTTCTTTTCTTTCCGCCTATTTGCAAAGATGGTTTGAAGTTTAAACAATATTCAATATTTATTGTGGTCGTAAATCGTAATAGATAAATATTGCATAAATTTAGACGAAGCATTAATAAATATAAATAAAAATTATTAAAGCAAATTTTGTTTTTCCAAAGAAGTTTTTAGTTGTAATTTCCCAAGGGCGGTGATAATTCGAAATAAGTTTTTGCCAAACATTTCGAAAGCAAGTATAGCTTTTATCAATACCACTTGCTTGAGGAATTTTTCAAAAAATTATGAGAATTTATCAACGAACGAGGGGAATTCGTTTAGAAAATTTTTTGCCATTTTTCATTTCTTTATATATTTTTTATGAATTATACGTTGGCATACTGTGATATCAGTTAATTATTTCAAAATTAGATAGATAATTTTTAATATCCCAGACGTATAAATATTTGTTATTAGTATAATTCAAATTTTATTGGTGAAATTGAATGATGTCATTACATTTTAGAGAATTTCATTGGTTTAAATTAAAATAAAACTAAGGCGAAAAATTTTCAGTAACGGAGATAATTCGAAATAATGTTTTGCAAAAATTTCAAAGCATGATGAATGGTAATAGTTCCAAGACTATTATCAATGCATCCTGCATGCGGAATTTTTTAACACAATTATGAAAATTTTATCACCTGTCGAGGGAAATTCATTTAGAAATTTTTTTTCCAACATAGCTAAACAAATCACATTTATTAATTTATAATTATATTAATTCGTATTTCTGTAAAAACAAAATAAAATATTTGTAATAATTGGCCTAGGGAAATTATCAGTGTAATTTAAAATGTGTTTGCCACACAAAAAAAATCAGCCCGAGGGTCTGACTATGCATACTATATGTTTTTGGGGTCTCTAAATACGAATTTGACCTTGATTTGACCACAGCACGTCAGGATTTTAACATAACCTCATAAAACCCTCCAAGCAACTAAAACTTTTAAGGTTTTTTAATGACCCTCAGGCTGAAATTTTTTTTTGTGATTGTTTATCGGGGCTATGTGGTTATGGGGTGATGAGGTTATAGGGTTTGTTGGATCATTTTGTTGGGTGTTATCTGGTTTTGGGGTTTAAATCGTTTAGGACTATCGTGTTTAACGATTTTAGTGAATTTTAGAGGGTGTTGGGCTCTTTTGAAGTTATGCCCGAATTCTGATGTGCTAAGGTCAAACCGAGGTTGAATTCGGATTGAGCGACCCTAAAAATATATAGTTTATAGTAGACCCCCGTCGTGGATCGATTGTGTGGCTATCGGTTTATACCTTCAATAAACTTCGGACATGAATTAGTTATTAAGTTCAGTGACAAATTCATTCAAAAAAATCAGTTTTCGTTGTTTATCCGTTGAGAAACACTGCCAATATCAAACATTTAATTAGGGTAAACCGCTTCCCGGAAAAAAACATTTTTATCCTTAAAAATATACCTCAAGAAGTCGTTATAAAACTCATCCTGTTCATTAAGAGCATCTGCTACCTCTGTTACCTTGCACGCACCAGTGGAATAGGCTATTAAACAAGACAGCAACACAAGACTTCAAAATGATTTTTGACTTTAATGGCCAAGTATGGAAGAAATGTATCTTATGTATATGTGGCTTGCTTTCAACCGGCTGTATTTGAATTTGAATGATAATGACAAACAATTGAATGAGTTAGCGTTACAAATAATTTGAGAAATACTATTTTTTGTACTGTTTTTATTTGTTGAGGCGGCCATGTAGTCATAGCCTTACATCTACATGTAAACTGATTTTTGATGTGGCATCCTCATGTTTAAGAGCTGAAAACTATGTGAAAAATTTCAAAAACTTTGAATGATCTGCTTTTGCAGGAATCTTTTATCCTCAAATAGCTTGATCTTAACATGTTACTATGAAGCACTGAGATGGTTAAATATTCTCCCACAATGTGACGAACTATTTTATTCTCTTCAAGATAAAAATGGAATGTTGGATCATTTCCTACTCTAAGCCTCTCCACGCATTAATTCAAATGATGATGACTTGTCAATAGTCCCACCATTAACAGAAAGCCGGGGCTTTGTAGCTCAACTCAATAGTGAACATTTTGGAGACCTTGTAATTTTCGGCGTTCCGCCTTAGGGGATAATCTTAGTTCTGTATACTGAATACACTAGTCTACAAATTTTGATCTTTTTTTGTCTCCCTGACTAAAACCCAACTTTTCTTGTTGATTGACCTGCTGAACACGAATGTCATATTCATTTTCTTAGGTTAGCTCTTGTTTTTGAAATATTTGCGATAAACCAATTTTTTCGGTGAGAAAAAAGGTTATTGCGGTTTTTGGATCGCATATTTCACAAAACAAACAAATTCAATGTATTAATGAAACAAGTACATAGTAAAGATGTTAACAAACATTTTGAGTTATTTTTGTAAAAATCCATCAGGGATTCTGCATGTTACATTCGAAAAATGTTGAAAAAAATCAAAAATATACGTTTTTTAAATTTTTCCATATTCAACGTCATAAATGTTGAACAAACAATGATTGTAAATTTCTTTAATTTTTCGGCTCGTGGTTAATTCAATTTCCTTTCTTTTAAGTCAAAAAACATGAATTTTGGTGCAGGTTGCACCAAGTTATTCAGGTTTTCCCAAAAAAAGCAAAACTAAAAATTTGGAAAAAAAATTTTTTCTAAGGATTATCTAAATTCTGCAACATAAAATATTTATATAAAAGTTATTATACAGATTTTTGAATAAAAACTGCGAGCCATTTCGAGTTTTCCTTATTTCAACCGCGTTTTTGTATTTTTTCTTTTCTTTTTGTGCCACATTGTAAATAATATTCTACAAGTTCAGTCGTTCTCGAACATCAGTGAAGAATTCTTTCAAAATAGTGAAGTGTAAAGTTAAATCTATTTAATTAAATGGCTTCTCAAGAAGTTTCAAGTGTAAATATAGTCCAAATTCATTTTGTTTTATTTGTGGAATTTGCATAATACATCATGCTAAAAAAATCACTCCATATATAAGAATTGCATACCTTCATTACTTTGGCATAAAACTGAATGAAGATAAACCACGATACCGAAAAATAGTTATGTCAACTGCAACTTAACACACTCAAGATGGTACAATAGAGAAAATGTTTTTATTTAACGTTGTGTTACGACCAGGTTTTGACCATAACTCGCAATTTTAACTCAAAAATCTGTATAACAACTCATATATTAATCAATTATGATGCAGAATTTAAATTATTCTTAGAAAATTTTTTTTTCCATATTTTGTGTTTTAACTTTTTTTGCGAAAACCTGAGTAACTTGGTGGAACCTGCACCGAAATTCGTGTTTTTTGACTCAAAAGAAAGGGAATTGAATTTACCACGAGCCAAATTAAAAAAATTTACAATCATTGTTTGTTCAAAATTTATGGCGTTGAATATAGAAAATATTTTGTTAGCATCTCTACTATGAACTTGTTTCATTAATATATTAAATTTGATTGTTTTGTAAAATAAGCGATCCAAAAACTGGAATAACCTTTTTGTTCACTGAAAAAATTGGGTTTGCGCGAGTATCTCAAAAACAAGAGCTAACCTAAAAAATGAATATGATATTCATGTTCAGCAAGTCAAAATCTATAGAAAATGTTGGGTTTTATAAAGATTTTTCTTGTAAAATTAGGCATTAGTGCTTGAATTATTATTAAACAAAACTATAAAACTAAATATAGTGTGTAAAAATTTTGAGCTTTGTTGAAATTCGGATTGGTTAGTAATTAAAAAGAAGACCCTAAGTATATTTAACCGAGCTCCAATTAAATCAAATCAAGTAAGGATTGGAATGTTGAAAACATCGAGGACATCTGTCCTTCCAAACTAGGATTTAAGTTTATTTAATTGGTGCACCGAGAAGCACAGAGCACTCAACAAGAACCTCGCAGGCACGGAAAATTAATGTAGCGGGGCATCGCTGATCCCAAACAAATATTTTGAAACAAAATGAATTATAAACATTTTCAGTTCTTTTCTGACTATTGCAGTAAAAACGTTAAAGGTTTATAAAGAAATAAAAGAAAGCAATTTTGCCACTCTTTTATAATTCCCAGGGTTATAGACCTATCATTGGAGCAGACCTATTATCCAAATATGGTTTATTGGTTGGCGTTATAAAAGGACAACTAATAGATTCTGGAACAAATCTGTGTCATAACCACTATTGATGATACTAATACTCCGAAAACTTTATTGTAGAAAATAGTTTCGGCAAAATTTAACAAGAACCACGGTAGTCGGTATGCTATTTAGCTTTTATTTTCTCTATCCTATCATGAAGTATTGGCCTATGTCATATTTTGTTTGTAATAGGATTTATTGTTTAGTTATCTAATCTTTGACAAAAAAAAGAAAGATTTACGTTCATCAACAACTTTGAGCATATGTTGTTGTGGGACCTTGGTCTTACAAGGTTTTTATGTGTTGTTGAGACACATATTGTAATTCCTACTACACAGACTATTTTATTAGCAAAATATTGCGACGCTGATGCATAGGCTGACTTCACCACAGCTCTGGAAACATCCATCAAATACTTTAATTAAAAGCTAATCAATGTTATAGATTTTTCGTAGTTCTAATTATAAAAATATGAAAGAAAGCAGTAGTATCTCAATAAACATAAATTCTGTTGTACGAAAAAAAGTAAAAAAAAAAATTAACCGGAAGTGACAAACCGGAAGCTGGGATGCAGAACTGTTTTGAACCGTTCTAAATGTTTATGTACCAAGTTTCATCCGATTATCAGGTACAGATGTTATTGAGCTTCCAAAAAACACTTGCTCGGGACACCACCCACCACTTTGTTCACTATCGCTCAAAAACTAATCAGTTCCTTGCCATAAATATTTGCATCTTTTTGCAAAGTGTCATCAAAATTTATTCACGAACGAATCTAGTATGCTCCCAACAAACATGGAAAAAATGGTGACACAATAAATAGGTGTTCGGGAGGCCCCCCACCAATCTCAATATTGTCCAAAAACTAATCAGTTTTTTTTCATTTAAGTCTCCATCTATTTTCGAAGTGTCATTGAAATTAATTAATGAATGAAGTCGTACGCTCTCAACAAACTTTAAAAACAAAGTGTGAAAAGTCAGCAGTTGTATGCTAGACCCCTCGCCACTTTAATCAATGTGTTCCAAAAGATGATAATTTTCTTCTCACACTAATTGAAACCTTCTCCATAAGTTTCATCATAATCACTTCATTATTGTAGGCTATAGTGTGCATAATTAATTCTACTGTTGTGAGGTGCAGTCGTTTTAATTTAATTGTCTCGTCCTATATTTGGGAATAATAAAATAATATAAAAATACAGTATATATAAATTAATTCTGAAATTTAGCATCAATTATACAAACGTTTTACATTTATTTCAATTTTTGTGAATTTCTTGTTGTTTAAAGTAAAAGTGTTGAGTTTGTCACATAAAAGAAATTGCAATTTATTTAAGATCTGCAGCCAGATTCTGTAACTGTGAAGTGGGGAAGTGATAAGTTTTTTATCACTTCACCGCAAAAATATCTAAGTGAGTGAAGTTTTAAAACAATAAAGTTAACACTGACGTTTTGTTTGACAATGAAATGGAATCGTTTATTTTGTTGTTATTGACATTATGTCAAAAAACAGCAAAACGTCAATGCGATTTGATTTTTAAAAATTGCATTTCTAAATTAAATGCAGATTAATTTTACAAATTTAATTTCTAAAATAATTATATATATATCTAAATTTGTAAAAATTTACGTTTAAATTGTGTTGAAACTTAAAATAAACATTTAATGTTATGTATATTTGACGTTTGACAGTGCGCGGCTTGCTATTAGATTTTTTAACACTCTAATCGCATATAGAATCGCAAAAATGGTAAAATGATAAAAAATTAATGATAAAATCGAAATGAAGAAATTTTTAACACTTCACCACTTCACAGTTACAGAATTTGGCTGCAGTTCAAAGAAATGGTTTTCGCTGTTCATTTTATGAAATACATATGTTGCAAATAATTCAATAATTTTTGTGTAGTTAAACTTTAAAAATAAATAATTTCCAATATGCAATAAAACAGTTGCATTAATACGCTAATACAGTTAGTAATTCGTTCATAAACATAAAACTCAATCGGTGATAAATGTCGTGTATAATTTGTCAATTGTATAAATGTTTCTGTGAATGACATAGAAGTTTTAAAAAAGGAAAAAAGCAGTGGTTTTGTGTTAAGTGTATGTCTTCAAAACAATCACAGAATGATGAAAATAGCATGATTTTTGATGAAATAAATCCTGAAAATTTAAACATAAATAGCCTTTACCTTTATATTAAAAAACGATTTAATGGATTAGATCGGTTAGTTGAATCAGTGAACAATCTTCTAGCTCAAAATAACTATCTTAAGGGCAAAGTATCTGCGCTTGAGCAACGGGGTGATGATTTAGAGCAAAACAATCTAGCAGCGTGAATTGAAAGAGTGGGAATCTCTTTATATACAAATGCTAATCTTGATAATTTGGTATCTACAATTCTTACTGAAGCCAGCAAAACTACTGTTACTAGAGACGATGTTGTTATTACATAAAAAATAAAGTACCAGAAAAACCAGGAAAAATAATTGTTAAATTAAAGAATGAGACAAAACGTAAAAATATTATCACTGGATCAAGAAAATCCGGTCGAGTCCATGTTAAAAACTTTTTCAATGACCAAAATCCGTACGGAGAAAATAGAGTGCATATTAATGAGTGTCTTACTTATAATCGTCGAATGCTGTTAAAGAAATCAAACGAAATGAAGGAAACGCATAAATATAAATATTGTTGGTTGCGCAGAGGTCGAATAATGATGAGGAAGGATGAAGGAGGTAAAATAATTTATATTAATTCAAGACCTTCGAAATTTATAGTAATTTAATTTTTAATAGATTTTTTGTAAATTTAAATTTAGCATGCGTAGTAATCTTGGTCTGTTAAATGTAAATCCAGTCTCATCGTATCCTATGCCAAACAACTCTTTACATCTATAGCTCTTTCTCCTTATTTTTGGATTCTACATCAAAATATATACAGAGTATTCGTAAAAATTTAGATACTCTTCTTTGCAATTTTGATTGTTTTGTTACGCAGCCTTCTTTAATATTTTTGTCTGAAATCTTTGTCAAAGAAAAAGAAATAGAAAACTACAAAATTGACAATTTCACTCTCTTTGCCAACTGCAATCCACACAACAAAAATGCAGGAGTCGCAGTGTACATAAAATCTGAAATTCTGAATAAAATTTTTAAACTTTGTTTCAATAGTGCCGATGGATTGCGTGTTGACTGTACCATTTATAATGAAAAATATGTAATAATTTGTCTTTACAGACTTCATGCTTACGATCATAATTTATTTGTTGCAGAATTGAATAATTTTTTAACCCAGACTAACGCCAAAAATCTAATTGTACTGGGTGATATTAATCTGGATTTCATGGAAGATTTTTCAAAGAATATGGATTATAAATGTGTTATGGCTTCTAATGACTTAAAATCACTTGTAAACAAACCAACTCGCATGACGCAGTACTGCAAAACATGTATCGATATTCGTAAGACAAAGCTTGTACAGCAAATTTAAACTGGATGCCAAAGTGGAAAATTTTAATGTATCTGATCACTGCGCTACGCTGCTATACTTTGAAAATAAGAATATTTTTGGTCAACTTTACTCAACAAACAGAGAATCAGAGGTTAGTGCAATCTACTATCTTGATCTTAATCAATATCTTGATAATGAAACGTGGCAAGAAATTTATAATGAGACATCAGTTAACAACGCGTACTCTTCTTTCATACTAAAACTTCAAAATTTTATTGACAGATCCACATTTAAACGACGGTATAAAAATAAAAGAAAAAATCTGAAGGTGTGGAACACTAAAAGTCGATGCAGTCTTATAAACCTCAAAAATAAGATTGGACTTAAAAGCAAGCTACATCTCTTGAATAAAACTTTGAAAACCCGATACAAGCAACTGCAAGACAAGGTCAAGAAAAGTATAATTACGGTAAGAAGTGAGCATTTTACCAATTTCTTTGAGATAAATAAAAACAATCTAAAAGCCCAATGGAAAATTGTGAATAACGTCGTTGGGGAACAAACCAACCATGATCATAAGCAAATGTCCAAATACCTTCTGTCCAAATAGTTCTTTTTAGAGCTACGTCTTTCAGAACTTTTATTTTAATAGAGTGGTCAAATTATGGAACTCAATGCCCGGCTCAGTATTTCCCGATGAATATTTTCCTCAGATGTTTAAAGAAAATGTCAATCGTCACTTAAAACAATTAGTATAGTTATCCCCATATCCACATTCCTTCCATTTTCCTCATCTCCTTCCTTTATAGTTGACATGGTATCTTCGGATATTCAAAGAGTCTAAATAATGAATATTTCATATTTATAGTGTGCTAAACATGTCCAACTAATTAATAATAAAAAAAAAAGAAAGTTAATGATAAATTTAATGTAAATGTAATGTAATAAACTCAACAAGAAGTGTTGACCTTCATAAATACATTACAAAATACAAACACAGTGAGCCACGATAACATTTCTAATGTCATTTTAAAAAACATTTTTAGTAGAATAATAGAGTCTTTAACGTTCATCTGCAACCTAAGTTTATCAACTGGCATATTTCCATCAGAAATGAAGCGAGCAATTGTAATGCCATTGTTTAAATCAGGAGTCGAAACATATATGAAAAATTATAGGCCAATATCTTTGTTGCATGTTTTCTCGAAAATTCTAGAAATTGTGAAAAAGGATGTTAGATTGTTTAGAACATTCCAACTTTTTAAGTAATTTACAATTTGATTTGGATACCGAAAAAAACTTAGTACTGAAGATGTGCTCCTAAATTATTTATCTTTCAGGATTAAACAATGGTAAAAAGCTGTAACGAAGCTATTATTCAATCTTCGTAATTTGGACTCGTCCTGCTTTCCCACACGCATTAAATTTACATTAACAACAACTTCTGTAGTTATTGTCGTTTTTTTAATCTTAATTTCTTATTCGTAGTCGTCTTTCGCAATAATTTCTGTTTAAATTTGTCATAAAACAGTTGTGCAATTTCCCTAATTTGAAATCACTCTATTCCCCAAAAGATAGAAAGAATCAATCAATAAGTTACTTCTCGTTTACTGTATTGTCATGAACTTTTGAAGTTGTTTTGCTTCTTTTCTTTAAATACAATTTCGTAATAATTTTTTTTTAAATCTTTTCCAATTTTGAATCAAGTTAGTTGTACAAATTCTTTAGTGGGTGCAAAAAATTAACGAAAGAAAATACCCAAGAAACAAACTTATCGTGTTTATCGATTTGTTATCCTTTACCAACGGCCGTTAATTTAATTATAAATACGTGGTTGAAGATATAGAGGTCTCTTAGTCTACTTGATTATTCTGATTGGAGTTGATTTTTGACGTCTTGTGTTGGAGGTTGATTGTTTACATATTTGCTTATCTTTAAAGTGATTTAAAAATCTGTGATATTTAGAAAATTGTGTCATGTTCATTGAGTGGAAAAAATCTTATAAATGTCCTAACAAAAAAATTAAGGCAGTGAATAACCACTGAAAATAAAAGAAAATATATTATCTGTTGTTGTGCATTGTTAACTCTATTTTGCAAAGAATCGAAATTTGTGATATTAACCTCAAAGCTATATGCTACACAGGTAATGAACTTAAATATGATTGTATTTCACATCTGATCTTCCGGTATCAGAATTCATAGACTTGCATTTAGACGTAGAAAAATTAAAAAATTAATTTAATTAGCCAAATTACGTTTAACTTAACAAATTATAAATTAAAGATTGTAAACTGTTTGAGTATTAATTGTTTTTTTTTGTAGACATTTAAGAACCTGGTACTATACCAGTCCAGAACATTCTAAGTTGGTAATAATATGTTCAATATAAAAAAATAGTAAATAACTGTTTTGGTCTAATATAAAAAATTGATGATAGAATTTATTCTTTTTGGTGGTCGTATCGCCTGGATATAATGTTATTAGATCCGTAGGGATCGCCTTTGCTTTACAGACAGTGAGGTGGTAAAAAGTCATTGACTGCAGGATACGATTGGTACCTATGGTGCCCCGAAAACGTAAGAAAAGAGGAAATTAACACCGGTAATGGTACCATAAATCGGCGATCAACATTTTCGTAAATCAACGCGTGTTTATTTTAAATTTGTTTGTGTTTGTTGGCTAATAAAACGAAAAAGAAAAAAACCGGAAATTTGCAGTTATAATTCCTGCTGGTTTGGGTGTGGCTTTGATAAATATAAAAAAAAAAAATTATTTCATACGACAAGATCACGATTACAGTCGCCTATGCAGTCGTGATAAAATATTGACATCCATTCAATCTTCCGGCACCGCCACCTGATCCTACTGATTCAGGATATTCTGGAAATTTTAAATTGTTGTGTTGAAAATACGATTCATCCGTTATACAATTCCATAATCGCACCACTTACGTCCGCCATCATAAGATTCGAGAGTGACCTGTGTCACCCGTATAGTCAACCACCATTCACCACCGCCTGATACTTTTGATTGCCTGATTGAGCCCCGAGAGATTACCGGCTAATTCGAAAAATGGAGGAAAGAGCATTGGGATCGGACTGCACTAAGTGGTGAGTCATATTTTAATCTATATCGATATGTATGTAAGTATGAATGTGTGCGTGAGTGTATATGCGTGAGCTTATTTGCATGGAGGTGTGTATGTGGGGGTGAATGAACATGTAATTAACGCCTCAATTTTTGTTTCTTTTTGTAAATAAATCAGCAGTTGCAAATTGGCGTTGCAGGAATAGACCCATAATATTTTTAGGTTTTTGTCTATTTAAATTTTAATTAGTGCATTATTTTAGGTGATTTAGTCAGTTGTCAGTAATAATTTATTGTTGAAAAATATGACGAAAAAGTAAAGAAAAATTGGTGGCTAATGGTTACAAGGTTCCTGATAGCTCAAATAACGATAATGAAAGTTTATCGGAAAAGAATGCAACTACAAAAAAAACAAATTGTCAATAATTTTATTAGCAAGATTATAAAAAAAAAAAACACATAGTCGAAATTTTTTTGCATGTATGTCTTTATAAAGACAGAGTGAAGGTAAAATAAGATAAAATACACTGAGTGTGTGTTAGTGTTATTGAAAATAAAAGTGAAGTGAAGATAGGAGGCGTACAATTATATAATTGGTGAGATGGTTCTTTATTAAAAAATTATTTGGTATCTTATATTTACTGTTACTTGGCGGTAGGCAGATAAAATTTTACCTTTCATTGCTTTGATGTAATAAATTTATTTATTATTTCAAAAGATAAATTTGTTTTGTATTGCCTGGTAACAAGAAATGTAAAATTTTGTTTTAGTTATTAGTAAGAATGTCGAGTTTTGTTAGTGTCTTTTGTGTCCCCATATTTTGGCTTTTCCCTCATCGTGCAACTGTTGCATGGAACTTGCTATCGTGTTTTTGTGACAGAGATACTCAGTTTTACTGTGTTACAAATTTAGGCCTGGTCGAACTTCAGTATCTTCAACTGCAATGTCATAGGTAGGGATTGCAATCCCGGGATCCTGAATCCCGGGATCCCGACCCAATTTTATGATCCCGCATTCCCGGGATAATTGAAAGAAAATCCCGTGATTACGGGATTGTCATATTTGCCGTGATTAATCAATGAAAACGCGGAATCCTGTTCTGTTGATTTGCATTTTTGTTATTGTTGGTCATATGCAATGAGATCAAATACCACTTGTAATAGCAATGAGAAAATATTTGTTAAGGTTTATATCTTACGGATGATAAGGGATAAACTCTATTCAGTCAACGCTTGCATCTTTAATCTTGTTCTACTCTATCCTGAAATACTGGCTAGCTTGTAGCTCTTTAGGATGTACTGAGCTAGAAAAACAAAGCAAACCAATAAGTTCGCGAGTTGAGGAATGTCTCAATAACTATAGCATTTAGTGTTCATAACTGAAATTTGGTTACACTAAATGAATAATTCGTTTGTGGATTGCCAAAAATTCTTGTTTCTGAATTAGTTGTCACAACTACTTCATGAATCTTGTAATTGATATATACAACAGATTTATTCGGTTGCCACAACTAATGTCGTTTTTTTTATGTTTATCATTTTTTGAGCTTTGTTTATTCTTTCTCTTCTTTAGTTTGAGATGTTATCTTTGTTAAAGTAAACATTCCATTTTGTATAGTGTGTTTATTGTTCTGTAATAGGAAATCTTTGCAAAACGTATAATAAAAAATTGTTTGATTTTTCGAGTGAAGTGTCAATTTTTTGTTTAAAATGTTAAACTAGTTTATTTGAAAATACAATATAAATCAGCTTTTGTTAGTGAAAAATGTGGTAAAGCTTGTGGTCTGATTTAACATACATAAAATTATAATCTATATAAACTAAATAGAAAAAATTAATTTTTCCTGACTATTTATTGTTTATAGTTTTAAGCAATTATGTGAGGTGATGGTGAAAAAGTATCTATTGTTTAAAACGTAATTTGTGCTACCATCAGATGTAAGAAAAAAAGCTATTTTATTTCTACAAAAATATCCTGTTATTCTCACATGTTTTTTTTAAATACATTAAGATGTTGATTATATTTTTAATTAATTAGTTAATCAGAAAAACAAATGTTTGTTTATGTAATTGTTACCTAAATAAGCGAAAAAATTTTTGACGAGCCAAAATAATTGCATTTTATTATAAATTTTTTGTCTTGCCATCCTCCAAACAGTTTATCGAAGTTAAATTATAAAAAAGTTATACTATACTGAACTTGAACGAAATATTATGTTCCAACAACTGTTAAGCATTTTTATTGCGGTTGAAGCAACGATTTTTATAGTTTTTTTTATAGTTTTATACCAATTTATTAACCAATAGAAGCGGGTAGGACAACTGAATTTTGAAGTAAATGTGACAGAAATATTCGGTTGGCACAGATTGAGGTTGTGGTGAACGAGTTTTTTATTTCAGTGTTACCACGGACTACCCCAAAGCAAGACTGGCCATTTTTGAAGACTTTAATATTCATAATAAAGAATGGCTAAAGTATTCATCGCCCACTGACGACGTAGGAAGACAAGCCGAACTGAAACTCGCAGGTTATCACGGTTTGATGCAAATGATAGAGTATCCCACTAGAATCTCAGACAATTCACATCATAACAATAATTTGCTGGATCTGTTTTTGACAAACGAACCAGATACTACGAAGACAAAAGCTGAAAAACCCCTCGGAACATCGGGCCATATACTAATATCACCATTAGTGCAATTTAGCAAGGCCTTGTCATTGCCATCTAACCTTATATTTCCTAAATCAATAACTCGAAATCTTCGAAAAACATAAATAATTGTAATCATTTGCTAAGATCTTACCTCAGTTAAAACTAATCTAAAATCAAGATTTCGATTAATCTAATAATTCAGTTATTTCCATCTGAATTTAAAAATAATTGAAGTAAATAACGTTATCCATATTTTAATCTCTTTTAACGCAAACCGTTTTTTGCAACAATTTTATTAGTTGCTATTTGTATTTGTTTTTAAACTTACACGCCAAATATTTGTTTTTGTTTATTTTGATAATCTTTCAATCTTCAACGTTTTTTTCTTAAGTTTTGAAAGTAATAAGATAAAAGTCTTACGATTCAATTCACACAATATTATGACATCATAAGAAATAAATTTTTATTAAAATTTTTGTTTATTGACAAAAAACTACAAGAATAAAGAATTCGGCTAAAAAGTGAGTGGACAATGTTGCTGAAATTTTTGAATTTTCAACGAAAGTTATTTGCTTTTTAGCAATCCTCTCACTTTTATAACATAATTTAAATTTTTAATGATAAACTTGTCGTACGTGATACAAGATTTAGTCAAATTTACAGTCACTCGTTAACACAAATTAATCAAAGTTGAGAAAAAGCACTTTTTTGTTGTAATTTTTTTGTATTTTTAGTTTGTTTATAAGAATTACAGACATAAAAAAATGTTTTTAATCAAATTAGTCTAGTAAATAAATTTAAAATATTTTATAAACCAGAAAAGTATGATAATATGAAACAATCGATTTAAACTTTGAACCAAATTATGCGTTTACTTAAAAGTACAATAAATAAAATTTGATTTGCATATTCGTTGGATTTAAAATAATCAAATTAAATTGGCAAGGAGTCATAAAACTTTGTTTCAATAGGTAAAAAAAGGAGAACTCAACAAGGTTTGGATATGAGGTCGAAACTGTTTATATTCATGTCTTGGAATCAAAGATACACACCGGGTCGTTGAACCGAATGAAAAATTATTTAATCACTGAAATTATACAAAGACCAAACAGCAAACCACTTTCAAAATAATACGATCAAACCAATGTTTTAAATGACATTTGAATCTAAGCATAAATCGACGTTTTTCCATTGATTCATGGCTACCCCAACAGAACAAAATTTATCCGACATTTCCGGTGTCACATTTAGTATATTTTTCTTCACCATAAATAAAAATTGGGTGAAGTATTGCAATTGGTCGAAAAAAAATTGCCACATACCTCAATGTTTATTTTAGCTTTTGTTTATGGTCTAAAACATCTAAATAGACACATAAAAATAGTGTATGTCTGTGGATCCCATCAACCTGGGTGGCTCTTTGACAAAAACGAATGAGATCTTCAAGAAACTTTGGTATAGTATCCGGGTTCAATGGAAAATGAAAGATGTGCAATCGTTTCAAAATCGGACAAAATGATTTTATCAGAGATAAAAGAAAGATAAAAGAATTTTATGAAGATTTTATCAGTTTTTGGGATACATTAGACAAAGAGGTGGAGAGCCATACAACGGGTGATTTGTTTCACTATGTTTTTATGTTCCCTGGGAGCAAACAACATTCGTTGGTCAATTAATTTTGATGACACTTTGACAAAAGATGCAAAAAATAAGTTTGGCAAGGAGCTGCCGAGTACCTGTTTTTTTTAATGCTCAATAACAGCACCTAGTAATCGAATTGGTTTCATCCATATTACAAATAGAATTAGTACGGTTCACAACAGTTCCACATCACAACTTCTGGCTCTCCAGAAGTTCCCCATCTTTAAATTACTAAACCTTATGGTGGTACAAAGCACAGTATACAGACATGCGAAGAATGTGAATATTTCCAATAAATGTATATTTTTTATCAGCGGTAAGCTTGACATTATTAATAGATTAAGCATTTCAGATGTTTGTTTGGGGCTATAATACACCTTTATATACCTGAACCATTCCTAATTCAACGGTTGATACAATGTCCAGAAGTTCCCATATCAGTTTTTGGGTTAAAACAAAACTCGAACAGACGTATCGTTCATTCTACATCCAACGGATTGCAATAAATTTTTCATATCTTCAAATGGTTTCAAATTCAATAAAGGATTTCATTCTAGAAATGGAAAGAACACCCAACTCCAAAACAAATTTTAGTGTAGTGATGATAATTCGGAAAACCGAAGAACATTATAAGTTCAAGAAACATGTCTGTCGAAAAAACATACTTCCATGCCCAATTCTAACGCACATGAAGTTAAAAATGCCTAAACGATTGATCCCTTCAAAAATGGTTCTTAAGGTGCAGAACATTTAGAAGAACTGCGAAAAATTCACTCATAATTATTTTACAAACCCGATTAACATTTTCTTCACATCATCCCCCCGGGAAAGGTTGATTTCCTTAGTAAAAAATAATTTTTAATAATATTTGAGTCCGTAAGTTTGAAAATATTTTCGAAAGGGATATGCGCATTAGTTTGAGTTTATTGTTTTTTTATATAATCAGAGCAAAAATTTGTTTTATGTTTTTATAAAATATAATCAAATTATTTATAAAATACAATCAAAAAAATTTATTTCACATTTCAATACTTTATTTGACTTCCGGAAACTATAAATAAAGGTTTGTTTTTAAAATCCATAATTGTGTGCGTTATTAGTCTTATAGAATAAAATAAATAATTTTATGCTGTTGTGTGAATGCTGTGGAACACAATGAAACAATTTATTTGATTGTATTGAGCTCTGATATAAATTCTTTTGATTGTATTTGATAAATAATTTGTTTGTGTTTTATAATATTTTAATTTTCGCTCTGATTATATAATAAACAATAAATTCACACTAATGCGCATGTCCCTTTCTCGAATTTTAAAAAAGACAAAGACTACTACTATTAAATTGAATTGCATTTTCATTGTGAAAAAAATTAATTTTCTGATGATTTTTAGGTTTCTCAATTCTCATTAGTATAGAATATAATGAATTTCACGAACCACTAAGCCTTTTCCACAGGCCACAAATGGTTCACTGACCACCAGTTGATAAACACTGTTCTAGGCTACAGTTCTACATCTAATTATCTAAACCGTAAAAGGATGGGCCACTAAAGTGCTCTGATTTGACCCGATAGCTTTGCAGACTTAGGTAAACTCGACTTGATCTCTTCAGAATCCTGTTTATCTGTAAAACATTTTAAAAAATCGTTATTCTAGGCTACAAGGAATCAAATCCGTTAGTAAGATTTGAGTGGCCAAGACACTCAATCGACAATTAAGACACTTCAAACAACCTAAGTATGGTCCACCTCATGTAGGAACAATACTCCTAAAAGAAGTTGTTGGCTATTGAAAAACTAATGATATTGACCTAAAAACCACAATTTTTGAACAACGCTGTTTGCTATATTAAACATATGCGTATTTCACTTCATATGATGTGGTTCCAATTCACAACAACAACATCCATTTCAGATGTTTATAGTGTGTAAAGCTCCACGCGTATACTATAGTTTAGTTATCATTTCTCCGTTTAACGGCCTGCATCAAAAATCGTAATAAATGACTTTAATGCTGCAAGCTGTAAAGGTGCAAAACCTTAAACAAAAACTGAAGTCAAAACGTTTGCTCGAGCCTAACAGCTTTGGATATCAAAGATAGATGCGATGGTAACCTTTGTTACTGTTTAAATTTTCAACAAAAAAAATTGAAAAAACGCAGAGTCAAATTAGTTACGGTATGATCCCCATAATTACGATTTTATTTATTTAGCGTATGATTTTTATGACACATTAAAAAAAAACAAAACTAAAACTTAAAATCGGTAGATTTTTCTATGAAATCTACTTAAAACAAAACATGAATACACATTAACTATCGTTTGTTTAAGAATCGGGCAGAAAACGTGGTTTTTGGAAATTTTTTGGCTCGATTTTGTGATTTTGGTATCAATCGATCTGGCTTGGCCGTTTCCCGAAAACTGTATGAGATTGCGGTGTTAAGACCCATCCCCACCCCTTTACACCCTCTTTAAGTTGTAGCATATAAAAATTTATATAAAATAAATGGAAAGAGAAAAAAAAAATTTAATGGCACCATTATCTTTTATTGGTAGTGTAGGGGATTATTACATATTTTTTATTAGTATAATTCAAATTTTATTGGTGAAATTGAATGATGTCATTACATTTTAGAGAATTTCCTTGGTTTAAATTAAAATAAAACTAAGGCAAACATTTTTCAATATGCTTGTTTTCGAAATTTTCGCAAAAGATTATTTCGAATTATCCCCGCCCTTGGGAAATTACTACTGAAATTTTTTTGCGTTAGTTTTATTTTAATTTAAAGCATTGAGATTCTCTAAAATCTAATGACTTCATTCAATTTCACCAATAACATTTGAATTATACTATACTAACAAATATTTATGCGTCTGGTCTACTGGAATATTATAAATTATCAGTCTAATTTTGAAATAATTAACTGATATCAAAGAAGGCAAACGCATAATTCATAAACAATATATAAAGAAATGAAAAATGGCAAAAAAGTTTCTAAACGAATCCCCCTCGTTCGTTGATAAATTCTCATAATTTTTTGGAAATTTCCTCAAGCAAGTGGTATTGATAAAAGCCCTTTATCAATATACTTGTCAAAATGTTTGGCAAAAAAATATTTCGAATTATCAACGCCCTTGGGAAATTACAACCGATAATTTTTATCCCTAAAATTATAAAATCAATTTTTATAAATTCCTTCAGAAAACCTAACTCAAAATCCCAGTTTACATGTTAATTTTAAATATTTAGAGGCATTTATTTAAAATTTATTATATAATTAACACACAACAGACATAACTTGCAATAAAAAAATCGATCAAGTGTGAATAAAATTCGCTCGCCAGTCGCCGAAGGTTCCGTAAACGAAGAAGAACAACATATTAAAAAATTATTGACAAAAAGTTGTGTTGCAAAGTCTTTATATTGTCGTACCATAGACACATAGAAATTTCAATAATTGATCAAAATAAAACATAAAATGTTGGCATATATACATTAAGAATTCAATATTAATTGATAACAATTCAAAAACTGTGCACCGCAAAATTATAAAAAAAAATACAATGTTTAAATGCTCCTTTGAATGACAAACCCACTTAATTGGGGCAAAAAAAGATCCTTCACTCTTCCCCACACCCATCCAACAAAGAGACAGAATAGTTATTTGTTTAACTAGGCAGCAAAGTAGTAGATTGACTGCCGCGGCTGATAGTTCATAGCCGAGCGAAGCTACCTTGCTGCCGAGTTGAACATATAATTTTTTCTCCGATTAATTACAATGATATGTAATTTAATAATTATTACTTTAAAAATAAAGCAAAATTTTAAAAATGAAAAAAAAAATCGCAATTGTTGGAAGATTTAGTTGTTATGGAAATGTAATAATAATTATAGTTTGACAAATTAAAAAATTTCTGCCATATTCGAAAAATATCTGTTTATTTCTATGAAGCCTAATTATTTTGCTGTCTAGGCAGCAAAGTACTTGTTTTGCTGCCTAGGTAGGCAGGAAAAGTGCTACTTTGCTGACTGAAATAAGTCTGCAAAATTTATATTTGCTGTCTATCGGAGAAAAATATAATTATTTGAGACTTCGCTATATTTTTCGTTAGAAATTTATCAAAATAATAGCATATGTGATATTTTCCAAATTTGTCTGTCAATCAGCGTCGACCACCAACGTCAACCCCCCTACTTTTATTAAGGAGATACAAAATATTATTGCACCCTTTTGATAATAATTAAGAAAATGTACACCGTTAAATTCTAAAAATAATGCAATGTTTTAAAATCAAGTGCTCTTTCAAATGACATCCCCACTTGATCAGGATTTAAATGATATTTTTCCTCCGTTCTCATTCCCACCCCGTTAAAAAATATAATTATGATTATATAACGCAAATTATACAAATACCAAAAATGGTGGGGTGTAAAATTTCAAAACACATTTTTAAGGAATATTAAAGTGAAAAACTTTCGTATGATACCGAATCGGTGTTAAATAATATCCTACCGATCGGATGAAAATTGATTTTATCCATTCGGAGTACTGTTTATTTTTATTGTGATTTGCTATTATCGGATAATAGTATATTATTTAATTAGGAGCTAAAGTGCTACTTTTTGTGTTGACTCTATAATTTGGTACCGACCGGAGGGAGGCCGACAACTATAGACGAAACACAAAAAGTCCCTTTAGCCTCGAATCAAATACACTATTTTTTCAACAAACGTTTAAATTTTTTATAAATATGAAAAAAATATATCAAAATTTTTATAAATATGATTTATTATCGTCATAGCTAGGTCCAAAAAAGTAAAAAAGATTTAAATTTGTATAAATTATAAAAAAAATAAATTTTTTTATCAGAGCAACTTTCAATTCAAAATTTCATAATTAAATCAAAATGTCTGTTATTTTAACAAATTCTTAACCTCATGTTAGATAACATTTGCTGCCTAAGTAAAAATATGGAAAACATGGCGACACTTCCTGCCGCCGTAATAATATGAAAGCTGCTTTATTGCCGCCGTAAAAAAAAGCAAAACATGGCGTTACTTCACATCCGCTTTGATTATATGTCAAATAAGTAAGACTTTAACCTACTCTCAAGCTGCAGTAAAGTTATACTTTACAGCCGTTTGCCGAAAAAAATAATTTTTTGCACGAGTTGCATATAAAGTTCAATTCCGCTCCCTCATTTGCAGGAGCGGATTTCATCTTTTACTCACTAGGAAGTAAAAAATAACCATCCACGACAAAAATGATAGTTTTCATGGGAACAGAATTTTTTTACGATTTTTAAATCGTAAATCAATTATGATTTACATATTTGAATTCATTTTGACACAGAATAATGCAAAGCCTACTACAGTTTGTAACTTGTTTGCATTTAATTTATAATAAGTAGCACGTCTGCATTATAAAAAAGTCGCAGAAATTAGTATATTACATATCTAGAGTTGTAAATAGCATTTTACATGCGAGGGAAAATATTGCGCACGAGATACGTAGCGTCGAGTGCAGTGTCTTCACGAGCATGGAAAATGCTTTACAACTCGAGATTTGCTATATACTTTTTCTACGATTTTGTTTTAATGCCCCAACGCATATAATTACTTGAAAAAATGAACTACTAATTATAAATTAAATGCAAATAGTTTACAAATTTTGGTAGGCTTTGCATTATTCTGTGTCAAAATGAATTGAAATATTTAATTTTTAAAAATCAAATTTTTCTTTAAATAAAAATTTTTCTTTTTATTAAAAGTGTTTTGTAATATATATATCTACATATATATATATATATATATATATATATATATATATATATATATATATATATATATATATATATATATATATATATATATATATATATATATATATATATATATATATATATATATATATATATATATATATATATATATATATATATATATATATATATATATATATATATATATATATATATATATATATATATATATATATATATATATATATATATATATATATATATATATATATATATATATATATATATATATATATATATATATATATATATATATATATATATATATATATATATATATATATATATATATATATATATATATATATATATATATATATATATATATATATATATATATATATATATATATATATATATATATATATATGAAAATCCATTACCGCACACTATTTGAAATAATCATTTTACATGTCATGGATAGTGTGATGTAATTTATAATTTACTGTGATTGTGATAGGAGTAGAAAAAGTATATAACAAAACTCGAAACCATTTTCCATGCTCGTGAAGGGACTGTAATATTTTCCCTCGCATGTAAAATGATATTTTTCTACAAGGGCAATCCCTATTAGGGCAATCTGATGTGGGCCTGTTCCGGGCCTGATTTAGAATACCCTTTTAGGGTTAACCTTATTTGAATATGATCAGGTTTTTCGTATTTGACCCCTAGCTGAAATTTCAATTGGTTAAAATTCACTAGAGTATTATCCAGTTTAGAAATATATAGTAAAATTACAATTCGTTTCATGTATTAGTTATCGCTTCTCGGTTGAAAAACTATATTATAATAGTGATTAAAGTGGTAAATGATATAATTTTTTCCATTGTAATTTTTTTATTTTATTTAAGTTAATTTATGTATATAATATATAAAGAGCCTGATCCGATTATCCCAATCAGAACCTGATAGAGAAAAGTGTTACACTCATGATCTGGGCCCAATCAGGCTGCCCTACCGTACTAATGCCTGATCCGGACAAGGCAGAACCTGATCAGGACCTTATTTAATGCGATTTACTCTTGTTTTCGCCATCTTTAAATTTTAAAAATGGCTCTAAACTTATCAACACTCATTTCAACCCACCTTTTGAGATGGGTCGTTGTGAGCTTGATTTGAGCAAAAATTATGACGTCATTAATGACGTTTTCACCGCGACCACAACAACCGTCGTCGTCAAATGAAACGATTTTGAGAGTTGTGAGCGCTTAGTGGAACGCACCCAATATAGCTTTTTGCACAGTTATCAAAACAAAAACAAAACAATACAGATTTGTTAAATTAATATAGAAATTTAAAAAAAATTGGTTGCTATAGAAATTTAGACAAATAAATATCAAACGAAAAACTACTTGGATTAAACAGTTTTCTCAAAAAAAATTTTGCTATTTAATGTAAATATTCGTATATGTATTTTCATTTATGCAAATAATACAAAATCTTACTCGTACAAAAAATCTTGTATGCAATTCGGGCATAAATTATCTTTTTTGCTTTCGAGTGATTATTTTTCTCGGTTAACGCCTCGAGCATCATTTTCACTCTCAAGCGGAAAAGACATACTTTACGCCCTTAATACATAAATAGCTATTATTGAACGCTTAAATAAACTAATAAATTTAAATGCACAAAAAATACTTTAAGAAAACAGTCAAAATAAATCCGAATGCACATCGAATTATACCTCGATAACATTAGTTCCAAATGGAGTTTATTTTTAACTCCATTCCAGCTAAAAATTATTTAGAAAGTACATGTTAAAAACACTAAAGTGTTTAGCACTAAACGGTGTTAAAAAAATTCCTTTCTTCTGGAGTTAATTTAACCCAATCGGATAGAAATCAAATATTTGTTCGGATAAAATACAATTTGCACCGCGATATTTTTTTTTGTGTAGGCCAATAAAACAAACGAAAACAACTTTATTAATTTTTTAACCCGTTATCTTGGATGGATGGGTAGGTTAGTTTTATACGCATCTCAAATTTCAGGTACATATGGTTTATAGTTTGCGAGATAATCGATATAATGCGAAAAACAGATTTTGCTCTCACCAAAAGGGTACGATACTTTTACAACAGAATAGAGAATTTGTTACCTTTGTGGGTTTTCAGTGATATCTTAAATCTTCAAAAGTTCAAAGTCAGCGTTCATAATATTTCTCAAAGAAACTTAATTCTCAATCGATCCTAATCCCTAGTTGGATTAGTATCTTCGGATATTCAGAAACTTTAATTTATAATTTATTATTTTAACACTAAACTTGATTAACTTCCAATAAAAAAATTGCTAGGTAGCATTCAGATCATTATGTACAAAATTTCTACGTACTTACTTGAATTTACTAAATATTACAAGAATATCAACAACAACTATAAAAGCAACCAAAACCGTAAAAATAATAATAATTATGTTAATCTTTTTTCACAACTTTCACTTTTACTGTTAAATTTTCACTTTTCATGGAAACGAAAACTTTCAAGAATTATTCTTAAAAAATTAAAATATTAAGAAAAAATGATTATTTCCTAATTTTTTTCTCAATTTTTCTTTCGCTTATTTCATATATTAAAATATTCAAAAGAAAAACAAGAGAATTTTTTTTTCGATTCTCAATATTTTTCACAATTTTCTTTCTAACACAAATAAAAAAAATAACTTACTTTAAGTTTTTCTTTTTAAAAGTTTAACTATTTTAAAACAACAACAATTTAAAATTAAAAAAAAAGCTTCTAAATGGTTTGAGAAAAAATTTAAGACTAAATAAAAAAATTTTTTTTTTCTTTCCAGAAATTATTATTAAATAATACGACGATTTCGCGGTTCGTTGTGTTACCATTTCTAAAATAATGTTAATGTGTAATTCTTTTGTTGTTTTTTTTGAATGAATGAAAGTTTGTGAAGTTAAATTTTTTTTTTTATAAAAACAATAACATATTATATATTGTAAATTGTTTCAATAATATAGGGAAATGGTAACTTTTTAGAGCACGAACAACAAACGGTCATTACCAGGAAAAGTTTTTTATCACATTTAGATTGATCAAATAATTCATCAGAATTTTTTTTTAAACCTTTGTGGATTTAATGGACTTTTTCGGACAAAGAGGTCCCTCTGTGACAGTAGGACTATGACAGTGAGAGATCTCAACAGTTTGGTTGTTTGCACAATCTGATTGCAGCACCAGTGCGAAGTTGTTGTAGGGAATTCCGATTTGATGGTAAATATCGATCACCTACAATTCGTTCATTATACATTTGGTAAAAGTCCAAAAGAGCCAGACTGGAAACAGATGCAGTACCCCAAACATGACAACAATACTCCATATAGGAACGAATATAGGATTTCTTAAGTGAATTAATTCCCATAGTATAGCAAAAATTGGTATTGTTTTAGGAGGTCATTTTTTAAATCCAAATTAATCCATTCTTTTTTGAATTTTTATTTCATTAAGGATTCGTTCTTAAATCTTCTTAAAATGGTACGCTTACCTTGGTTTCAACTCGTTGTGCAAGATCCCTTTGTTTATGACAAAAACGAATGAAATATTAAAAAAACTTTGGTATATGATCCAGGTTCACTTAAAAATGGAAGATCTGGATTCATTTCAAAATTAGCAGAGGGTCTCCCAAACACCGGTTCATCACTTCCGGTTAAATTTGTTTGCAGTGTTTATCCATACTATAGCCTTCAGTTACAAATTGATTTCCATGAAACGTTGGTTAAAGGTTTCAATTAATAAGAGAAATATTTTATTAGTTTTTGTAGTATTGTACAAAGGTTTGGAGGGCTTCACAATACAAAAGGTGATTTTTCAGTTTTTCACTATACTAGGAATCGCCCAGTGGCCAAAATTCGGCCATTGTAAATAGAAATTGTAAAAAGACCTTACAACAAAATAGCTACAACACATTATTTCAGTGTTGGATTAATTGATATAATTGATTTTGAATTGTGAAACAAATAACTTAAAAAAAAAAAACAAAATAACCAAACAAAAAACTCAAAAAACACAACTATCACATTTTTGCCATTTTTCTGAAAAAAAATCGTCAAAATTCAAAATAAAAGTATTTTTCGGCACATCTACTACTCAAGACCTTTCCTACAATATACATATTGCCACGCTTTGAAGCAAATATTTGTAAATTGTACCGCAAAAATTATGCTTACGTATTTATATATAGATTTTTATGTTTGTTGGGAACATGCAACATTCGTTCGTTAATGAATTTGGATGAGACTTTAAAATAAGATGCAAATATATATGACAAAAATCTAATTAGCTTTTGAGCGATATTGAACAAAGTGTTGAGAAGTCCTCCGAGCACCTATTCTTTGAAAGCTCAATAACATATGTACCTGATAATCGAATTGGATAAAACTTGGTTCATTAGCACTTAGTACGGTTCCCAGTTCAGTGTCTTTATTCACCAAACACCCTTAAATAATGGAGTGATTATGACGAAACTTATGAAAAAGGTGTTGAAGATTGTTAATTTGCAGGAAGATAAAAAGACCAAAGATATTACTATAACGCTTTGAATGCCGGAAGAACAAGAACAAGCATTTTATTTTATTTGACATATATATTACATACAGTTAAAACAAAACAATACATTAAATTATAAGAATGTACTAGATTACATTATATCTAACTTCATATTATTAAGTTCAATAAATCCAACACTCCTCCTTAATTTAATTTATTTTTTTTTTTTTTTTAAATTGTGTTTGTGTTCCTACTACCGTAGGAAAATATATACACTTTACATAACCCCTATCGATGTATTCTTTTACAAAGTAGAACTTTGTATCGATGTGTTTCGTTCTGTTTGAGAACTTTTCTTCTCTTCCGATTTTAAAACAGCTTTGATTATTCATATTATAACCTTGTTTTGCCGGGTTTATAATCTCTATTTTATTATTTTGTTTTTCCTCAAATTACCCCGTTTTAATTGAAATATAATATTTTATTTTTTCATTTATATATTTCGAGCTAGGCCCATCTTTAGGATCATTAATAATAATAATAAAAAATTATATCACAATCAGAAAAAAAAATAAATTTTTGACATGAATTATATAAACGAAAATTGATATACAAACAATTTAATATGAGTTACTATGTTATAATTAACTTAAAAAATGGCAATCAAGTGAAAAGCTTTGTTACTTTAAATTTTAAAACAATCGGATTAAATTAAAATAATTATTCGAAAAATTCTTATTCGAAAAATTCTTTGATTATCTTCGTGAATCAAAACTGGTGATTCAACATCTTGATGCATATCATCCAATAATTGTTTGAGCCATGATACTTCTTGACATGCATCCGACAGTGCTATGAACTCTGCTTCTGCTGATGATGTCGTTACACATATCTGCTTACGATATGACCAACTTATTAAACAATCATTGTAGAAAAATGCTTAACCACTATTTGGCTTCCGAGTAAAACGATCTTCTGCCCAATTGGCGTCAGCATAACCAATCAATACATTTTTAAAACTGATTATATTACCAAGTCTTAACTTTAATTCTGATGTTGATTTCAAATATTTTACAACCTGTTTTAATTGATCCCAGTCATATTGTGTAGGTTCCGATACCTTCACTGCCAGAATGCTAACAGATGCTGTTATATCTGGCCTTGTGTTTACTGATACATATAGTAAACATCCAATTAATTTTTGATACTGTTTATTGAAAATTAACTTTGTCGACGATATAGATGATGCATAATAATTGGATTTCATTGATGTATTTGCAGCTCTTGCATCCTGCAACCCAAAATCATTTGCAATCTGTTGGATATATTTTGATTGACATAATCCAAAAATTCCGTTACTATCTTGAGTTACTCAATACCTAAGTAATGTTTCATTTTACTCTAATTCTCCATTTCAAATTTCGCCTTCAATGCATCCTCAATATGTTTTAACTGCTCATTCGTTGCACAAGCTACTATAACATCGTCCACATAAATCAATACATAACACCAACTTGCATTGATTTCCTTTGAATATTTAAGCATTATCTGTTGCACTTTGAATAAAATTAACCTTATCTAATACACTATGAATCGCTTCATTCCAAGCTCTTGCCGCTTGTTTCAGTCCATAAATGCTTTTATTCAGATGACACACAAAACCTGAACAACCCTTAATAAAGCCAGCTGGCTGTTTCATAAAAATAGTTTCGATGAGATTCCCGTTCAAAAATGCAGTTTTAGCATTAAAATATGTGACTATTAACCTGTCTTTTGATGCAACAATCAACAATGTTCGAAATGTTGAATGACATACCACAGGTGCAAAAATTTCAATGTAGTTAGTACCAAATTTCTGCGAAAATCTTTGAGCTACAAGCCTTGCTTTAAATCGCTGAACACTACTGTTAGCATTTGATTTGATTTTATACACCCATTTGCAACCAATCGGTTTGCGATCATATGGCAACTCTACCAAATCCCATATTTTATTTTCCTCAAGTGATTTCATTTCATCTTCCATCGCTTTAATCTACTCTCCCTTTTCTTTACATGAAATTGCTATTTTATAAAATGTTGGTTTAACAACTTCTTGGTTCTTAACCAACATTTCATTTATTAATTGTTTCGGTGGATCGATTTGAAACTCTGCGAATCTGAACAATTTCACTCTCCAATGGCATGACGATTTTACAACTTTTGTCATTATCGATGTTTTCAACTCGTTCAATCTGCTCCTCCTGAATTTCAGGTACTTCCTGAAATTCTGGCTCCTCTTGAATTATTGTATCATCAACAGTAAGTTTATTTGATGATTTACAATTCATTTCAATTCATACATTACAATTCATTTCAATATCAGCAACAATTGTTTTAGTTGCATTAAAAGGAAATTTATATATATCTATATCAAATTTTACATCACGACTAACTGTTACCTATTTAGTGATTGGGATCATAACAATGATATGCCTTGGATTGCTTATCATAGCCCATGAA
>CAVNZG010000568.1:47347-173977 GCA_963693315.1 Diogma glabrata
GGTCTTAGCTTCAGTAGGTGCATGCACGGCAATAAGAGAAATATTGTTATATGTACCACGTACACGTAGGTAGCAGATCCTCTCACTGACCGGGATGAATTTCATCACGGCTTCTTGTATGCGTGCATCAACAAGAAAGCCAGTACCAAATTCTCTTCGAGAAGGATGACCACTACAGTATAGAGAGTGACTATCCAAATCTTGTTTTCCGATTATCGGCTGTCTAATTTCTTGTAGAGCAATAATATCCATCCTATACCTCTCAGCCTCTGTTTCTAGACTTAAAAGAGCATCAGGAGCGCTCAGGCTGCGCACGTTCCACGTTCCGATTCGGTAGTCTGGTCCTTTTTCACGTCCAGGTAAAATTTTGTTTTGTTGTCCGGGTCTGTTATTCTTTTTCTGATCACCAAATTTAACATATTAGTTTTTTTTCCGGGGGTTAGGGTGTTAACCTTAGGCCCAACCCAAATTGTTGTGAATGGGTCCGTTCTGCATATTAAGGTCACCAGAAACAACCTTTTTACACGTTTATATAGCGAGCCGCTTGATTCAAGACAGACGCCCGCTCCAAGCCGCCCCTGACATGGAGAACAGACGCTTGAGTCGCATTGTTTGTAAGGCGCCAATTCGCCGTGATGTAGCGTCATTGACTAAGCAGTTTTACTCTGCTTGTCTCCAATATACCAACCTAATTCTGTCAGCATTACCCAGGCAGCACGGCGTGGACGTCGAATTTCGGATTTCGCTACCCTGTAGATATATATGAGTTAGAGTAGTAGAGTGAGTAGTGATATGTGTTGATAGAGTGAGTAGTAGAGTAGATGTGAGTAGTGTAGTGTGTAGAGATAGTAGTAGTAGATAGTGTAGAGATAGTGTGATATAGAGTGAGATAGATATAGTATAGTAGATATTAGTATATATTGATAGAGAGTTGAGTGTGTAGTAGAGAGATAGTATATAGAGTATAGATTAGTATATATATAGTAGATATTATATATAGTATAGATAGTATATATATATATATAGATAGATATATATATAGTGATATATAATATAATATATATATATAGTAATATATATATATATATATATATATATATATAATATATAGTAGTAGTAGTGAGTAGATATAGTGAGTTATATTTGATTAGATATATATATATATATATTATATAGTCTATATATATATAACTATATCTATATATATATCTCACTACTATCATTCTACTACTCAATATACCTATCTATATATATATATATATATATACTATATATATATATATAACTCATCACTACTCTCACTCTCTATACTATACTAAATATCTACTATATACTATACTACTCTACTACATCACTACCTACTACTACTAACTATCTACTACTCACTCTACTACCCATTCCCCATGAATGCAACTCCAACTCTCAAGCAGAACCAATACTCTTCCAAGTACACTAGCCCAAGTGAATGGATACACTCCTCGTTTAATAGATACGCTAATCAAAAAACATAAAAACACGATTAAAACACAAAAATAAGCACATCAATGAACCTAAGGAAGCGATAAGATATATATCATCAGCGTACTCCACCTTTATGCCATTTGCAATTAGTAATTTATTACGCAAATATAATATTCGCATAAGCTATAAAACAAAAAATAATTTAAAATCCAGGTTGACTAAGAATAAAAAAATACCCCCAGAAAAATCAACTGGAATATACAAATTGTCTTGTCAAACATGCAAAAAGTTCTATATAGGCCAGATTGGAAGGCCCCTCATCAAACGTTATAAGGAGCATTTACCATCGAAAAGACATACTGCAGAAACATCCAATTACGCACGTCACTTAATTGATGAAAAATCATGAACATTCAAACTTTGAAAGGGATATTAAGATTTTACACAAATGTTCGAAGGGTAAGATCATGGATGTTCACGGGGAATTTGAAATTTATAAAGCATATAAAGACAACAACGACACATTATTGAATGATAAATTAACAATAAAAGATAACATTTTATATGAAACAGCAATACAAAATATGAAGTTCCCAGGACACAGGTAATTAAAATTTAAAACTACCTAAGATACGAACCTTCAAAATATATAAATATAATTATAAGTACCCACAAACCAAATAATCATTTCACCATTACCAACGACATCTACACATCCTATAAATTAAAAGTTTTTACGTTAGTAATCTAGTATTAAGCTTTAATTTATTCATCCAAGATTCAAATTCAATTTTATTACATAGACTATAGTATATAATGTAATTAAAAAAAAGAACTTAATTTATGCATTTAATTCATATCAGTTGCATTTTATCAATTTTATTTATTTTTTTGTTTATTGTATTTTGTCATTGTATTGAGTTTAATTTATTTACATTGTTTTTGTAAAGTAGTACGTAGCTTAAATCGTTTTAATTTTGTTACAATTTTCTGATGATGATAATTTTAAATATTATCGAAACATGTTAAATTTTAAATAAAAATTTAAAACAAAATATTTTCACATGACGGCAATAATATTAATAAAATTATTTTATTAATAAAAATTGAAAACCAAACAAAAAAAAAGCTTAGTACTTAATTTGTTTTTTATATTGATTACAATTACTAAGTCAATTAAATTTTTTATCACTAAGTCACAAAACTTTTAAACACCAAATCTAATTTAAATTTGTTTCAAATAATATCTGTGGCACCGATATCTGAGCTCATAACCTGTTGGAGATTGTTAATTTGCAGTAAGATAAAAAGACCAAAGATATTACTATAACGTTTTGAATGCCGGAAGAACAAGAACAAGCATTTTATTTTATTTAACATATATATTACATACAGTTAAAACAAAACAATTCATTAAATTATAAGAATGTACTAGATTACATTATATCTCTGGCGGGAATTCTCGGGATATTAGCTATTTTATCTAATCCCGATTACCGGGATTTTTATTAATTTCCCCGGGAAATCCCATATAGTTTAATATATATGTATAAAATTCTCGTGTCACAGTGTTTGTAAGAAAACTCCTCCGAAACGGCTTGACTGATTTCCATGAAATTTTATGTGTATATACGGTAGGTCTGAGAATCGATCGTAAACTATTTTTTATACCCTTGAGTGAAAAGAGCCCTCCCCCCCTAAATTTTTTTTATTTTTCAGACAAAATTTTTTGTTTTTTTTTATAATTTGACATTAAAAAATACATATAATTCTTAATTTTCTTCCTTCTACCACCAACTCCCATTTTTTAATTGCGATATTAGTACTGGAATACTCTTCAACGGATTGATCGATTTGCATGAAATTTTATGTGTATATACGGTATGTCTGAGAATAGGTCGTTAACTATTTTTCATACCCTTAAGTGATAAGGGGGATTCCTTTGATCAATATTTTTTTTGTTGAACTTAATTTAATAAATATGCAGGGGCTGTAATCTCACAGCTCTGAGATATCAAGGACTTCGGTCTGGGTTAAGGATTTTGATATAGTTTTCGCCAAAAAACTTTTATGAGGACCTGGTTTTTAGTTTTGGGCAGCGATGTACATCAAACATAACTCTTTGTTAAAGTACAAGTATTTTTTATCTCTGTTTAAAAATTTATTACAAAACTAACACAAAACATCAATACGTTGCCGGAAAGTTATAATCAAAATTCCAAAAATATTGCTAAATTAAATAAAATCAAACTTTTTCAAAATTCCAAAAATATTCCAAATATTAGAATAAAATCAAATATTTAAATTTTTTTTAAATTCCAATAATATTTCAAAAATTCTTAAAAAATACAAACTTTTTCCAAAATTCTAAAAATATTGCAAAAATTATTACAAAATCAAAAATTGAAAATTTTTTTCAAAATTCCAAAAATTATTAATAATATCAAAAATTAAAATATTTTTCAAAATTCTAAAAATATTTCAAAAATTCTTACAAAATCAAAAATTAAAACTTTTGCCGAAATTCTAAAAATATTGCAAAAATTATTACAAAATCAAAAATACAAACTTTTTCAAAATTCCAAAAATATTTCAAAAACTATAACAAATTCAAAATTTCCATGTCCAATTTCATTTTAAATTACATTTACGTCATAAAAACAGCTACATTTTTTTCCCCCAAAAAATTGGCTAAAAAATTAAATGAAATCATTTTTTGACACACTTGACATTATTTTTTGACAAACTTATAATGCCATAATTCTCTATAATAATAATAAAATATCATGTCATACGAACTATTAATTTTATTTTTTACTAAAAAAATTGGGTAAAAAATAAATAAAAAACCTTTCTTTTGACACACTTGACACCATTTTTTGACAAACTTATAATGCCATAATTCTCAATAATAATAATAAAATTTCATTTCAAACAAACATTTTTATTTTTTTTCGCAAAAAATTGGGTAAAAAACTAAATAAAAATCTTTTGATACACTTGACAACATTTTTTTGACAAACTTATAATGCCATAATTCTCTATAATAATAATTAAAAAATTTCATTTCAAACAAACAATTTTATTTTTTCCAAAAAATTGGGTACAAAAATAAATAAAAATCTTTCTTTTGACACACTTGACAACACTTTTTTGACAAACTTATAATGCCATAATTCTCAATAATAATAATAAAACTTCATTTCAAATAAACAATTAATTTTATTTTTTTTTCCAAAAAATTAGGTAAAAAAATAAATAAAAATCTTTCTTTTGACACACTTGACAACTTTTTTTTGACAAACTTACATAACGCAATAATCTAGTTTTTGATCTCACATACCAATCTCGACCATCAAGATTTCTCCAAATTTAATGTTCCCACTCGTAATCACTTAAAATGAACGTTTTTTAAGCCAAAAATATGAAAATTTGCTATTTTTGACACACATAATGATTTTTTTGACACACTTCCGGTACAGTTATCGAACACAGCGTCCTTTCGGACTTGTCCCTTGAGTATACCTATTTTTAGAAAAAAAAATATTTGAAATCCCTCCAGCGGTTTTCCCTGCAGCGTAGGTAATGACGGTCGGCCGGCAGACAGCCATACATTTTTTTTTGCTTTTTTAGAATCAGGAGGTCCTAAAACGTCGAGAAATGCCAAAAAAGTGGGGGTAAGAATTTCACTTTGAGCTCATGAATGTAATACTTAGGTCTTTCAGACAGAAGTAACTCACAAACTTAAAAAGTGTTTGGAATAATAGAAAAATTAGTAAGTTTTTAAAGAAAATTATAGCAAAGTGCCAATTGCTCATTTCCATTTAGTTGCGAGGTTCTTATGTGTTGTTGTGACCCATATTGTAATTCACACAAGACATTTTATTAAAAAAACAAAATATTTCATCAAAACCACCTTCGATCTTACTCCTTTATCTGGTAATTTAATCGTTTGAAGACGTCACTTATTTCTTTACCACGCGTGGATGATTCTGAATATACATATTTGCTGTTAAAACTCGTCGGGTTCAAGGTCCCTAATTCGAGATATAAAACTGATGATGTCTAGCTTTTATTCATATATACTGAACTATTGATTATCAAATTACAGTTTCAAATTTTTCTCAAGGTGATAGTTTTGAAATTGAACATAATAATTTTGGTTTAAACATGATACAGCAAAAATTTTATTTTAAGCAATTAATTTTTCAAGTATAGCTTTTGTTGGTAATCAAAATTAATAGACATACAGCAAAAGTGTAAGATCAAGCAGATATCCGCGTTTGACTAAAATGGCATTCGCATTTGCAATATACGAATATATATGTATTATAAAAATTAAAGCTATCAAATGACGTAGGTTAATTTTTGTGCTAACGTTGTTATAGTTTATGGCTTCCCCCAAAACCATTTGTTATTTTTCCTGTATCAATTTACTATAATTAAAAATTTGTACATAAATAAAAAATGAAAGTTCGAATACAGTTTTTATAGCTTTTATGTTGTATTATAGATCTTGGTACACTCTAATCATCACCTCGGTTAAATCAATCTTAACACATTTAATCAATATTTTTATGCAACACTTTGTTTTTATGGCCTTTTCTCGAGTTTTAAATCAAATTGTATTAATAAATGTTTAAATATTTACAGATTACTAAGTGGACTAATAATTAACAATAAAAAAATAAACAGCGATGGTGTGAATGGTTTTATTGTCTGTTTTAACGATGACGGTGATTTAAAGAAAAGTGATTTAAGAAAAAAAAAATAAAAAATAATTATGTGTTTTTAATTCACATGGTTAAAATTAGATAAAGGGGTCAAAGGTGGGTTTTATAGATGTAAAAAAGTTGATCATGTCAATCCTAGTTTGTTCTCGAATATCGTGAATGAGGTTTGTTATTCTTTTATATTCAACATACATATTAATAACAGTAGCATAATTTGATGAGTTTGGATTAGAACGAGGACTAGACGCAAGCGTTTCGTGGCATTACCATGAAAAGAAGTTTTTCTGTACAACAGCTAGTCCCTCGAAACTAAGTTGAAATCTTCAAGAAGTTCTCTGAACTTCATTGCTAAAGAGGCTCCAGCTGAGGTACCCTGAGTAGAGGCAACATTCTCAATCAACTCAGAACTTGGAGATCTCGTCCATTGGACATTTCGTGGAGAATATCTCTGTAGTTTCCAGCATTGCAGTGGTAGGGATGATTTTGGAAAATATCGAGAGATCGACATACCTATCTACCAACTTTTCGATGATTTCAAGCAGGTTCACGACTCTCTGCTCTGATTTCAATAGGAAGCCCAGGTAAATTAATATATCAACATGAAAAATTACAGTACAGAACTTTCTGAGCTAAGAAATACTAAATTTTTGTAACAGATGTTCGGTTACGCAGATGATTTTTTCATCCTTGGCCGAAGTGAAACTGTAATAAATGAGACTTCCTGCCACTTGAGAGTGGACTAGGCTAATTTGTTTGCAAATAAATTATGGAACAAGCGTATGAATGTTTCAAGAGAGACTGAGAAAGAAGATGTGATTTGTGGCGATAACCGATTTGAGGGAGTTGAATCTTTTAAATACTTTGAATCAATGCGTGAATCAAACATATTCGCATTTTTTGTACTCAATTAAGCTTCTCCTTGGATCGCTGTATGTGTAAACTAATACTTAACACAATTTATTCAAGATGTGTGGGTCACAAACGTGACCCTTATACAAAATGACGAATCGGATTTATCTGGATTTAAGAGTATCCAATGCCACATTTTTGTTCCACTTCAAACAGATGATGCAGACGACACAAAACTTTCATAGCGTGACCAGTTTTGATTTACTTTTAACAATTGTTTTCAACAACATGATTTCAAAATATTCAAACAAGTGTTCTAATTAAAACAACAAAATGTTCAAAATTTTGTTGTTTTGGGTTTTAAATAATGTTTAGAGTACAAATGATAACATGCTTGCATATATAAAAACAAATCTTATGACGTTATCAAAATATTTCATCAATCATTTAAACATTGCGCTTTCTTATTGACAAGGCCTGGTCTTAACACTATTTAACAGACATGATAGTTTAAAATGAATGCACATAATGATAATTATGTTCGAAATTGACAGTGGGGACGAGAAAGTAACTCCTATTCGAACGTCTGGAAATACAAGGCAAGATAAAGTTCAGGTTAGTTCTAAGGAGTCCGATCCTCCAATCAGTAAAACGTTTAGGCTAGCTATCCAATTACCACTTTAAAAGAACAGAGAAAGGCTGTTCGGAACAGCAAAGAGTTACTCAAATTATGAATAGAAGTCCGGAAGTTTTCAACAGAGCTAAACATTCTGGAGCTTGGGATGAGCATACAAAAATGTTCATCCCCAACCAAGTTGCTTTAGAACCTTCTGTGATACTTCTACAACATGCTTTCCTTGGTGAAAACCAAACAATGGCTTGATAAACATTATCCAAACTCTGCTCCATCGAGACAAATGGTAGAGAAGTGGATAACTGAATTTAAATGTGGTCGTACCAGCACAAAAGATGCAGAGCGCAGTGGACGCCCAAATGAGGCTGTTATTCCAGAAAACATAAAAAAAAATTCACAAATTGGTTATGAACGATCGCAAATTGAAGGTGCACGAAATAGCTGACATTGTAAAGGTAGCAGATGGTAGTGTTTTTACCATTTTACATGAGCATTTGGGTATGTGAAAGCTCTGTGCAAATTGGGTGCCGCGTGAGCTCACAGTCGACCAAAAACAACAACGAATCGATGCTTCGGAGGAGTCTTTGGCACTGTTAAACCGCAATAAAAGGGAATTCTATCGTAGATATGTGACAATGGATGAGACATGGCTTCACAATTACACACCAGAATCCAAAAGACAGTCAGCTGAGTGGACGTAAGGTGATGGCGTCTGTATTTTGGGATACGAACGGAATAATATTCATCGACTATCTCCAAAAAGGAACCACCATCAACAGCGAGTATTACTGTGAACTTTTGGATCGATTGAAGGCTGAAATCGTAAAGAAACGGCCACATTTGCAAAAGAAAAAAGTGTTGTTTCACCAAGATAATGCACCGTGTCACAGATCGATGAAAACGATGGCAAAATTGAATGAATTGGGCTTTGAATTGCTTACCCACCCACCATATTCTCCAGATTTAGCCCCCAGCGACTTTTTCCTGTTTTCAGATCTCAAGAGAATGCTTGCTGGAAAGAAATTTAAGTCCAATGATGAAGTAATCGCTGAAACTGAGGCCTATTTTGACGAGAAAGAGAAATCGTACTATAAAAGTGGTATAGAAAAGTTGGAAAATCGCTATACTCGTTGTATCGCCCTCGAAGGCAACTATGTTGAATAAAAAAATCGAGTTTTGTCAAAATGTTGTTTTTTTCTTACTTATCCTACGGACTTATTGAACGACCTGTTATTACCATTGTAGAAAGAACGTTACTTTAAAATTATGACAAATGTAACTTTTTGATATGAATCGAAAAAGCGGTTTTGAGATATTATTTATTTTAAAAGAAAAACATAAATTCTAAGAGCACATTCTTCTTCGCAACAATCACAAATTTCCAGTTCGGAAATTGGATCAGTTTGGAACTGTACAATTCTAGGAGTTGGTCGCTCTCCGTCCAACAGCGTTATAAAGAATTCTATGTCTTCAAAATCGCTCCATGTCTCACCATACTGTTTCACCAGTGAATTAGTTATTTCTCTCTTTTTCTCGTTTGAAACTGTATTCCCTAAAGCAATTGTGCGATCAAAGTTATTTTTTTACAATTTGTTTTGTTTGTTTTGCGAATTACTCGTTATGAAAGCTCTTCGTTAAGCGAGATTGTACTGTGTGTTTTCGGAAAAGTTAATAACTACAAAGTTAATTATATTAAAATTGAGTAAGTATTATAAAAATAATTATTTATGGGCTTAAAACTAAAATAAAAATATTTCCGTGTTGTTGTTACAGATAATGGCAAAGTATGTAAAAATATGGTAGAAAATATTACGATTTGTTGTGACTAAGACCATGTAATATTAGCTAGTAAAAATGATACCTTTTGGTGCAACTCGTCGATGTCATAGCGGTATTTTACGAAATTTAACGCATTTTGTTGCAATTTCAGTCGAATTTTCGATGTAATTCAGTATTTGGAACCGATCTAGATTCATAACCTTTTGTCTAAGAAAATTGGAAATGTTACGTTTTGGTGTGGACCTCCACAAATAACCTGAAATGGAATAAACATGTGTTCAACCTCGCTAAATCTGCACTGCAAAAATTAGGATTCTTGAGTCAATGTAAAAAATATTTCAATCTTTATTCGTCCATGTATGGAATGCTGCTGTCATGTTTGGGGAGGTGCTTGTCAGTTAACAATAAAATGTCTAGACTCTGTACAGAGAAAAGCAATACGTGACTCAGACATTTTTGATTCAGCTGAAAATATTTTTGCGTTATCTTTATAAACAAAACAATATTGAGGATTTTTTGTTTTTTTAGGGGAAATAGAGCGGATCTAAATTTCGAGAATTTTGTGATTTTTGCCTTGAAATCTTTCTTTCAAAGATTCATAACTTCGGTTCTGGTACAGAAAGACACTTTTTGTCTGTTTTATTTTAAAGAATAAAGATGGAATTTAAAAAAAACAGTTATTTATAAAAATTATTAACAAATTCCTATTGTTATAAACAAATAAAACGTTAAAATCAATTTTTAGTCATTATCTAACATAAATAAAGAGTGTTTAGTGTGACCATCGTATTCTACGTTCAATTTTCAATAATACTGGTATATCTAATTAATGGAGAAATGAGTTTTAGTGTTACAAATATGATAATTTTTCAAGCGCCGGACGACAAAAATTTCGTCTCGCGCTCGATAAATTAGTTTATTTCGTTTATAAAAGTCATTTCTCCATTAATTAAATATACGTTTCTTATTGAAAATTGAACGTAGAATACGATGGTCACACTAAACACTCTTTATTTTTGTTACATAATGACTAAAAATTAATTTTAACATTTTATTTGTTTATAACAATAGGAATTGGTTAATAATTTTTATAAATAACTGTTTTTTTAAATTCCACCTTTTAATTTAAAATAAAATAGACCAAAAGTGTCTATCTTTACCAGAACCCAAGTTATGAATCTTTGAAAATAAGTCTTCAAGCCAAAAATCACAAAATTTTCGAAATTTAGATCCGTTCTATTTCCCCTAAAAAAAAACAAAAGAAAAAATCCTCGAACAAGTTTTGTTTATATAGAACCCGTAAAAAGATTTTCAGCTGAATCGAAAATGTCTTATTCACATTTTGTCCGAATCTATTTGGTATGTAAAAGAATGACACATACATCTAATTTTTTGTCGTCAGCTCGATAAATTTATTTATTTCTAACAGTAAAAATCATTTCTCAATTAAAATTAAAAATACTTTTTTAATATGAAATAAAACGTAGAATACGATGGTCATACTAAAAACTCATATCGTGGGTGGGGCAATGACTACAGATCGAATTGAACATTTTATTTGTTTATAACAATAGCAAATTTTTAATAACTTTTATTAACTTTATTTTTTTTGTAAACTAATATCTTTTAGCTTTAAAATAAGACAAACTAAAGGTTTCTATCTTTAATAGAACCAAAGTTATGAATATATGTATGAAAATAACTCGTCAAGCCAAAAATCACGAAATTTACTAAATTTAGAACCGTTAAGAATTTTCCAAAAAAAAAAATCCTCGAATACGTACATCTTTTTGTTTGATATAAAACCTGTAAAAAAATTTCAGCCAAATCAAAAATGTGTTGGTCAGATTTTGTCCAAATCTGTTCAGTTTGTAAAAGAAACCCATATACAACTATAGTTAACATAGAACAAATAATTTGCAAATACAATTTTCACTTGAACTAATAATTGAAATGAGTATAAAAACAACTTTTTTGTAAGTTTAAGCGCCTAGAATTATTTCTTTTTAATTATTTTTATTCCGTGACAAAAGATGTGTGTTCATTCTTTCGCCATTTTTTTAAAACAAAATTAGATAGGAATCTAGAACAAACGTCAAATGCACAGCATGCTTGATTGAAAAATCAGAGTTGAGCATTTTCATGTAAAGAATAATTCTTTACATTTTTATGTAAAGAATTAGTAAAGAATAGGTTTTTACGTATAGAATGTAAATAATGTAAAGAATGATTAATAAATGTAAAGAATTTTACTTTCAAGTTATCTTTACAGCTCCTTTAAGAAGATAAAACTTGTGTCCAATTCCAACAATGGTAATACAAAGCTACAGAAAACCTCAAAAATGTAAATTTTAGTTCGTGAAAAAGGTGCAGTTTGAAGTTTAATAGTCAAAACTATCTGTTCAGTACAAAAAGAAGTGATATCCTGTGTCAAGTAGAAACGAGTGTGAAACAAATTATTTCCAAAAAATTAGGTTTTCTACATGTTTGAAATACTTACTTTGTCACTCGGAATAAAATTTATTATTTACTACAAAAACTCGTGATATTAGCTACAAAAAACATCAAAAACTTAAATTTTAGTTCGTGAAAGTTTGAGTTTGAAATGCTTACTTTGTCACTCGGATTAGAGATTAGAATTAGAAACAATTTCAACTAACTAGGTATTAAAACAAAAATTTCTAGTAAAATAAAAGTACAAAATAATATTTATTTATTTATTTATATTCGAATGCAATCGAGAGAAGTGCATAACCATTACGAAACCTCAGTGACAGTTAAGACTTTTATTTAATGTGAAATATTATATACAAAATGAAAATTCTATAAAAGAAATGCAAGCTAATTCATTTGTTAGTATTTCATATTGCAGACCCTAGTTTGTAGATTAAGAACATGTTATTTGAACAGAATTTCATTAAAGTTATAATCTGAGGTTTCGTGATGGTTCTGCACTTCTCTCGATTCGGTCGATCGTATAAATATCGCATTCGCATTGCATTCGAATATAAATAAATAAATAAATATTATTTTGTACTTTTATTTTTACTAGAAACTTTTGTTTTAATACCTAGTTAGTTGAAGTTGTTTCTAATTCTAATCTCTAATCCGAGTGACAAAGTAAGTATTTCAAACTCAAACTTTCACGAACTAACATTTAAGTTTTTGATGTTTTTTGTAGCTAATATCACGAGTTTTTGCAGTAAATAATAAATTTTATGAGCTTGGATTATAATGAAATAAATAATAAAATTAATAATAGGTAATTATTTCATTTTGATATAAGAAATTTGAATTTTTGTCATCGATTTATTTGCATACCAACTTTAACGATTGATTGAATTATTTCCCAATTTTTCTGCGCTCATAAAAACAACATACCCAATAATCCGCAAGATATATAATTTGGGTCAAAGATTTATCCAGTGTTGTGGGTTGGTTGGGTGAACCTCGCATATTGGCACCAAATATTTTGAGGAGTATACTAGAATTGCTTAAGCATATGTTGTAAAACCAAAATATAAGTCTCGTCAAGTTTCCTATTTGGCCCAGAATCTACAATAATTTGTTTATGGCCTTCAGATGAACTTTCTATATTAACCATGGCTTAGACCAAAATAAAAAGTGTAAGTAACAGATTTAGTTCAAGTATCATTGCTTTAATATTAATTTCAGTAACTAATTTCAATAAAACTATTTTTGAATTAAAAATAATTTTCAGAGTATGTAATTTTATATTTCAAAATAAGATTCAACAAACGTTTAACCACTTGTTACGGTGAAAATTTTTATTTATTTGTATCTGCAAATCGACTAAAACTATGCAATTTGCTGCCCTACTTGAAAAAATTTTGACAGCTATAAAAGTTGATCATTAGAAAAAGTATTTGCATACCCGGGAACATTATTAGGGACAAAAGTGTTAAATAACACACGCGGTGTTGTTGTAGGGGTCTAGTAAATCGGCACTTTACGGTGCAGTTATTAATTTCATTTAAGTTAGATCAATAAATACATATGTTTAAGAAAAAAGCTATATAATAATGTTTTTATAACAACTTCCTTTCTAATGTTTCTTAGTCAAGACCAGAATCATCATAGTAAAATTTCATTAAATGATATTTTTGAAGAATATAAAACGAACACACCAACCATAATTTCTATAATTTAGAATTTCTAGAAAAAGTGATTGCATACTCTGAATTATTGTTTGGGACAAAGGCTCTAAATAATATACTCCAATATTTTGTTGTAGGGTCTAACCATTGGCACATTACGGTATAGATTTTTAAACGAATTTAATTTAAATTGAATCCCGAAAATTTTTGGAAATATTCAGTCATTCGCAGTAAAACAAATTATAATAATGGTTTTATGACAACCTACACACCTAAACCTTAACACATTTCATTTTAAAAAAAATTGTCTTGTTAAAACCTTTTACGCAGAATCAGAGTAAAATTTTAGAAAAAAATATTGCAATCCAGGAAAAAAAATTATTTGGAACAAATTCACTAGATAATGTACCCCGCTTCTATTTAACACACATATTTCACCCTACAAATGTCCAAAAATAAATGTCCATACGCAAAGAACAAATTATAATATGTAATGTTTTTATGTCACACTACAAACCAAATACATTCCCTTTTAAAATTGGTTTAACTCTTAGCTAATTTGCTTTAGCTTTTTTATGCAAAATCAGAGTAAAATTAAATGATAATAAAGTGTTTACTTTTTATGACAGTTTCATTTCTAATTTTTTTTCTTAACAACAGAATCAGAGTAAAATTGACATTTATTGATTTTTTTTATTATAAAAAGCGTTCAATAGATTGATCCAAAGACAGTATGAAACTTATTCGTCTTAAAAATTATTTTAACATTAGTTTCTCAAAACTCAAAACTTTTTTCAAAATGTTATATTTTAACAAATTTTGTTTACAGTCATGTGTATTAAATTCATTTCATATTAATATTTAAAGGTGAGGTTATGTTAAACGAGTCGCCATAAGCTTATATTATATGGATAACATTAGATCAAAACCTTTTTTGAGTTTATGTCTACTAGGTTCAGCGTAAATAAGCAAAAATGGTAATCGCTATTTTTTTCACGAAAAGCGATCTACCGCATCGCTTTGATTCTAAAGCAAACTAGTTTATTTCTATTTACAAAAGATTAAATTATAATGTTTTTATCGCTTTGATTTAAAAAAAAAGTGTCTTAGCTATTTACATTTTAAACTTACAATAGGTGGCTTCAAAAAAAAAAATCAGTTAAACGAAATCGTTTTGATCTTAATAATATATATTCTTATGAAATTTCATTTTTCAATAATCGTTTTCGAAATTTTATATGTTGTAATTAATTTTGTATACGGTTTATTGTACAAAATCTATTTTAAATTAAAATTTAAAGGTGAGTTTATATTACAAAACTCGTCATAAGTTCATATATGTTAAACAACATTAAATAAAATCATTTTTTTGAGGTTATGTATACTAGGTTCAGCGTAAATAAGCAAAAGTGGTAATCACTATTTTTTTTTACGAACAGCGATCTACCGCATCGCTTTGATTTTGAATTAAAAAGAATTACGAATTTCTGTCTCTATAATAGTAGATTCTTGTATGAGCTTAGAATCCTGGCAATTCTTCATGAGGATGAAGTTTCCCGGAACGAGCGAAGCAAGTGGAGGGAAACATCCGAGTGAAGAATTTCCATCATCCTATGCGAATACAAGATGCTATTGTATCCACGACTGCAAAATATTTTGATTAATTTCCAGTTTGCCTGCTAAAGTTTTTATCACTATATTGAAATATGTACATCATAGATAGCATAAAAAAACAAAACAATTGACATAACGGAAAATCTTGTTTTTTTAATTTATATTTTATATATGTACTGTTCTCGTTTTAACCTTTTGATAATACTATACCAACAAATAAACTATAGAGCTACACACATTCTACACACAAGTGACAGTGACAGAATGTATAAAATTACAATGAAAGACATACAAATGGAAAGTATATATTCTTTAGTAGTCGTGGATAAAACATTTTCCCGCTTTAATCATAGAAAAAGTAAGGATTGGAAATCATAAATTATGTATTAAAGTTTAAAACTTATTACAATAAAATTAACAATTTAACTACAATAACATCAATTTGTGTAATTTGAATACGACACATATAACAAGCTTGATTTACAATAGCATTTATTTTCAGTATACAAATTATCAAAGACAGGCTTTACCTGTCAATTGATAAAATGAAGAATGTCCGAACCCTAGTTTTCAACCATTCAACTTTAGAATTTCGATTAAAGAAAATGTTTGTTAAGATGTCACATATATAAGCTATCTTTGTATTCAAAAACAAATGTTATTTTTAAAATTTTGGTTGTACAAACAAATTATTGATTTCACAAATTCGATATTTCTGGTATTGTGAAATTGTTTATTTATATTTTAACAAGTTTGAGATTAAATTTAAAATTTATTTTTAGTATCGACTTAAACCAAAACTTAATTTTAAATTTAATCTAAAAATAATATTTGTTTTTGAATACAAAGATAGCTTATATATGTGACATCTCAACAAACATTTTCTTTAATCTAAATTGTAAAGTTGAATGGTTCAAAACTTGGGTTCGGACATTCTTCATTTTATCAATTGACAGGTAAAGCCTGTCTTTGATAATTTGTTTACTGAAAATAATTGCTATTGTAAATCAAGCTTGTTATATGTGTCGTATTTAGGGTTTCTAATCCGGATATCCGGATATCGAACTATCGTGTATTTGTGTTTTTTCTATTTTTAAATGCTGGGCATATCTGGATTTTGGATCGCTTCTGTTAATTTCAATGGTGTGCACTATTAATCTTTTTTTGAAGGACCGCCCCGTCTGGCCTATATAAAATTTACTGCAGTCGTCACAGGTAAGCTTATAAACACCTGTGTCTAAGGTTTGGGTTTTTTTAGTTTTTAGGTAGTTTTCTATTTTATTTTTGTTTTTGTAAGCCGCAATATATCCATATTTTTTTAAAGTTTTTTAAAGGATCGCCCCGGTCCTTCAAAAAAAGATTAATCGAACACACCAATGAAATTAACAGAAGCGATCCAAAATCCAGATATGCCCAACATTTAAAAATAGAAAAACACAAATACACCAATATCAACACAAATTTAACCATATGACATAAAAAAGAAAAGGACAACATCTAGATAGATAGGAAGAAATAGAAATATATAGACATAGAAACAATAACAACATTTTAAATGATAAAATCAACACTAAAACTAACAAAATATTTGACTTAATAATAAAAAACAGCAGTTGAAATAGTATATAAGTAATAGTTTAAGCAAAAATTGTAATAATAATTTAAGAACTGAGGATGACGTAAGTCGAAATAAAATAAAAAATAAAATCCAAATTGTTACTATAAGGAAGTTTATATTATTATCAATAAAATAAAATTAAAAATAAACAGTAAAAAGTATATTTTTAAATATTGCATTTTAAATATTGCATTTTAATACATAATTTAAGATTTCCAATCCTTGCTTTTTCTATGATTAAAGCGGGAAAATATTTTATAGAGACTAAAATTCGTAATTCTTTTCAATTAAAAATTGAACCATTTGTATTACCATTGTTGGAATTGGGCACAAGTTTTGTCTTAAAGGAGCTATAAAACTCAGCATTCAATATCAACTAAAGACTAACTTAAAAACGAGTTTGAGTTTCATTTTAAATTATATATGAATCTAATGTAGGGTGTATAATTTTGTTGTATAATTTGGTGTATAATTTTGTTGAAACCAACACCAGAATTTTATGAAATACAATTTTCCGCCACGATTGCTTGGGAAACACAGGGTTAGAATTTTGATCTTTTTTCCGTGGGTAACTCCACCTTTTAAAAATAAAAGTATTTTTTCTATGATAGCAAATGAAATATCTATTATCTCAAGCCTGCTTGAAATAGCATATTTTCCTACAAGAGATGAAAACATTGTTTTTTCGTGAGTAAACAGTTGTACACGAGACGCGCTAGCGGCGAGTGAGACATGTTTACGAACGAAAAACGTTTTTATCTCGCGTAGGAAATGCAATTTTTTCTATGATAGTATATTTTTAATCGATATTTACTATAAATTATAAAATTAAAAATTGACAAAATTACATTAAAAATTCATATTCTATTTTTTTATGGTTGCGTTGTTTAAAAAACTTTGTAAAATTATATGAGCAACCATAGCAACTGCAATTTGTTATTCTTTTTACACTATATAGTTGTAAAAGAACCCATTTTCACTGTTGATTAAGCGTGATGAAAATAGACTTTTCAATTGTTATCATAGAAAAAATTGTATTTCCTACGCGAGAAACATTTTACGTTCGTGAAATTGCCCCACTCGACGTTAACACGTCTCGTGAATAAATTTTCACTCACGAAAAAGCAGCGTTTTCATCTCTTGTAGCAAAATGTACTATTTTTCAAATAATTTTTATTACAAGTTTATACCAAACGATGATACGTATTGTTTTATTTCCTTATTTAAATTGAAGCTTAAAGTAAAATTCAACAATTTTCTTAAAAATCAGTACTTTCAGTACATAATTTTAAAAATCAGTAAAAATCAGTACCGCGTATGTCTATCAGTACAGAAGCTAGAAAATCAGTACTGTACTGATAAAATCAGTACGAATGGTCACTCTAATCTAATGAGAAAATTGGCACATCTCTTTAGTTTTTTTAGCATTATTTACATTCTTTACATGCTTTACATTCTTTACATTCTTTACAATGATTTTTGGACATGTAAAGAATGAATTCATGAATGCTGTCATGTTTGGGGAGGTGCTTGTCAGTCAACAATAAAATGTTTAGACTCTGTACTCTATAAAAAAAACTATATACTTGTTCGAGGATTTTTTCTTTTTTTTAGGGGAAATAGAGCGGATATAAATTTCGAGAGTTTTGTGATTTTTTGCTTGAAAACTTACTTTCAAAGATTCATAACTTCGGTTCTAGTAGAGATAGACACTTTTTGTCTGTTTTATTTTAAAGAATAAAAATGGAATTAAAAAAAAACAGTTATTTATAAAAATTATTAACCAATTCCTATTATTATAAACAAATAAAACGTTAAAATCAATTTTTAGTCATTATGTAACAAAAATAAAGAGTGTTTAGTGTGACCATCGGATTCTACGTTCAATTTTGAATAAAAAAGGTATATTTAATTAATGGAGAAATGAGTTTTACTGTTACAAATATGATAATTTTTCCAGCGCCGGACGACAAAAATTTAAAAACTTTTTTATCGTCTCGCGCTCGATAAATTAGTTTATTTTTAACAATAACAGTAATTTCTATATTAATTAAATATACGTTTCTTATTGAAAATTGAACGTAGAATACGATGGTCACACTAAACACTCTTTATTTTTGTTAGATAATGACTAAAAATTAATTTTAACATTTTATTTGTTTATAACAATAGGAATTAGCTAATAATTTTTATAAATAACAATTTTTTTTAAATTCCGGACAAAAGTGTCTATCTTTACCAGAACCTAAGTTATGAATCTTTGAAAATAAGCCTTCAAGCCAACAATCACAAAATTCTCGAAATTTAGATCCGCTCTATTTCCCCTAAAAAAAAACAAAAGAAAAATCCTCGAACAAGTATATCGTTTTGTTTATATAGAACCCGTAAAAAGATTTTCAGCTAAATCAAACATGTCTTATTCACATTTTGTCCGAATCTATTCGGTATGTAAAAGAATGACACATACATGTATCTAATTTTTTGTCGTCAGACGCTCGATAAATTTGTTTATTTCTAACAGTAAAAACCATTTCTCCATTAATTAAAAATAAACTTTTAATTAATGGAGAAATAAACTTTGTTTATATGAAATAAAACGTAGATACGATGGTCATACTAAACTCATATCGTGGGTGGGGCAATGACTACAGATCGATTTGAACATTTTATTTGTTTATAACGATAGTAAATTTTTAATAACTTTTATTAACTTTAATTTTTTTTGTAAACTAACATCTTTTAGCTTTAAAATAAAACAAACTAGAGGTTTCTATCTTTAATAGAACCGAAATTATGAATATATGAAAATAACTCGTTAAGCCAAAAATCACGAAATCCTCGAAATTTAGAAGCGCTATATTTTCCAAATAAAAAAAATCCTCGAACATACATATATTTTTTTTGTTGTAAAGCCTGTAAAAAAATTTCAGCAAAATTAAAAATGTATCGGTCAGATTTTGTACAAATATGTTCAGTTTGTAATAGTAGATTCTGGTATGAGCTTAGAATGAAGGCAATTCTTCACGAGGATGAAGTTTTCCGGAACGAGCGTAGCGAGTGGAGTGAATCATCCAAGTGAAGAATTGCCTTCATCCTAAGCGAATACAAGATACTATTTTATCCACGACTACAAATATTTCAAATAATTTCATTCAAGTTTTCCTGTAAAAGTTTATATTGCCATATTGAATGAAATAAAAAACCAAACAAAACATGTTTGTTTATTTTAGATTTTATATATGTATTGTTCTTGTTTTAACTAGTTTATATTACTATACCAACAAATCAAGTTTTTAATTTGTTAGAGGAATTTTTAATAAATAAAGTGTAATGAAATAAATAAAGAAGAATTTTATATATAAAAAGGAATGAATACAATTACAATGAAAGATATACGCATGGAAAGTATATATTCTTTAGTAGTCGTGGATAAAAGAATTACCCATATATAACTACATATGTATATAGTTGACACAGAACAAATAATTTGCAAATACAATTTTCACTTGAACTATTAAAATGAGTGTTTTTATACTTTTTTGTTAATATAAGCGGCTAGAATTATTTCTTTTTAATTATTTTTATTCCGCGACAAAAGATGTGTGTTCATTCCTCCGCCATTTTTTAAAAACAAAATTACATAGGAATCTAGGAGAAACGTCAAATGCACAGCATGCTTGATTGAAAAATTATGGGTTTCTATTGATTAAAAATCTGTATCGTTATGAAATATCTGAATCATAATAAATATCATTATGAAACGGATTATGGGCATATAAGTGTATTATTATACTAAGGGTGCAGAAAAAGTTTTTTTTAAACCTAGAGTTTTGATAAAGCACATTCGATCCAAATCACGGTGACCTTACTTCACATAGCACAAAAGAACCACGACCCCTTTCACACTTTCATTTTATGTTGGCCTTGTGAACAAAAATAGGAAACTCGGTTAAAAGCTTTTAGTCGTGTCATGTCAATGTATAATTTTCGTTCATCTCACATTGACACAAATCTGCGCCGTTTCCGTTGCATAAAAAAACAAAATAATTTCTTCAAACATTTGTTTTATGGCTCATTTCACTTTTATGATTTTTTCATTAACAACAATAAATTAAATTTTGAAATTTATATGTTATAACAGTTTTTTAAGTACTGTGAGCAGTTTTTTTTTCTGATGATTAATTTTAATCTAACATTACATTGGTCTGATGTAACAAAAACTTTTGTTTTATTTTCTTTTGAAATAAGTAAAACAAATTATGTAGAAGCAAACATATGATGTATAATTTTTTATTTAAAGAAGTTAATTTTTTTTTTAAATTTAAAATTTCACTTTGTTTTTTTATTGTGGAACATATAAATAAAATAATTATATAAGTTTATTTAGTTAGACGTTGCTTGAAATTAATTTGGATATTTAAACTCTTGATATTCAAACTTAATTAATAACTTTTTCCATGCAAATAGTAGATTTTAATGTTATATGGATTATTTTGTTATGTTTAAATTGAGCTATGTTCAGAGCGACTCACTCAACTGAGTTTCAATTTTTTTATTAATCCACAATTGGTTTTTAAAGATCCTGGTATAGCACAAACTCTAACAAAACGTTTGGGAAAAAAGCAAATGAAGAGCTGAAATAACAAACTTGATTCGCTATTAAAGTAAAACATCTTGGAAGCGCGAGGATAAATAGGTATACCAGGGCCGGATATAGAATGTTCGAAATGTATCGGCTCATCAAGATGTATAAAAAATGATCGATGTAAATATGCCTTCAAGTACTAAAATCATGAATTATATTGTCATTGTTTAAAAAGACGAACTACAAATACACAATAAACATTTTCTATATGGAAAATTGTGGTCATAAACAGTAAATATCGTAGTTGGAGGTGGATCACTGTATCATCCTTTTTGTCATCACAACTATGACAGTAATCAAGGGAGGAAACCCCAATTCAATTGACATGTATATTAGTAATACACTTTTAGTAAGATAAATACAATAAAATCTATAACAGTGATAAAATTAAAAACTGATCCAAAAGAAGACTGGTGTGCGGAATTTGGTGTTTCTGTTTCTCCTCAGATCGTTGACCCTAAAGGGTAAACACCATGATTCATGTCAATAGAAATGTTTAAGAAGTATGACCATAGAGGGCAACCGTTGCCTCATGTTTTCATCCAAACTTCAAGCATAAGGGCGGAACGAACCACTGAGTTAGGGACTTACTGAGACGCGTATTAGTTGGTAGTTATAAAATTCCTGATGAAAAAGAATGTTCTGGTGCAGAAGAGGGATTGATTTTGGAGTTTAAGTTTCTGCCTAGAATAGATCTTGTTAATTCTGCCAAAAGAATGATGGACAAGGTGTAATGATCAAGACCGCAACTGGTGAAATTATATAGCAATGCTTTACATTAATTTTCTTAACTTTTCTTTCTTTCAAATGCCTCTTGTAGAATTTGGGTTTTAAGCTTGAAATTTCGTGATTTATTGCAATGATCACTTGCCTAAAGAGAGAATTGTCTTCATAGAATTAAGGAATTCTTTGGCTATCTTAGTGGACTTGGTATGCTCTACATAAACCCTATCGACATATTGGGCCACTAGACCATTCTCATAAGCTGGGTAAGTGTCCAGATTCTCATCAAAAAGTATTTCATTACTTTTATTCACAATTCTATTAGATTGACTGGGTGTTAGTAAGCCTTGTCTGATGAGATCTTTGTTAAGCATGGCTCCTTTTCTTGTTCATTCTGAATTTTTAGCTTGTTTAGCCAAGGCATCTTGCTGCAAGTAGACTTCGATTATGGTTTCTGATATAATCAAGGTGTTGATATTTTCTTAACACAAGACATTTTGCACACCACGGTCAGAGCGGACATCAAAACCAAGCATTTAATAATAAGCAAATAAATCAAAGAATTGTAGTGTATGTCAGAATAAAAGGTAAACTAATTTCATTTAACAAAATATTATTTATAAGAACATTAACTTGTAGCATCGTAAACTAGTTATTAGTGATAAATTATAAGATAATTAGCAAACTAAATTTTTGAGCTAACCAGTTTTGAGTAAGTAAATTTTTAGTAAATCTCGTTTGATATTTTTTAACCATAGTTAGTTTAGACAGTTCAATATGTAGTGAAGATTTTTTTCATTGGTAAACCAACGAAGTGGCATAGCAGGCCGCGCACCTAGAAAGGTTTTAAAGCCCCAAACTAGTTTCAGCCTGTGGGGACGGGAAGAATTACCTGCTGCTTCAGTACAACTATTCAGAACAGTACGCGTTACTCTTAATTAAAGCTGATGAAAGAAATAAAAAAAACAAGTGAGTCAGGAAGACTCTGGCGACCCCCATACATGAAAAAAAACCGCGATCACCACTTCCAACACATATCCCATTACACATTCACACGCTATCGCACCTCATGCACTCACACACACACACACACCCACATACTCACACACATATGTACACAAACACCCATACCTACACCCACACACTCACACAACCCTAAAATTCCAAAAATGGCTGTAAGGCCGATTGCCAGAAAACTTAGATTCAGATTTACCACGATGTAAATATTTAAAGCTGTATTTTATGAACCAAGAATAGCATAGCACTATAACATAGGTCAAGCCCATAATTAAATTTCTGTTCCACGTCCCTACACCCACACATAAGCATACACACACTTGCATACACACATTCACACTCACAGGTATATATAAAAAAATTACTCACCCCATAATGTGGTTGGATCCCGTTCTCTATTTTCCTAGCTCGCCTAGCCCTTCATCTACGTCGACCATCCAAAGCCATTATCCAACATGACCAAAACTGGAGTAGACGATCATATAAGAAATATCTTCCTATCGTTGACGTGAAGTGAATAATGTTGTTAACCTTCGACCACTCTCGGGTTTACTTCCACATAAGAAAATAAAACATGCTCATATACCCTGCCTTGTTTATAGAGGCACGGATATCAATTTATTATCTTTAATCTTTTTGTTTTGGACGGACAAACATTTATATATCTTTTTATTTTAAACAAAATATTTCTCTTCAATGATCTATTTGATTTTATATAAATGATTTTTAGTTCAATAAACAATTATTATTATAATAACACAAATTATTGTTGAATAAATATTTTCAGTATAAGAAAACAGGCTAATATAACACTAATTAATTTTAACTAAATAGTTTTAGCACGAGAACACATGCAAATATAACACTAATTAATTTGAAATAAATATTTTCCACACAAGAAAATATGCCAGTACAACACTAATTAATTTTAAATAGATAGTTTTAATCCCGGCATGTATCTAGTATAATATTAATCGATTGTAAATAAACAGTTCCAGTATGTGAAAATACGTTAGTATACGAATAATACTAACTAGGAAGTCTCGGCGTGCTTCGCTACGCTTATAAATAAAGTTTTTGCGTAGACATTTTGTTGACGTAGAAGCAATGATTTCAAAAAGTGGTAATGAGAAATGCTAGCATATAATTTTTAATTTTTCTTTTTAAATATATGAATGAAAAATAATCAGAACTCTAGCTGATCAGTTCGGATATATGAAAAATTAGCGATCAAATAAGTTTTCAAGTAAGCTTATTTTATCTCTAACTTATTTGATCGCTAATTTTTCATATATCCGAACTGATCAGCTAGAGTTCTGATTATTTTTCATTCATATATTTAAAAAGAAAAATTTAAAATTATATGCTAGCATTTCTCGTTACCACTTTTTGAAATCATTGCTTCTACGTCAACAAAATGTCTACGCAAAAACTTTATTTATAAGCGTAGCGAAGCACGCCGGGCCTTCCTAGTTAATTTTAAAGCATGAATAGAACACATTGAAATTTCATCTATAATAATGATTGATGCATTATTAATATATGTGCCATGTACACTGTTTGGAGTTATATTTGGCATTGAATTCTCTAATAATGGAATTGGTAATTTGAAAACATTATGCAAAGTTCGCCCCCCAATCAAAAGAGTTGATGCAATACCACTGAAGGCAGTTACAATACACGAAAGATTTAGTGAATTAAATTTATGAATGATTGCCGTTTGAACAAAAGTTTTGCCACAACCTGCATGAGCTGTCAAGAAAAAAAGCTAAAGCATTCGGAGGAACATTCAAACCACAGATAAATGCAAATAATTGACGAAACTGTTTTGGTGATTGAATTTCTGAAGCTTCAAGTAAACATTCACGCTATTCATTATCATTTGTTGCAATACCTCGAGCTTCACATGCTGCAACAAAAGTAGGGTAGGGTACACCTTCATACATACGTAGATCAAAAAAAGATTTTGGACCACGAACATGCAACAGAAGTAAACGCATATGAAACAATTCTATATCTTTTGGAGTAACCATATATAATCGAGCAACAACTTTATCAGCCCCACGTTGTCTTCTTTTCCACGATTTACTTTGGTCATACCAAACATAATTAATTCTGTATACAAAAACTCATTAGCTAAATTATCAATGGAATTCAAATGGAAAAATGCTAACAATTTTGTTCTTGATACATTTGCGACTGTGCCAGCCACATTACCATTCCTGATATAAACATTTTGTCTATTAGGCAAATGACAATCAAGTCGAATAATTGTATGAGATTGAAAATGCATTGGAAATTCAAATATGCGCCAAGCAGCTTCAGTCGAACCAACATACCGTCCATTCAAAAAATCTTGAATTTCATTTCCCACAATCGCATCATCATTATTCACTGCATTCTCTCCATTCACTCTCAATTCAACATTGGCAGAATCATACTCTTTATATACATACTTGTAAACATATTTCACACTTTTAACAGTCGTACATATTTCCACGTTAATATGACAATTGAATTTTGCAAGAAGATAAATATTATACGGAACAACATATCTATTATCAAGACATGCACCACGTACATCAACACTCATACCATTATCACGTCGACGGTACAAAGGATAACCATTCACATATTCTTTAATATTTTCAGAAAAAGGTTTTGGAAAATTATTACTACATTTACCACTCTCATACAAACAGAATTGGGATTTAGAGCACCACATGGTTCATGCATCATATGACGTTTCACATATTCATGTAATTTAGGAAAAAGAATGGGATCAGGGATTTCAGTACATACAAATTTATTAATCATTTCATTTCCATCAATTCTATCTTCATCTGACAAATTTAACAAAATTCATCATTTTTAAAAATAGCAACCACATCAGTTTGAACAGCATCATTAAAACGACGAATATCACATTCTCTGTTAACTTTTATAACCATTGACACATCAGCAGTAACATTCTCAGGTCTTTCACAAAATTCATGCATTGATTTAAAAGAACGAACAAAAGGATTCACACGATCTAACTCAAAACCTATCTTACGCATAAGAAAAAATTCGAAATGAAATTTAAAACATAGAAAAACAATATGTACGTTTATTCACATTCAAAGAAATAAATATACTAACAGCTGAGAAAAAATTAAATATAAAAAAGAATAACAAAATAAAGTTTTAAGTTTCGTTTTTGTTGTTCGTTGTTCGATAGCAAATATATTTTTATATGTATGTAAACTTATAATGCATATGTATAGAAAAAGTTTTCCGTATATAATAACTTTTTTATTTATGATCCGATTTGTTTGAATCCGGATCCCAATATAGGTTACACTAATATCAGTTAGCTGTGAAAATTTGAATTGAATCCATCTGCGAATAAAAAAGCCTTATGCTCCACAAAGTTTTAATCTAGCGTATTAATATATAAGAAGATTGATAACATTGATAAAACGAAATAAATAGTTTTAAGTTCAAGGAACCGACTATTACACTAATACACTAAGCAAGCTTGAATAAATAATTTCAATAACGGAGGACAAGCTAGCATAATATTAATTGAATTTAACTAAATAGTTCCGGTATACCAAAGTGTGTTAGTATACTAATAACCCTAATTGATAATATTGATAAAACATGATAAATAGTTTTTAGTTCAATGATCACCACTTATACCACCACCAGTAACCACAGTAACACAAAAAAAAATTTATTAAAATGACAAGTTTTGAAAATATCTATACGGTTGATGGCCCTAATTAATGTCCAAAAGCAACCATCTCGGGTAAATATTTATGATGTACCGATAGATGCAACAATTATTTTGAATAGACCTTCGTAGGTCAATAAGTATATCACTCTACTACGAATGATAGTTGATTCCTTTCTCATTCTTTTCTCGTGTTCTCATAAAAAAAATTTTCACCTGGTTCGAAATCATTAACACTCAAAAATAAATGTCCACCTGATCGATTGTTCAGATACGGCTATCAGGTGAAAAAAAAATTATTTCACATAGGCACATTTCCATGTATTATTTGTTTTTCTTTGAAATTGTCTGATTTTAATGGGAACACATGTTTTCCTTTTTGATATTTATCCGCAACATTGATTGGCCAACTACATATGAAAATGGTTGGTTTCCTTCCCTTTTCTCACAAAAAACCAAAAAAATCCACCATTATTTTCCAATTCCAACTTCTGTACATGGACATTAAAAGAAATAAACCACCGCCAAAAACACAAATTAAAATTTAAAAAAAAAATGGCAGTTTGTTTCACATGCCAATCAAAAAGTCTATCTTCGAAAAAAACGAAACGTCAAAAATGAATCAATCCAATAAGATAAATGATCGACTAACTGCAAGAGGACCTCCATCGGCTGGTATTTATAGTTTTAAAAAGGCCGTTTTTAAACGACAACAAAAAACGGTAGACATTATCTGGTAGATTTTTAACGATAATTAGAACCCACTAAGGAGACTGTACAACTGCTTCGTAACAAACTTGAAAAAACAAGTTATGTAAAGGATGATTACGAATTGAATGTAGGAAATTGTGCTTAAAAAGGGTGAAAATAACTTCAAAAGTTCCTGATATTAAAGTAAGCGAGAAGTAACACATTGAGCTTGATTTGTAAATCAGTGCATTTTTTTTTCTTTTTGGGAAAATAGAACGATTCTAAATTAAGGAGATTGTACAACTGCTTCGTAGATCGTACAACTGCTTCGCAACAAATAGTTGAACCAAATTATGATCAGTAATTTTTTAAAGTGAAACTTCTTTATCGGCGTATGAGAGAAATTTTATAGCAGTGTTACAAAAAATCGTCACGATTTTCGGTTACGCGCCATGTTGTTTTTTTATAGATTTTAATTTTGTTTTGGTAATTTTTTTTTTTTGTTATAAATAAGAAAATTAAAAATAAGAGTTTTTTCTTTTTCAAGATAAGGCAATGAATATTATGAAAGATAAAAGCTGTATTTTCTATTGATTATTGTGGTTTGTTGTACGGTTATGTAAAAAGCAAAAAAAATTTATATTTGTTTTAAGATTTGTTGTTGACGATTGAGATTATGGTTGGTTGGTAAGAAATATCTTATCAGGGTTGATTTTTAAAATAAAATAAAAGGAAAAGATTTAAAAGTTTTTTATATTAGGAAGGACTTAAAGCGGCTTTGAACATAAACAAAGAAAATTATGTTGGTGGTTAAATTCGTAGTAGGTTTTATGGTATGAGTTGAATTTAAATATAATTACTTTACAATGTAATCCTTTACCGTGGGCAAAATTTAATGAAACAGAAACATTCATAAAGTTTAATCTGAAAATGTTAATTGTAAAAATATTTTCCAAATTAATCTCAGATTATTGAGAGATATAACGTATAAAAATATTTCGAAGTATTGCTGAAAACCCTCTGGCGGCTTGTAAGCAAATTTATAATTTAAATAACAAAAGAGTTGAAGGTTCTTCATTTTTTCCAAGTAGTAAAATTTCCAAATCAATTCGAAAAGGAAGTAATAGCAACAGCTATAAAAATAAATAATTGGAATTATGTTTCAAATTTTGTTTTCGGAACAACTGGTTTAAGAGGAACTCCAAAGTTCTACCACAGTTCAACTAATTGCCTGTCAATAGAACATGCAAACGTTTCCAAATCTTGTTAAAGAATTTAGCGTTTTGATTTTACTTACCATCAACCGTTGCAGGCGAACAGTGTGGAGTGTATCAGAGATATATACGAAGATATATACTCACCAAACAATTGGTTATCAATAATCGGCGTTTTTTTTCTTAAGCCTTATCTACCCAATTTCTGTGAAGTTTTAAATAGTAGAAAAATGATATGTCATAAAGAAGTTTCACTTCTTACCTGTGTACACATTTTTTTAATCTAAATTCGATCTAATTCTGAACTTTAATTTTCACCACAACTCGAAATTTGGTTATCACCGTTTTGTATTCAATCCGTATTTCCCTGTATTCAATCCTATATAATCCTATCAACATAATAATAAATATTTTTCAGTCAAAATGCTAAATTCTGTGATAATCTGTATCGACGACCTAGTGGGTGTTGTCGCCAAATTTGAGCTTGACAGTACTGAGAAAATAGAAAGTCTACTAAGCAACCTAGACCAGGAAATGTTTGCACGAATTCTTTTTTCACGTATAACAGGCGAAGCCCTGTTAAACAAACTATTCGAACCAGTCCAAGACACAGATTTAACATTAAGCCTATATTTTTTATTTTCCACAAAAAAATCAGAGCGAACAACAGACAATACACTTACAGTACAACCCAACAATGCAATTGCTTAAGTCACACAAAGCTTACCATCTGCAACGTCAAATTTTGCATCAAATAAGGATTATAATCTGCCTAGATCCCCTCAATTTAACCACACATCTTCAAATACAACATACATTCCATCACAAAGTATAACAAACACTGATAAACCTTCTCAACTGACGTTACCAAACGCTATAATCCCAGAACGAAAATCGAATTACTCCACTGACTCCATCACCCGATATATCATCTCTTCCATCGTTTTCGCTGTTCAGGCCTGCATCAAATATTCCTAAACCAAACCATTTTAATTCTAAGCAATATCCAACATTTCCTTCAATACCAGAATATCGTGAAAATTTCCAAGACAATTTACCCTCTTACCCATCTGTACAGTCGCAAGTAACAACTGCATTAGCTTTGCCTAGTACTTATAGTACAACTCACAGTAACTCAAGTAGTTCACCACACATTCCTATATGATGGATCAACATTTCTCATACCCCTCACATCCACCTTCAAAATACCTTGTAACCAATCAGAAAACAATAATAATACAAATTTTCAGACGTACCGGTCCGTACCGGCTGAATATAACCACTGCTTACATCCTTTAATATCGAGAAAAATGGTTATAGAAATGCCGACTAAGTTATCATTGGTTGAAAGGTACAGAAGCTCCTCCTGGTTCAGGAGCTCCTCCTGAACAATCCAAAATGAAGGAAGCAAAAACGTGCGCTTGGCTTGGCGATAACGAGCTGTAGTGGCCAGAACATTGACTAAAAAATGTATTGGACTTATTTTAAAACAAGAACCGTGGATTCACAAATGTGGGATGCTTTTCATCCCACATTTGTGAATCCACGGTTCTTGTTTTAAAATAAGTCCAATACATTTTTTAGTCAATGTTCTGGCCATTACAGCTCGTTATCGCCAAGCCAAGCGCACGTTTTTGCTTGCAAAAAGGCGAGTGGGTTCTGATTGGAAAAAAAAAGATTAATTGTATTTCTATTTCAACATTTCTTATCAGGGACTGTTATGTCGTAGCCTGGTGATCGATGAAGCAGTTATATAAATTCCCTGATTTAGACATGCACTATTTTCTCATACGCATCAAATTTGCATTCGCGTAAATTTTCATAGTCGTTTTCATTCTGTCCTATACACATGGTCTTATACTCAATCCATGGTCATCATTTACTATAGTTTCCGCCACAAAGATTTATTATCTTACAACAGTTGTGTAATATTTTTCCAATGTAAATTCTTTTTTTTTTTTCAAATTGTATTCATAGTTCCGCTATATCCATATAGATTTCCTACAATCGTCTATCAATCATTAATATTTTTCAATGTGAGTTCCGGTATTTGATTTATAATCGTTGATCGCGGTAGAGTTATCAGAAAACGGTTGTGTAATCGCATTATTTACCTATATTATTCATTCAATTGTTTCGCAAACAATGTTTTCTTTTTAAATCTTTTCCAATTTCTATTACAAACTAGCAGTCCTACTCCTTAATGGATATAATGACTAACGATAAAACGAAAATAAAATTTCCTCAAGAAACTACCTTATCGATACGTTATCAACTGCATATAAATAGTAGTTGACAGCTAGCCTCGCCCGCTGATCTTTCGATCAATTGCCGAGCGGATGACATCTGATTATTTTGATGTGCAGAACGTTTCGTGGAATTCAGATTTTTTAATATATTGTTTTGTGAATATAAAATCGAAAATGCATGTGAATCGAAATGTATAAATGATTCATTTTTTGTGTTAGTTATTTTAAATACGGGTAGTGAATATCGCATCTTTATCGATACAAATGTTTTACCTAAATTGTAAACTGGTTCTGAATATAAAAATATAAGAGTGGAGTGACATCACCAAAAATATACCTAGGCTGATGACCGAATTCATCTTGAATATGGTTATTCCTAAGCTCAAGATCTATCTTATGGTGCGATAATTCTGTTCTATAAACAAAAATTATATTCTATTCAAAATACAAAGAAAAATATATATATAAATCTATAAGATTTATTTGCATGTCAAAGAACTGTGATCATAATGTATACTCTAAGCACCTGTGATAATAACTTCTATTTAAAATAACTATAACCTTTATGTTCTAACTAACTGTGATAAATGTTTATATTCCAAATACTGTGATAATAATTTATTTTCAAAATAACTGCGATAATAATTTTTGTGAGTAATATCTGTTAACTAATAGACAATAATTGTATACATACTCAAGAATTGTGAAAAAAATCTTTGTTGATAATTAACTGTTAGCCAATAAATTTCAATTGTATTCGTGTAAATCATTATTTTCATTCTGTGATATCCTATGTGAGGGCAAATAAATGTGAAACAATCAACAGCTTAATAACAAAAAGAACATAATTCTATTTTATAACCAGTATTTGGTGTATTACGTAGACGACGTTTGCTTTAAATTGAAGAGAACCGTGGATCTTACTACGATTATATTCTGATTCTCGAGTAATTCGTGGCATTTCCGATAATACCAACAACTCCAGCTATTACCAACTAGTTTTCGCATCCAACGATTTTTTATATGGTCTACATCTGGCTTGTGGAGTATTAATTACCGATTGATGAACGTGAGGAGGATGAGCACATAATTGACCTTTCGGGGAAACGAGATCTGGATAAAACCATGAGGTGAGTCATATTTCACTTTTCATTTTAAGTATGAATGACTGTGGATAGGTGTGTGGGTATGGGAGCGTGTGTGTATGGACGTGTGGATGTGGTTACGTGTGAGCAAGTGTGTTTGTGGCCTGCGTGATTGTAAAAATGTAAAAAAAAAAAAAAAACCTTTTCCATAAATATTTCATAACTAAAAATTTATTGACGAAAACCTATAACTAAACATAAACCTAATTATAAAACGAAGCATCTAGACTTGCTGTTAAAAGCTATTTCAATCCGGAACATTCGTATCACAGTTTTTTTTTTGAATGTTAACCTGTAAAAGAGTATGAGTCACTAAATCGTTTGCAGGTTTCATAATTGATTTTTTTTTATAATTTGGTAAATTAGTTAATTAATTTAACGGTAAAAAACGTCAAGATGTATACGGTAATCATAAGTCGTAAAGACTACCTTCATTTTGATTTATTTCAGAACTCAAACCTGTTTTTTTTTTGTTCTCGATTATTTCAATCACATCAAACCAAAACTTACCGTTGTTTGTGGATTCTGGTATTACAATTTAATTTAATTTAAAAAAAATAAGGTGGTTAATAAAAAGCAATGTTGAGATGGGTGACTCGGCGTAAATAATTGATTGATGGTAATAATATTTGGTAATGATGATCTAGGTATTGGTTTGGACAGATTAAACATTCGAGTATGGAAGAGTCTATATTGTGTATGGGATCTTTGTTAATGTTGAATTGAAGTTATTAAAATAAAATTCATGAAACTACAAAAATTGATTTTTTATTTTTGAAAGTACTTCTTAATTTTAAGACAACTTGATGTGAACTAAAATTTATTTTACAAGATTATTTTGTCATTAAATTTTAGAATATCCAATACATCTGGTAATAAATCTGTTTTGTAATACTAAAGTAAGGCGCCTAAGTTTTTAGAAATTAATAATTACAATTGAATAAGCTTTACTAAAAATAAAACGCCTAAATTCTTACAACTTAATAATTTTTACAACTTAATAAGCAATTAACATTACCAAAAACGAGCGCTTATTATTATAAATAAAAGTAAGAATCTAGTACAATTTCATGTTCAAAAATACATGTTCAAAAATACATTTGTTTATATTTTTTTGTGTGTAATTAATGTTTGACAATATGGTAAGAATTAATTATTGTGATTCGTTATTATTCGTTATTATTAGTTTTTATAAAAGTTTTGGTGTAATAATTTAATTTAATTTAACAGTGAAATATACAATCTTCTACCGTGATCGGGTGTTCCACCACACCGCCTGGAACTTGTGTTATAGGATGAATCGGAATTCTATATTATTGTTATTATACCAATCAGCAAATGGATCTATTATACCATTATATCCTGCTAAGAAATCGCCAGCTGATAACAATTTCCAGTGAAACAAATAGATGATATTCCTTACTCGCTCTGTTTATACCTTCCAAATTGTAACTGTGTGGGATTTTGGGTTTATTACTTTTAGAAAACTTGCATTATTTGCTATCATTTATTTACAGGAAATGATATATGAAGTCGACTCGTTGCAACAATAATCAAAAAACAAAAAAAAAAATAACTCAATCACTGACGGGAACTTTTCACCTTAACTTCAACTCAATTTAAAATTACTTCACCGTTATGGTGGTTTGACAATTTCACCCTCAAGTACCGCCATGGTTTTTTTTTGGGTTCAGACATAAAATGTACCACCATGAAAGCTCTATGTGATTGGATGTTAAAATGGAAGTGAAGGATGAACCTTTTGAGATATTAATCTTATGGGCATGAATGTAGATATGGGTGATAGTGTGCATGTGTGTGGGTGCGAGAGTATGTGAGTGATTGTGGGGTTGGACGTGCTGATCATGGCCCTTTCATAACTGTGGGTCGCCAGAGTCTAGTTAATTCCCTTGCCTTTTTCTTTATCCGTTGTTATCTTCTGTTACGCGAACATTACAGTTATTTGTGCTGGAGTAGCAGGTGTTATTCTCTCGATCCCATAGGCTGCCGCTGGTCAGAGGCAAAAAAATAGTCTCGCTAGGTACGCGACCTGCAATGCGACTTCATTGATTTCCAACGAAGTAGCGCTTCATTACAGGACCTAGTCGCCCTAAAATCACTATCACTTTACATGCGTGGCATTTGTCGTAAAGCATTAGTGGCATCGGTTTCTTTAGCAGGATACGAGGTGCAAATATCGTCTTTATGGAGTTATAATTTTAGTTCTTGCCGTTTCATTCTATGTGATAACTCTATTGCAACACCATCCTATACTGATGTCTTGCCACCACCGTTGAAAGTAATGAAATCTATTGTTCGTAGTTTCACATGCACCAAATTTATATTAAACCATATAGGAAGGTAAGAAAAATTCCTAGGTTAAAGCAATATACTATCGTTCAATTCTCTAAATATCTTACCATATAATAATAATTTAATTTGAAAAAAACATTAAATTGGATGAAGATGTGTAATAACAGAACATCCATCGCATGTTTAAAATTATTAACATAGATTATGAATTAAATAGAATGTTAAAACAATTATATCATATTCAGTTACATATATCTTTCGTGATTAATATTAAATAAAATCAAAAACATTTATTTTTTATACAGTACATATTTGGTAGCTAAAGCTGAGTGTAGATGATGCAGAAGATTCCAGTTGATGAAAATGATGTATTGAATTTTAAGTAGCAGTGAGTTGACCAGGAAATAAAGCTGAGTAATTGATGAAGCTTTTGTTGAGTAAGTTAATTTTATGAGTTAATACTCTAGAAGTTTATTTAGTAGAAGTAGTTCAATGAAGTAGAAGTAATTTAACGAAATAATTTGCTTAGCAAAAACTTAATCCTTGACGTATATCAGTCTCGCTTGATATAACAGCAACAGGACGAAAACAAGTATTAAGATGAATTGATTTTCATCTAATTAATCCATTGAGATTCTATTGCACCATTCGAACACAAATTAATGATGATCATTCATCATATATAGAATTAAAATAATATGTTTAATTTAAATGAATTGATATAATACATTTATTTTGCATTTCATTAAAATATAGAGAGTAAATTGTTTGTAAAATTAAATTGTTTTCTTCTGATAATAATCACTTCTTAAAATTTAACATTAAGAAAACTGTTTTGATATTATTATTAATAAAGTTAAACTTTTAAGCAAACAAATTTAAAACAATCAAGTTACATTAATTTTATTTTTGTTACACATGCATAAAAAATATGTAATTTTGTACTAGAACAAAATACAAGAAAAAACTACTTTTCCGCACATATAACCACAAAATATTTTGAGCACGGGCTAGCACGCGGCCTGCATGTGAGATTTGTAGTTAAATCTATCCATATATCTATCTATATATAATATTTTTATAGCACTAAAATATCAAAATAATAATTTAAATAACTTAGCATATAGTAAAGACAACTTAAACACATTGCAGCATTTGAATTGCAAGAAAAAATAATTCATTTAGGTTCTCAAAGTTCACAATTTTGACAGCTCAGTTGGATTACTATGTGTTGTTTTAGTTGGATTCTTATGTTTATTTTTTCGAGCTAGTATAACTTACAACTATTACAACGAAGATGGCGCACTTTAATTAATTAAAAACCTTAAATTTGTTTATAACTTTGTTAAATAAATGATTAAATGAACAATTAAATAAATGATTATAAATTTTATGCACTTGTTACAAAAATTGGTGTGTATTACTAGTGCGAATGCGTTTTCCAAACTAGCTCTTGTTTGAAAAACGCATTCGCACTAGTAATACAATCTATTATTTTTAAACTTTAAAAAAGAATAATAAAACATTTTTCATATGCACGGACAAAAAATATGGAACATTAAAAATGTTGAAAAAACGAATGAATATGTTTTTTTAAAGTTTTTTTACAAACCGTTTTTCCAGGTAACTTTTCTTTTTTTATTCAAAAGAACAAGAGTTAAACTTTTCAATAATATGGAAAGGAGTTGCCACACATATAGTAGTATATTATTATAATGAGTAAGTTAAAAGAATATTAAAATCATGCATAACACCAACTAAATAAGTGTAAACCAACATACATTAAACTCTACATCCACAAAATTCCAGATATTCTCACTTGATGGATGGATCCTCCATCATAATGATCAAATTAGGAATATAATCTTAAAAGTATATAAGGTGATCTTTCAGATGATTCCTTAATCAACTGAATAAAAATCGCTATTAACTCTTCCCAGTTCCACCTCCTACAGCCAGTTTTCGCCAAATGGATAACAGCTTTGCGGTCGTTGTGAGTTTAATTGATTTCCCGAGTCGAACGATTTAAGTAGTCGACATTCTCAAATGAACCTATTTTAATCCTTTTCGTCCTTAATTGCCTCTAAATAAGAACTTTTTATTCTCGATAAACTTATTAACTCCTACAAAATCTAAAAACATACTATTTAACATCTAATTAGAATCTCAAGAAAACTATTTACAGTCTACTTATTCTCATGTCGTGTTATTTTGCAAAAAAAAAAATTGATCTGAGATCAAAAAAATTAGCTGTCAGATTAAATTAGCTGTTAGTTTGTGTCCTTTGGCAAAATAAGATTGATTTTATTTTGATCTAGATCAAGTTTTAAAAATCAAGATTTTTTGGTAGATTTTACAAATACATTGAAATATTATTATTAATTGTCAATTTATGTAAAAAAACCGCCATTTGAATTATTATTATTATTTTGTTTAAAAATAATTTATTATTATTTAAATTATTTAATTTACTAATTAATAATAAAGTTATTACAAATAAAATGATAAAACGTAAAATCTATCATTTTCAAATGAAAACATAACCAAACATATCAACTCATTCATCATCATCAAACATATCAACACATTCAACATCAACCAAACATATCAACTCATTCATCAATCGGAGTCATATGAACAAGGTTGTCTCCAAAATTTTAAAAGAAAAAAAACAAAAAAATATAAAAATAAGTGTGTTATAGTGTTTGTGTTAGTGTTTATGAAAATAAAAATATTGAAGAACAGACGCGTACAACTACATATATAATTGGTGAGATCGTTCTTTATTAAAAAATTATTTGGTATTTTGTGTTTACTATTGTCAGGCGGTGGGCAGGTAAAATTTTACCTTTTATTGCTTTGATGTAATAAATTTATTTATTACTTTAAAGCATAAATTTGTTTTATATTGCTTGGCAACAGGAGACAAAAATTTTGGTTTTAGTTGTTAGTGATTTTTTTGGATTGATTGAGATTTTTTTTGTGAAGTTTTTTGACATGATCTAGCTCCTCCCTCCTCGGACTTATTTTAGGGGTTAGAAAATATCAGTTAGTTGATTATGAAATATCTTATTTTTGACAAAAGTTAGGAATTTCGAATTTAACCCTTTATTTGTATTCTTCAATTTTGTTAGTGTCTTTTGTGTCCCCATTTTTTTTTTGCTGTTCTCTTATCGTGCTACTATTGCATGAAATCTGCTATCGTGTTTTTGTGATAGAGATACCCAGTTTCTTTTGTACTGTTTAGTGTTGAAATTTAGGCCTGGCCGAATTTCAGTAGCTATACCTGCAATGTCAAAGGGTAAGTCTTTGTCTCAACAAAATGGCCGCAGTGTGAACCAACAGCTTAGCATTGACTTCACCAACATAAGAAGTCTCAATTCGAATCTAAACGTGGTTCATCACTACATCGAAAAAAATAAACCTGACATATTGTTTCTTACCGAAACAATTGTTTGTGGCAAAGCATCGAAATTGGATCTCGATAAATACCGGATACCTAGTTACGAATTGGAACATTCCTTTTATAACAAGCATGGTGTCTGTGTATTTGTTCGAGATTCACTTTCATATATGAGAATTAAGGCCTACGGGTTGAGCTCTAAGCACCATAATTCTATAGCACTGAAGATCTCAGGTGTTGATGAAACTATGTTTATAATAGGATTATACAGATCCCCAAATTCTCCCCCAGGATGTCCCTTTTTCGATCAAATATCGGCTAATCTAGACAAGATTACTACGGACTACCCCAAAGCAAGACTGGCAATTCTTGGAGACTTTAATATTCATAATAAAGAATGGCTCACTGACGACGTAGGAAGACAAGCCGAACTGATACTCGCAGATTATCACGGTTTAACGCAAATGATAGAGTGTCCCACTAGAATCGCAGACAATTCACATCATAACAATAATTTGCTGGATCTGTTTTTGACAAACGAACCAGATACTACGAAGACAATAGTTGAACAACCCCTCGGAACATCGTAGCATTTACTAATATCAGCAATATTGCAATTTACATCACCGACACAAATTAAAGCAAATCCTCGTCGCGTTTGGAACTATAAACGCGCTGACAGGGAGGGACTGAGAAACTTTTATGATGAAACACCTTGGAAAACTATTTGTTGTGTTGATCAAGATCCTAGCACATCAGCAATAAGAATGTCTGAAATCATAAAAGACGGAATGCGGCAGTTTATTCCAAATCGATTAATCACTCCTAAAACTGAGCCTTGGTTCACGCGGGATGTTGATGAAGCTGTGAGGAAAAAACGCAAAGCATTCAAGACGTATAACGCTAATAAAACACCTGAAACTCATAGCGCCTATAAAAAAGCCAGATATATTAGTAAATTCAAAATAGACCTGGACAAAAAGTTTATTTAGAAGAAAGCAAAGAAATTCGCTAAGCACCCATCTGGCTCACGTAGTTTCTTTCAGGCAGTTAAATCAGTCCAGAGGAATTTTACTCGATCCTCTATTATAATCTTAGTTCTGAATGGCATTCCCGTGAGCGACTCGAAAGAGAAGGCGGATCTTTTGGATCGTATTTTTGCAGAAAACTCAAACATAGTTGAACCTCCCCATTCTCCAACACTCATTCCCCCAGTTGTAACAAAAATGAAACAAATGAATTATTTTTCGTTGCAATATTGTACGGAAAATGCTTCTTTCTATCAATATCAACAAATCTGCTGGCCCCGACGGTATTCCACCCCTCATTCTTAAAAACTTTGCTAGGCAGCTAGCTCCAGTTTTAACAAAAATTTTCTATTTATCTTATAAAACTGGTATATTTCCCGATTCTTGGAAGCTGGCCAGCGTTTAACCCATACCAAAGAAAGGCAGTAAGACAGATCCTAACAATTATAGACCAATTGCAATGCTGTCGGTTTCGGCTAAAATATTTGAAAAATATGTTAACTACAATCTATTAGATTATTTGGAAATGTCGCAAATTATTGATGATAAGCAGTATGGTTTTCGTAGAAGTCATGCAACAGGTGATCTGATAGCCTACGTATCTCATCTCTGGAACAAATCACTGGAGAACCATGGTGAAACATTCAGTATAGTATTTCACTTAACATTTCTAAAGCATTTGATAAAGTGTGGCATAAAAACCCCATAGCTAAATTAAAATCTTATGGGATAGACCATCTTACTGTCTCATGGATTCATAGTTTTCTTACAGGTCGCCAATTTCATGTTAATTTAGATGGTATCACATCCAATATTTTCACAACCGATGCTGTGGCTCCCCAAGGTTCTGCACTCTCACCAAGCTTGTTTCTTCTATACATTAATGACTTACTTATTTCCACAGTGCACCCAATCCATAGTTTTGCTGATGACAGCACATTGCATGCATCACATGCATCTCCTAAATTTCAATCTTATACTGCAGTTACGACTGATAGAAAGCTGCTAATTGATTCTATCAACAAAGATCTGGAGCGTATAATGGAATGGGATGATCGTAATTTTGTTTCATTTAATCCAAGCAAAACCAAACTATGCCGTCTTTCACGAATAGAGCGACATAAAAATTTCCCTATTAAAATAGACCATGAGGAATTGCGTGAAGTTGAATCAGTTAGACTTCTTGGAGTGTATATTTCAAATAACCTGAAATGGAATAAACATGTGTTCAACCTCGCTAAATCTGCTATGCAAAAATTAAGATTCTTGAGTCGATGTAAAAAGTATTTCAATCCCGAGCAAATTTTGCTAATCTTAAAGTCCTTTATTCGTCCATGTATGGAATACTGCTGTCATATTTGGGGAGGTGCTTGTCAGTCAACAATAAAATGTCTAGACTCTGTACAGAGAAAAGCAATACGGTTGATTGGTAATATCGAACTAACGGACCAGCTTGATTCACTCCAGCACAGAAGAAATGTGGCTGAATTGTCAATCTACTATAAATATAACTTTAGCGAATTCTGCTCTAAGGAAATTCAAAATATCCTTCCATCGTGTGCGCAGTATAATCGACAAACAAGAGCTGCCGAGTTATCCCATCCATTTGTTGTACAAATACCTCGTTGTAGAACTGTGTCCTTCAAGAACGACTATTTTAATAGAGTGGCCAAATTGTGAAACTCAATGCCTTCCTCTGTATTTCCCGATGAATTTTCCCCTCAGGCATTTGAAGAAAATGTTCATCATCATTTAAAACAATTAGTATAGTTATCCCTATATCCCCATTCCTTCCATTTTCCTCATCTCCTTCTTTTATAGTTGACATGGTATCTTCGGATATTCAAAGAGTCTAAATAATGAATATTTCATATTTAGTGTGCTAAACATGTCTGACTAATTAATAAAAAAAAAAACTGACAGAACAAAAAGTCAAAACAATTTACTACTATACATTTACAAAAGTAGATTGATTTATTTTATGCTGTTCGTTGGCAAGTAAATAAAACAGTCTTTTTTTTCCATCTAGCCAAAGTTTGGTTTCAATATCCATTTTGTTTAGTACTTGATTTATCGCGTTCGCGAGCCCACTCCAACAATGCATGTGAGAACCGGCTAGATAAGCCCCTAACGACTAGATTCTACAGAACGGTTTGTCCCTAGCTTAACAGTGGCAATCAGAACTGTCACGATTAGACCTTAGGTCCATTTCTACTGACCCAGTTGTGATTCCTTACCCTAAAAATAAATGATCATTAAAACTAATGCCAAAGTTGGAGAACGCTCCCGAGCGCCAGACTTCAAGTCTCAAACTCCATAGACATTGTTCTATTGTAAAGCTAAATATAAAAATAGAATTAGATTGAAATTGTGTGAGGTGAAGCCTCTGATCCTAAAAAAAACTGATTGGTTCCTCCCCTAATTTCACCGAAGAAGCCTCTGAGCAAAGAATGGTACTACTGGTTTGTACCTAAGTACAAACACAGCAGAACCACTCCCCGTCATCAGAGAACTCCCTCGCTGGTATGAAGAGAAGAATCCAATGAACGTCGATCGCGTAACCCTTACGGCCAGAGGCGACCTAAGAACATAATTAATGTTAAGGGGTGAAGCCCCATGGATGGCTTTTTAGGCCTACCAGTTCAGAAAATTTTATTAATATCCTACTCACAAGGCAAAATATATATAATCGACAACACTAAAAACCTACAACTAATTCCTATCTACTGGTGTATTCCCCATTTAATTGTGCTCAACAATCGTTTGACGTGAACCGAAAAATAACAGATGATTCAATATTATCTAAGTAGGTAAAACTCATAAAACTCAAGAGAACTATCAGCTATCAAAAATAGTTGAAAATTTTATTAATGATTAATTTGAAATGATAACAGGCAATTAAATTCTATTTATAAGAACTAATGCCTGTAGCTATATACTTGAAGAAATTCTATGATGTATTTCTGCTTTACGATCGGAGTAACAAGGTTGTTTTGTTTCTATCTTCTGAACAACACAATGTCTTTCCAGAATATTTCTCGCTCCCATTTGAAAACACTTTTAAGTGTAAATTGTTTGTGGAGTATGAAAACAACCAACAAAACAAAAACAAGTAATCGTTATCCAGCAGAAATCATTATATATATACCAATCATCCAAAATGAAATTCGATTCATCAAACTACTATAGCTTCAAGCTACCCACTATCACAACCGTTTTCCAAAATCAACGACACTACACCTACTATATACACCCTATTTACAAAAATATTTAATTGAAATATATTTTTTTTTTCTCTAAAAAAACTCAAACCGAAACCGGTTTGCCAACGCCCAAACCACAAACTCAGTTTTGTACAAAATATTTTAATTTGCGCCAAAAATATGACTCATAAATTTTTCCGTTGTTACGGTTCTTTAACAAAATCCCAAGGGTTAAATAATTAAAAAACTCCAACCGGTTTTGTTTCGCGCCAGATTATTGTCTAGGCCGAAACAATATCAAAAAAAATTAATAAGGTCTCTGTTTCGGCGCCACTTTTGTTGTTTTTTGAACCTTTGATCACAAAAATAATTATTATAAAAAGATTATTATCTTCTCAGCCGGTATCTAAGCTCTACAGTAATCTTGATTTGGGAAATCTCTTATTAGCAAGGAAAATTTACTTTATCATTACAATAATCATTACGAATACCAAAAAAAATGTAAATTAAGAGTTATAGCGTTAAATTTACAGAAAATGTATATAAAAAAAATCGACTTCCAACTATTATTTCATCAGCGAACCCGCCTCCAGCTCCCTTTCAAATCAAACCAAATCCTTGTAGTTCCTTCTGCTTTCCAATCAAATCTTTCATCAATTCTTTGTGCTTTCCAATCAAATTTTAATAATTTCTTCCCAAAAAACAAAGAAATTCAGTCAATATGGTCGTCGAGAAATTAAACGATCATCGGTTAGTAAAATCTCATCATCACTATTCTCAAAAATTCTTAACAACAATTTAACATAAACCCTTCGTACGCCAAGTGATTTTCCTTATGATGCTAAACATATCATGCAAAATACAAATATCGTGAATGGTGATATAATAATGTTGTTTTAAGTAATATTGATAATTGTACAAATAAACTCATTTTTGTTTCTTTGTTTATCTTTTTTTTTTATTCATAATTCAGTTTTTCATCACAGTAAAATCATATCAAGATGGCGATTGAAGAATAAAGCATTAATTTCGCGTCTGGTGAATTAATTTATATTTTAATTTTTTCGAATTTCTTGTACTGTTAAAAGTTCCATATAATTAATGTTCAAGTGAATAAGATAAAAACTGTAATTTATAGACATTTGGTGAATAGTTATTGTGTATTTCTTTAAAGCTAATTATTCTGATCTGAAGTAGTGATTTATTACTAATTTTAACCTTGAAAAGTGTCTAAGCTCAACTTCATTTAGTGTGGTAATCAGTATTCAATAAAAACTAGTTAACTGTGTTTAATATACGCTATAGTGTTATCTAAAAAGTAACTTATGCTCTACATTAACTTTTATGGAAAATTTGGCAAAAATAAGTTTTTGTTTAATGCAAATCTGAACTTTACCTACATTGCAAATTCCTATATATGTGTTGTGCATAAACATTTAATTGATATTACGTATGTTTTAACTGGTCTTTATTAGACAAATCTAAAAATTTCATACGGTATTTACTGGATATTATAATAAAATAATTTGTCTTGTTTATGAATGCCATTAAAAATATATAAACAAATTCAATATGTCATCCGAAACGAGATCAACTCGTCAAAATAGTAATTCTGCTTCTAAAGGTCAAGATAATTACAAACACCCCATTTCGTTAGCTGACATCGATACAAAGCTGGATAAATATTTTATCGACTTATCAGATAAATTAATTTCAACCACAAACGAACTAAAAAATCAAATTAAAGAAATCTCAACAGATTGTAACCTGAAAATTTCTAACGTTAAGTCAGATCTAATTAGATTGGAAAGAACAATGAATTCTGATTTAGATGCTATACGAAAAGAGACCGAACTGATTATATCTGGACTGCCACAGAAGGAAAATGAAAATCTCTATACAATTTTTAAATCTTTGTCCAGCAATTTGGGATATGATGTTGTGACAAATAATGGAAACCAACAATCACCTTTACCTGATATTAAACTATATCGTATTAAGGCTAATTCTGCTAATCCAAACATACATCCTGCCGTTATTGTTCAATTTGCTACAACTTTCTACAAAAACAATTTTTTCCACCGATACTTAAAAATAGCAAAAAACCTCACTCTGGACTGTGTCGAAGGATTTCAGGGCAGCTCACGTATCTATATCCAACCTAATCTAAATAATGAGTATTATAAGGTCCATAAGTTGGCATTATTATTAAAGAAATCAAAACAAATTAATCAAACGAAAATTATCAATGGAAAAGTACTTGTTAAACTATCACACAAAGATTCATTTGAAACATTTTACCATGAAGATGAACTAAAAATGGCAGTAGAGAATCTTCCTTCTACTAACCATCCACCAGTCGTGAAATAGTTATTGAATAGTTTTGTTGAATTGTAAACATTAATAAATTAGAAAATATCAAGAGTTTAATCAATAATAAGACATTTATAAATTATATTGTGATCTAAAATCTCTGTTTATCTCGTTCTATTTTTGTTGTTTTGTTTAGTAATTTTACGGTTTTATTTGATATATCATTCTCTCTGAACAAAACAAAGAAATTAAAAAAACTGAGGTTTGTTTGTTCGTTAATAATTAATTAGCTTCTTTTTTTTTAAATTTTCTAGATTGGAAAGACAACTTATTCTAACTGGATATAAATCTCAACCAACGTAATACAGCTATGGACTTTAACAATATTGTATTAAAGTCATCTTTTAAATCTAAAAGCAATGGATTTAACTTTGCTCATTTGAACCCAGGTAGTATAGTTTCAAACTTTGATGAGTTGAGGAAAACACTGAGTGATGTCCCTCTTCATTTGATTGCAATATCTGAAACTTGGTTGAAGGAGAAACATAATAACCAATTGGTCTCTTTTCCTGATTCTCAGTTGATACGCAAGGATCGGGCTGGTCGTCGTGGAGGAGGGGTTGCTATATATATTAATCAAAACATTAAGTATAAAATTGTTAAAAAGAACTCTCCCACTTCTGAATTCGATATGATTTTTATTGAAATTTCAAACAATATTCGTGAAAAATTACTCATTGGAGTAGTATATGTACCACCTAATATCAAGTTTATCAGCAAACTTAAAAGAGTGTTCAATTCCTTATCAAGCAGATATGATGATGTCCTTATACTTGGCGATTTCAATATCAACCTTTTAGCTTCTGACCGTACTGTTAGCAAGTTCAAGGATTTCATCAACTCATATGGAATTATATATGCATCTACTGAACCTACTAATTTCGTAGATAAAAGTTCTACCTGTATCGATCTGTTGTTGTTAAAAAATGTTTCTAAAATAGGGTTCTTTACGCAAATTTCGATGCCTGGACTATATACCACCCACGATATGATTTTTGGCTCTTATGGTTACGAAATCAATTCTGAGATTCACGGTAATTTTATATTACGGCGTAACTTGAAATGTATTAATCGTAATGAATTGATTGAGTTTGCCCAAACGTTAAATTGGTATGAAATATTTAACATTAGTGATGTAAATGATAAACTATCTTATTTCAATAACTTAGTAGTCTTCCTATTAAACCAATTTGCCCCTATCAAACAATTTAAAGTGAAAAAAGTTAATGATGATTCATGGTTTGACTCGAACATTATTAGCCATATTAATAAACGCAACTACCTTTATAGTTGTTGGAAACGAAATAAAAATGCACATAATTGGGACTCCTTTAGTAAATACAGAAATAAAGTAAGCCAAATTATAAAAATCGCTAAATTTAATAATTTTAAGAAAATCTTTAGTACCGATTTACCTCCTAAAGTGTTGTGGTCAAATTTTAAAAAACATGGTCTAACTAATGCAAACCAAAATATTGATACAGATATTTCGCCCTCCGAGTTTAACAAATACTTCGCTTCTGCTACAACCTCGCCTACTGAAACATTTAACTGTCACAATCCCATTTTAATACCATCAGCCAATCATTTCTATTTTGATAATGTATCTGACCTTGAAGTGTGTAAATATATTACAGAAATAAAGTCGGATGCCTGCGGTGTAGACGATATCCCTATACGTTTTACTGTGTTATTGCTACCCATTATAGCTAAATATGTTACGCATATTATAAATTCTGCTATAACTAAGTCCATCTTCCCAAACACTTGGAAAACTGCATTTGTTATACCAGTACCAAAAATATCAAACCCAGATAAACTACAGGATTTTAGGCCGATAAGCATTTTACCTTGTCTTTCTAAAGTGATGGAAAAAGTACTGAAAAAGCAAATATTGGCCCACCTTAATAAAAATAGAATGATTCATCGGTTTCAGTCTGGATTTCGTGAAGGTCACAATACATCTTCAGCTCTGCTAAAAATAATAGATGACTTAAGCACATCTATCTCTTATAACAAGATTTCCTATCTTATCTTATTGGACTTTTCGAAAGCCTTTGATTCGGTGGACCATGTAACACTTCTAAATAAACTGCGTAGCCAATATAATTTTTCTTACAGTGCATTAAAAATTCTCCAATCTTACTTATCTGATCGATACCAATTTGTTCGAGTCGGTGAAAAGTTTTCTGATCCGGCAAAGATAGCTTCTGGTGTTCCACAAGGTTCCATTCTTGGACCTATTTTATTTAGCATGTTTATCAATGACATCTATTTATCAATCAGTAGTGTATGTTTCCATCTATTTGCCGACGATCTACAATTATATGATTCCGAACAAGTCGAAAACAATGATATTTGTGTAGCAAGACTAAATAACACCTTAAAATCCATATCGACCTGGGCTAAGCAGAATAAGATTAAGTTGAATCCAACCAAATCGCAAGCTATCGTTATCGCGAGCAACAAAACCCTTGTCGCTAGTTTAAATATGACCCAATTCCTTATTGATGGTCAGTTGATTCAAATAAATAATAAAGTCAGAAACCTTGGACTGATCGTAAATAATTCTCTTACTTGGGATGATCATATTACAAATATTTGTTCTAAAATTTACATGATTTTGAGCAAGCTATGGTTATCCGCCAATTTCACTCCCTGTGATATAAAGTTGAAATTGGTTAGATCTTTAATCGTTCCACACCTGATTTACTGTGCGCCTATTTATTCTGGCTGTTCAGAGGCTTGTTGGAAAAAGTTAAACGTTGCCTTCAATTCATGCGCTAGGTACATATATAATAAAAAGATTGGGGTTTCAATCTCGAATTATTCAAAATTGATTTTAAACTGTTCTTTACGTAATTATTTGGATTATATCTCGTTATTATTTTTGCACAAACTGATACATTAAAAAACGCCGCAGTATCTGTACGAAAAACTGAATCTATCTAGATCCGTTAGAACTTTTAATCTAAATCTACCATTTAACTGCAACTCAAAGGCTCGCCAGTCATCGTTTTTCGTGCATGCTATCAAAGTTTGGAACTCGCTCGATCATAATATAAAAGCTGTAAATATTTATACGTCCTTTAAAAAGTTGTCTTTTGAAGCTATGTCAACAAAAGTTTAAAGTTTTTTTTTTTTTGGTTTTTTAAAATTGGATTGCTGATCGTTTTTTGAATTCTATGGTTATTAATTATATACATATTAACAATTATACAAACGAAGTTGTATTTATTTTGTTTTTTTTTTTATTGTTACTTTCTCTGCAATGATATATCATGTACTTCCTACCAAGTAATATTGTCTTGTACCTTTATGTTCGATATAATTGTTATGAATTTAATGAAGATTTAGCCAATATAACCAAAGCTACCATACTTAATATTATTGATATCCATATTTGATATGCTAACATCAGCTTTTTTTTTTTTTTTTGTTTTTTGTTGTTTCTTTGTTAGTTTTTATTAAAACTGAAATTTTGCATATTAATGAAACTATAATTAATTGTAACTGAATTTGTTTCTTTTTTTTTTTTCTTCAACCTGTCTTGTTTGTTAAATTGTTCTATTAGTACTTAATGTTTATAATGTACATAAGAAAACTTGCTTGCATGCAAGTAAGTTGTAAAAAGGCTCAGCCTTATGTGTATATGAATACTTTAGTAAATAAATAAATAAAATAAAATAATCGAAATAGATTTCTTATTCACAAATATGGCTCTTTTTTTTGTTTTAATGATTTTAAACCAATATATATATATATATATATATATATATATATATATATATATATATATATATATATATATATATATATATATATATATATATATATATATATATATATATATATATATATATATATATATATATATATATATATATATATATATAATAGTTTTATTTTTCTTTGGCACTGTACATATTTATTAAAGGTAAATATGGAGAAAAACCTTACAATTTTTAATTTTAATTAAAACAATTAAATTTGTTAAACACAAACTTATTTAGATTGGAAAAAAAAACGGAAAGAATGTCTTAATTTGACCAATAAACTTGTAAAAATTCTCAAATCTACAGCCATGATGGCATTTATAATCATTTTTTTCTGTGCTTGTGTGTGACACAAAAGCTTACCAACCTTAATTTTTATTCGTTTTTCGTTCAGTTTTTATAATGAGTGTGTTTAATTTGTTTATTTTTATTTTAGATGTTTAAGAAATTTATCGCTACATTTTTGAATTTAAATTTTTACTGAGAGAAAAAATGAATTTATGGAAATGTTTGAATAAATTATTATGGTTTGTGGTTTGAAATAGATCTTTTTGTTGTTTAATTTGAAGATAACCAGACGTTACAATTATCACATCTGTCATGAATTTGTTAAACAAAAACCTCTAATTTCCAAAACTTATCACTGTACTAGAAAAGGTACAAACCACCATTTCAACAAAATAGGGCTTGATTTTTCTGACAGGTGCAGATTCTGCTACTTAGGCGCAGCTACAACGTCCTAAATTTCCTTGGCACAAATACAACTAACTTGTTGTATGACTAATACTACTACTATCACAAGACGTGACTCTGATTGTCCTAATTAATTTCGTTAAAAGCCTGTATCTACTGTGTTTACAGAATACAACCAGCTAATAAAATAAGTATAGTACGCTGTACGTATAGTAATAGTACGCTGCTCGATCCAAGGCAGACGCTCGCGCCAAGCCATTCTTATCACATATGCTTAACACCAACTACTGACAACAACATCTTGCAAGAGTCTATTCTTCATTTAGACTACTTAAAAGGAAATTTTTATGATGGTCATTAATTAAATATATCCAATTATGCAAACATTTGCATATATTGTTAGAAATACTAACTAACTTGACATGTAGATTACACTCGCCAGTTTTAAAACGCAACAAGAGATTTGTTTAAGCTTACTTTGATATTATCTCATCAGTTTCTCTGCCTAGTAATTAACAGTATACTAAATTAATAAACAGATAGAATCGCAGGCTGGTCAGAAATGTATATCGTGAGAAACATTGTGATTGTAAATGTGCTACTCGTAAGCAATTGGTACATCGATTGGTATTTTCAGTAACTTTAAAACGATTTTCAACATTCATACTTTTGAATAATGGGCATTTGTACAAGGAGTGTTCTTGCTTGCAGGCTATACAGTTCCAATTTGTTGAATGTGTTGTATTAAATGACCTTACAATTTTTGGGTTAGAACCTGTTGGTCATGTAACTAGAGCACAGGATTCCAAAGCATCACATCTAGACCCTAAAAATTTTGGAGCTCTCACAAAGATGGCGCCGTGTCATTTATTTAACACGAATATTAAGGGAAACTGTTTTCATCTCTGTCATCCTCAAGGATATTCTAAGGCTCAATCATGAAAACAATATACGATAAATTACCGACACACGAACACAACCGTTTGCAAATTCATTGTTACACAAAGCGGCGTAACATGGAAGTTAAAATATTTTTGCAAACACCAAACTACTTTGCGATCAAGTCGAGAACCAAATAGAAATTTGGAGGCGAATTACAACAAAAATTTGGATACTATTTTGTTTTTAGTTGAAAGGGACTTGAATTAGAGGGAGGTAGCCATATGTTTGGTGACTCTATAATAACGATAACTTCTTGGAAATTTCAGAGCTTATTAGTCACTATGATCCCTTGCTACGTGATCATTTAAAAAAAGTAAGAATCGCCCAGCAAGATCAGCATCGTAGAGAAGCTTGGGGTTTTCTTAAAAAAGCGGGTGAATCTAAAAATAAAACTAATAAAAATATTGCTCCATTTCACCCAAACGAAATCGCATCAAGATTGATTCAAAACTCGAAATGTCCTGTGTCTAAAGCAAGAATTCGTCAAATAAAAAATCGGCCAATACATTTTTTAGTCAATGTTCTGGCCATTACAGCTCGTTATCGCCAAGCCAAGCGCACGTTTTTGCTTGCAAAAAGGCGAGTGGGTTCTGATTGGAAAAAAAAAGATTAATTGTATTTCTATTTCAACATTTCTTATCAGGGACTGTTATGTCGTAGCCTGGTGATCGATGAAGCAGTTATATAAATTCCCTGATTTAGACATGCACTATTTTCTCATACGCATCAAATTTGCATTCGCGTAAATTTTCATAGTCGTTTTCATTCTGTCCTATACACATGGTCTTATACTCAATCCATGGTCATCATTTACTATAGTTTCCGCCACAAAGATTTATTATCTTACAACAGTTGTGTAATATTTTTCCAATGTAAATTCTTTTTTTTTTTCAAATTGTATTCATAGTTCCGCTATATCCATATAGATTTCCTACAATCGTCTATCAATCATTAATATTTTTCAATGTGAGTTCCGGTATTTGATTTATAATCGTTGATCGCGGTAGAGTTATCAGAAAACGGTTGTGTAATCGCATTATTTACCTATATTATTCATTCAATTGTTTCGCAAACAATGTTTTCTTTTTAAATCTTTTCCAATTTCTATTACAAACTAGCAGTCCTACTCCTTAATGGATATAATGACTAACGATAAAACGAAAATAAAATTTCCTCAAGAAACTACCTTATCGATACGTTATCAACTGCATATAAATAGTAGTTGACAGCTAGCCTCGCCCGCTGATCTTTCGATCAATTGCCGAGCGGATGACATCTGATTATTTTGATGTGCAGAACGTTTCGTGGAATTCAGATTTTTTAATATATTGTTTTGTGAATATAAAATCGAAAATGCATGTGAATCGAAATGTATAAATGATTCATTTTTTGTGTTAGTTATTTTAAATACGGGTAGTGAATATCGCATCTTTATCGATACAAATGTTTTACCTAAATTGTAAACTGGTTCTGAATATAAAAATATAAGAGTGGAGTGACATCACCAAAAATATACCTAGGCTGATGACCGAATTCATCTTGAATATGGTTATTCCTAAGCTCAAGATCTATCTTATGGTGCGATAATTCTGTTCTATAAACAAAAATTATATTCTATTCAAAATACAAAGAAAAATATATATATAAATCTATAAGATTTATTTGCATGTCAAAGAACTGTGATCATAATGTATACTCTAAGCACCTGTGATAATAACTTCTATTTAAAATAACTATAACCTTTATGTTCTAACTAACTGTGATAAATGTTTATATTCCAAATACTGTGATAATAATTTATTTTCAAAATAACTGCGATAATAATTTTTGTGAGTAATATCTGTTAACTAATAGACAATAATTGTATACATACTCAAGAATTGTGAAAAAAATCTTTGTTGATAATTAACTGTTAGCCAATAAATTTCAATTGTATTCGTGTAAATCATTATTTTCATTCTGTGATATCCTATGTGAGGGCAAATAAATGTGAAACAATCAACAGCTTAATAACAAAAAGAACATAATTCTATTTTATAACCAGTATTTGGTGTATTACGTAGACGACGTTTGCTTTAAATTGAAGAGAACCGTGGATCTTACTACGATTATATTCTGATTCTCGAGTAATTCGTGGCATTTCCGATAATACCAACAACTCCAGCTATTACCAACTAGTTTTCGCATCCAACGATTTTTTATATGGTCTACATCTGGCTTGTGGAGTATTAATTACCGATTGATGAACGTGAGGAGGATGAGCACATAATTGACCTTTCGGGGAAACGAGATCTGGATAAAACCATGAGGTGAGTCATATTTCACTTTTCATTTTAAGTATGAATGACTGTGGATAGGTGTGTGGGTATGGGAGCGTGTGTGTATGGACGTGTGGATGTGGTTACGTGTGAGCAAGTGTGTTTGTGGCCTGCGTGATTGTAAAAATGTAAAAAAAAAAAAAAACCTTTTCCATAAATATTTCATAACTAAAAATTTATTGACGAAAACCTATAACTAAACATAAACCTAATTATAAAACGAAGCATCTAGACTTGCTGTTAAAAGCTATTTCAATCCGGAACATTCGTATCACAGTTTTTTTTTTGAATGTTAACCTGTAAAAGAGTATGAGTCACTAAATCGTTTGCAGGTTTCATAATTGATTTTTTTTTATAATTTGGTAAATTAGTTAATTAATTTAACGGTAAAAAACGTCAAGATGTATACGGTAATCATAAGTCGTAAAGACTACCTTCATTTTGATTTATTTCAGAACTCAAACCTGTTTTTTTTTGTTCTCGATTATTTCAATCACATCAAACCAAAACTTACCGTTGTTTGTGGATTCTGGTATTACAATTTAATTTAATTTAAAAAAAATAAGGTGGTTAATAAAAAGCAATGTTGAGATGGGTGACTCGGCGTAAATAATTGATTGATGGTAATAATATTTGGTAATGATGATCTAGGTATTGGTTTGGACAGATTAAACATTCGAGTATGGAAGCGTCTATATTGTGTATGGGATCTTTGTTAATGTTGAATTGAAGTTATTAAAATAAAATTCATGAAACTACAAAAATTGATTTTTTATTTTTGAAAGTACTTCTTAATTTTAAGACAACTTGATGTGAACTAAAATTTATTTTACAAGATTATTTTGTCATTAAATTTTAGAATATCCAATACATCTGGTAATAAATCTGTTTTGTAATACTAAAGTAAGGCGCCTAAATTTTTAGAAATTAATAATTACAATTGAATAAGCTTTACTAAAAATAAAACGCCTAAATTCTTACAACTTAATAATTTTTACAACTTAATAAGCAATTAACATTACCAAAAACGAGCGCTTATTATTATAAATAAAAGTAAGAATCTAGTACAATTTCATGTTCAAAAATACATGTTCAAAAATACATTTGTTTATATTTTTTTGTGTGTAATTAATGTTTGACAATATGGTAAGAATTAATTATTGTGATTCGTTATTATTCGTTATTATTAGTTTTTATAAAAGTTTTGGTGTAATAATTTAATTTAATTTAACAGTGAAATATACAATCTTCTACCGTGATCGGGTGTTCCACCACACCGCCTGGAACTTGTGTTATAGGATGAATCGGAATTCTATATTATTGTTATTATACCAATCAGCAAATGGATCTATTATACCATTATATCCTGCTAAGAAATCGCCAGCTGATAACAATTTCCAGTGAAACAAATAGATGATATTCCTTACTCGCTCTGTTTATACCTTCCAAATTGTAACTGTGTGGGATTTTGGGTTTATTACTTTTAGAAAACTTGCATTATTTGCTATCATTTATTTACAGGAAATGATATATGAAGTCGACTCGTTGCAACAATAATCAAAAAACAAAAAAAAAAATAACTCAATCACTGACGGGAACTTTTCACCTTAACTTCAACTCAATTTAAAATTACTTCACCGTTATGGTGGTTTGACAATTTCACCCTCAAGTACCGCCATGGTTTTTTTTTGGGTTCAGACATAAAATGTACCACCATGAAAGCTCTATGTGATTGGATGTTAAAATGGAAGTGAAGGATGAACCTTTTGAGATATTAATCTTATGGGCATGAATGTAGATATGGGTGATAGTGTGCATGTGTGTGGGTGCGAGAGTATGTGAGTGATTGTGGGGTTGGACGTGCTGATCATGGCCCTTTCATAACTGTGGGTCGCCAGAGTCTAGTTAATTCCCTTGCCTTTTTCTTTATCCGTTGTTATCTTCTGTTACGCGAACATTACAGTTATTTGTGCTGGAGTAGCAGGTGTTATTCTCTCGATCCCATAGGCTGCCGCTGGTCAGAGGCAAAAAAATAGTCTCGCTAGGTACGCGACCTGCAATGCGACTTCATTGATTTCCAACGAAGTAGCGCTTCATTACAGGACCTAGTCGCCCTAAAATCACTATCACTTTACATGCGTGGCATTTGTCGTAAAGCATTAGTGGCATCGGTTTCTTTAGCAGGATACGAGGTGCAAATATCGTCTTTATGGAGTTATAATTTTAGTTCTTGCCGTTTCATTCTATGTGATAACTCTATTGCAACACCATCCTATACTGATGTCTTGCCACCACCGTTGAAAGTAATGAAATCTATTGTTCGTAGTTTCACATGCACCAAATTTATATTAAACCATATAGGAAGGTAAGAAAAATTCCTAGGTTAAAGCAATATACTATCGTCAAATAAAAAATCGGCCAATACATTTTTTAGTCAATGTTCTGGCCATTACAGCTCGTTATCGCCAAGCCAAGCGCACGTTTTTGCTTGCAAAAAGGCGAGTGGGTTCTGATTGGAAAAAAAAAGATTAATTGTATTTCTATTTCAACATTTCTTATCAGGGACTGTTATGTCGTAGCCTGGTGATCGATGAAGCAGTTATATAAATTCCCTGATTTAGACATGCACTATTTTCTCATACGCATCAAATTTGCATTCGCGTAAATTTTCATAGTCGTTTTCATTCTGTCCTATACACATGGTCTTATACTCAATCCATGGTCATCATTTACTATAGTTTCCGCCACAAAGATTTATTATCTTACAACAGTTGTGTAATATTTTTCCAATGTAAATTCTTTTTTTTTTTTCAAATTGTATTCATAGTTCCGCTATATCCATATAGATTTCCTACAATCGTCTATCAATCATTAATATTTTTCAATGTGAGTTCCGGTATTTGATTTATAATCGTTGATCGCGGTAGAGTTATCAGAAAACGGTTGTGTAATCGCATTATTTACCTATATTATTCATTCAATTGTTTCGCAAACAATGTTTTCTTTTTAAATCTTTTCCAATTTCTATTACAAACTAGCAGTCCTACTCCTTAATGGATATAATGACTAACGATAAAACGAAAATAAAATTTCCTCAAGAAACTACCTTATCGATACGTTATCAACTGCATATAAATAGTAGTTGACAGCTAGCCTCGCCCGCTGATCTTTCGATCAATTGCCGAGCGGATGACATCTGATTATTTTGATGTGCAGAACGTTTCGTGGAATTCAGATTTTTTAATATATTGTTTTGTGAATATAAAATCGAAAATGCATGTGAATCGAAATGTATAAATGATTCATTTTTTGTGTTAGTTATTTTAAATACGGGTAGTGAATATCGCATCTTTATCGATACAAATGTTTTACCTAAATTGTAAACTGGTTCTGAATATAAAAATATAAGAGTGGAGTGACATCACCAAAAATATACCTAGGCTGATGACCGAATTCATCTTGAATATGGTTATTCCTAAGCTCAAGATCTATCTTATGGTGCGATAATTCTGTTCTATAAACAAAAATTATATTCTATTCAAAATACAAAGAAAAATATATATATAAATCTATAAGATTTATTTGCATGTCAAAGAACTGTGATCATAATGTATACTCTAAGCACCTGTGATAATAACTTCTATTTAAAATAACTATAACCTTTATGTTCTAACTAACTGTGATAAATGTTTATATTCCAAATACTGTGATAATAATTTATTTTCAAAATAACTGCGATAATAATTTTTGTGAGTAATATCTGTTAACTAATAGACAATAATTGTATACATACTCAAGAATTGTGAAAAAAATCTTTGTTGATAATTAACTGTTAGCCAATAAATTTCAATTGTATTCGTGTAAATCATTATTTTCATTCTGTGATATCCTATGTGAGGGCAAATAAATGTGAAACAATCAACAGCTTAATAACAAAAAGAACATAATTCTATTTTATAACCAGTATTTGGTGTATTACGTAGACGACGTTTGCTTTAAATTGAAGAGAACCGTGGATCTTACTACGATTATATTCTGATTCTCGAGTAATTCGTGGCATTTCCGATAATACCAACAACTCCAGCTATTACCAACTAGTTTTCGCATCCAACGATTTTTTATATGGTCTACATCTGGCTTGTGGAGTATTAATTACCGATTGATGAACGTGAGGAGGATGAGCACATAATTGACCTTTCGGGGAAACGAGATCTGGATAAAACCATGAGGTGAGTCATATTTCACTTTTCATTTTAAGTATGAATGACTGTGGATAGGTGTGTGGGTATGGGAGCGTGTGTGTATGGACGTGTGGATGTGGTTACGTGTGAGCAAGTGTGTTTGTGGCCTGCGTGATTGTAAAAATGTAAAAAAAAAAAAAAACCTTTTCCATAAATATTTCATAACTAAAAATTTATTGACGAAAACCTATAACTAAACATAAACCTAATTATAAAACGAAGCATCTAGACTTGCTGTTAAAAGCTATTTCAATCCGGAACATTCGTATCACAGTTTTTTTTTGAATGTTAACCTGTAAAAGAGTATGAGTCACTAAATCGTTTGCAGGTTTCATAATTGATTTTTTTTTATAATTTGGTAAATTAGTTAATTAATTTAACGGTAAAAAACGTCAAGATGTATACGGTAATCATAAGTCGTAAAGACTACCTTCATTTTGATTTATTTCAGAACTCAAACCTGTTTTTTTTTGTTCTCGATTATTTCAATCACATCAAACCAAAACTTACCGTTGTTTGTGGATTCTGGTATTACAATTTAATTTAATTTAAAAAAAATAAGGTGGTTAATAAAAAGCAATGTTGAGATGGGTGACTCGGCGTAAATAATTGATTGATGGTAATAATATTTGGTAATGATGATCTAGGTATTGGTTTGGACAGATTAAACATTCGAGTATGGAAGCGTCTATATTGTGTATGGGATCTTTGTTAATGTTGAATTGAAGTTATTAAAATAAAATTCATGAAACTACAAAAATTGATTTTTTATTTTTGAAAGTACTTCTTAATTTTAAGACAACTTGATGTGAACTAAAATTTATTTTACAAGATTATTTTGTCATTAAATTTTAGAATATCCAATACATCTGGTAATAAATCTGTTTTGTAATACTAAAGTAAGGCGCCTAAATTTTTAGAAATTAATAATTACAATTGAATAAGCTTTACTAAAAATAAAACGCCTAAATTCTTACAACTTAATAATTTTTACAACTTAATAAGCAATTAACATTACCAAAAACGAGCGCTTATTATTATAAATAAAAGTAAGAATCTAGTACAATTTCATGTTCAAAAATACATGTTCAAAAATACATTTGTTTATATTTTTTTGTGTGTAATTAATGTTTGACAATATGGTAAGAATTAATTATTGTGATTCGTTATTATTCGTTATTATTAGTTTTTATAAAAGTTTTGGTGTAATAATTTAATTTAATTTAACAGTGAAATATACAATCTTCTACCGTGATCGGGTGTTCCACCACACCGCCTGGAACTTGTGTTATAGGATGAATCGGAATTCTATATTATTGTTATTATACCAATCAGCAAATGGATCTATTATACCATTATATCCTGCTAAGAAATCGCCAGCTGATAACAATTTCCAGTGAAACAAATAGATGATATTCCTTACTCGCTCTGTTTATACCTTCCAAATTGTAACTGTGTGGGATTTTGGGTTTATTACTTTTAGAAAACTTGCATTATTTGCTATCATTTATTTACAGGAAATGATATATGAAGTCGACTCGTTGCAACAATAATCAAAAAACAAAAAAAAAAATAACTCAATCACTGACGGGAACTTTTCACCTTAACTTCAACTCAATTTAAAATTACTTCACCGTTATGGTGGTTTGACAATTTCACCCTCAAGTACCGCCATGGTTTTTTTTTGGGTTCAGACATAAAATGTACCACCATGAAAGCTCTATGTGATTGGATGTTAAAATGGAAGTGAAGGATGAACCTTTTGAGATATTAATCTTATGGGCATGAATGTAGATATGGGTGATAGTGTGCATGTGTGTGGGTGCGAGAGTATGTGAGTGATTGTGGGGTTGGACGTGCTGATCATGGCCCTTTCATAACTGTGGGTCGCCAGAGTCTAGTTAATTCCCTTGCCTTTTTCTTTATCCGTTGTTATCTTCTGTTACGCGAACATTACAGTTATTTGTGCTGGAGTAGCAGGTGTTATTCTCTCGATCCCATAGGCTGCCGCTGGTCAGAGGCAAAAAAATAGTCTCGCTAGGTACGCGACCTGCAATGCGACTTCATTGATTTCCAACGAAGTAGCGCTTCATTACAGGACCTAGTCGCCCTAAAATCACTATCACTTTACATGCGTGGCATTTGTCGTAAAGCATTAGTGGCATCGGTTTCTTTAGCAGGATACGAGGTGCAAATATCGTCTTTATGGAGTTATAATTTTAGTTCTTGCCGTTTCATTCTATGTGATAACTCTATTGCAACACCATCCTATACTGATGTCTTGCCACCACCGTTGAAAGTAATGAAATCTATTGTTCGTAGTTTCACATGCACCAAATTTATATTAAACCATATAGGAAGGTAAGAAAAATTCCTAGGTTAAAGCAATATACTATCGTTCAATTCTCTAAATATCTTACCATATAATAATAATTTAATTTGAAAAAAACATTAAATTGGATGAAGATGTGTAATAACAGAACATCCATCGCATGTTTAAAATTATTAACATAGATTATGAATTAAATAGAATGTTAAAACAATTATATCATATTCAGTTACATATATCTTTCGTGATTAATATTAAATAAAATCAAAAACATTTATTTTTTATACAGTACATATTTGGTAGCTAAAGCTGAGTGTAGATGATGCAGAAGATTCCAGTTGATGAAAATGATGTATTGAATTTTAAGTAGCAGTGAGTTGACCAGGAAATAAAGCTGAGTAATTGATGAAGCTTTTGTTGAGTAAGTTAATTTTATGAGTTAATACTCTAGAAGTTTATTTAGTAGAAGTAGTTCAATGAAGTAGAAGTAATTTAACGAAATAATTTGCTTAGCAAAAACTTAATCCTTGACGTATATCAGTCTCGCTTGATATAACAGCAACAGGACGAAAACAAGTATTAAGATGAATTGATTTTCATCTAATTAATCCATTGAGATTCTATTGCACCATTCGAACACAAATTAATGATGATCATTCATCATATATAGAATTAAAATAATATGTTTAATTTAAATGAATTGATATAATACATTTATTTTGCATTTCATTAAAATATAGAGAGTAAATTGTTTGTAAAATTAAATTGTTTTCTTCTGATAATAATCACTTCTTAAAATTTAACATTAAGAAAACTGTTTTGATATTATTATTAATAAAGTTAAACTTTTAAGCAAACAAATTTAAAACAATCAAGTTACATTAATTTTATTTTTGTTACACATGCATAAAAAATATGTAATTTTGTACTAGAACAAAATACAAGAAAAAACTACTTTTCCGCACATATAACCACAAAATATTTTGAGCACGGGCTAGCACGCGGCCTGCATGTGAGATTTGTAGTTAAATCTATCCATATATCTATCTATATATAATATTTTTATAGCACTAAAATATCAAAATAATAATTTAAATAACTTAGCATATAGTAAAGACAACTTAAACACATTGCAGCATTTGAATTGCAAGAAAAAATAATTCATTTAGGTTCTCAAAGTTCACAATTTTGACAGCTCAGTTGGATTACTATGTGTTGTTTTAGTTGGATTCTTATGTTTATTTTTTCGAGCTAGTATAACTTACAACTATTACAACGAAGATGGCGCACTTTAATTAATTAAAAACCTTAAATTTGTTTATAACTTTGTTAAATAAATGATTAAATGAACAATTAAATAAATGATTATAAATTTTATGCACTTGTTACAAAAATTGGTGTGTATTACTAGTGCGAATGCGTTTTCCAAACTAGCTCTTGTTTGAAAAACGCATTCGCACTAGTAATACAATCTATTATTTTTAAACTTTAAAAAAGAATAATAAAACATTTTTCATATGCACGGACAAAAAATATGGAACATTAAAAATGTTGAAAAAACGAATGAATATGTTTTTTTAAAGTTTTTTTACAAACCGTTTTTCCAGGTAACTTTTCTTTTTTTATTCAAAAGAACAAGAGTTAAACTTTTCAATAATATGGAAAGGAGTTGCCACACATATAGTAGTATATTATTATAATGAGTAAGTTAAAAGAATATTAAAATCATGCATAACACCAACTAAATAAGTGTAAACCAACATACATTAAACTCTACATCCACAAAATTCCAGATATTCTCACTTGATGGATGGATCCTCCATCATAATGATCAAATTAGGAATATAATCTTAAAAGTATATAAGGTGATCTTTCAGATGATTCCTTAATCAACTGAATAAAAATCGCTATTAACTCTTCCCAGTTCCACCTCCTACAGCCAGTTTTCGCCAAATGGATAACAGCTTTGCGGTCGTTGTGAGTTTAATTGATTTCCCGAGTCGAACGATTTAAGTAGTCGACATTCTCAAATGAACCTATTTTAATCCTTTTCGTCCTTAATTGCCTCTAAATAAGAACTTTTTATTCTCGATAAACTTATTAACTCCTACAAAATCTAAAAACATACTATTTAACATCTAATTAGAATCTCAAGAAAACTATTTACAGTCTACTTATTCTCATGTCGTGTTATTTTGCAAAAAAAAAAATTGATCTGAGATCAAAAAAATTAGCTGTCAGATTAAATTAGCTGTTAGTTTGTGTCCTTTGGCAAAATAAGATTGATTTTATTTTGATCTAGATCAAGTTTTAAAAATCAAGATTTTTTGGTAGATTTTACAAATACATTGAAATATTATTATTAATTGTCAATTTATGTAAAAAAACCGCCATTTGAATTATTATTATTATTTTGTTTAAAAATAATTTATTATTATTTAAATTATTTAATTTACTAATTAATAATAAAGTTATTACAAATAAAATGATAAAACGTAAAATCTATCATTTTCAAATGAAAACATAACCAAACATATCAACTCATTCATCATCATCAAACATATCAACACATTCAACATCAACCAAACATATCAACTCATTCATCAATCGGAGTCATATGAACAAGGTTGTCTCCAAAATTTTAAAAGAAAAAAAACAAAAAAATATAAAAATAAGTGTGTTATAGTGTTTGTGTTAGTGTTTATGAAAATAAAAATATTGAAGAACAGACGCGTACAACTACATATATAATTGGTGAGATCGTTCTTTATTAAAAAATTATTTGGTATTTTGTGTTTACTATTGTCAGGCGGTGGGCAGGTAAAATTTTACCTTTTATTGCTTTGATGTAATAAATTTATTTATTACTTTAAAGCATAAATTTGTTTTATATTGCTTGGCAACAGGAGACAAAAATTTTGGTTTTAGTTGTTAGTGATTTTTTTGGATTGATTGAGATTTTTTTTGTGAAGTTTTTTGACATGATCTAGCTCCTCCCTCCTCGGACTTATTTTAGGGGTTAGAAAATATCAGTTAGTTGATTATGAAATATCTTATTTTTGACAAAAGTTAGGAATTTCGAATTTAACCCTTTATTTGTATTCTTCAATTTTGTTAGTGTCTTTTGTGTCCCCATTTTTTTTTTGCTGTTCTCTTATCGTGCTACTATTGCATGAAATCTGCTATCGTGTTTTTGTGATAGAGATACCCAGTTTCTTTTGTACTGTTTAGTGTTGAAATTTAGGCCTGGCCGAATTTCAGTAGCTATACCTGCAATGTCAAAGGGTAAGTCTTTGTCTCAACAAAATGGCCGCAGTGTGAACCAACAGCTTAGCATTGACTTCACCAACATAAGAAGTCTCAATTCGAATCTAAACGTGGTTCATCACTACATCGAAAAAAATAAACCTGACATATTGTTTCTTACCGAAACAATTGTTTGTGGCAAAGCATCGAAATTGGATCTCGATAAATACCGGATACCTAGTTACGAATTGGAACATTCCTTTTATAACAAGCATGGTGTCTGTGTATTTGTTCGAGATTCACTTTCATATATGAGAATTAAGGCCTACGGGTTGAGCTCTAAGCACCATAATTGGCGGATAAGCACCATAATTGGCACCCTAAGCACCGGATATCAACTCATTCATCATCATCAAACATATCAACACATTCAACATCAACCAAACATATCAACTCATTCATCAATCGGAGTCATATGAACAAGGTTGTCTCCAAAATTTTAAAAGAAAAAAAACAAAAAAATATAAAAATAAGTGTGTTATAGTGTTTGTGTTAGTGTTTATGAAAATAAAAATATTGAAGAACAGACGCGTACAACTACATATATAATTGGTGAGATCGTTCTTTATTAAAAAATTATTTGGTATTTTGTGTTTACTATTGTCAGGCGGTGGGCAGGTAAAATTTTACCTTTTATTGCTTTGATGTAATAAATTTATTTATTACTTTAAAGCATAAATTTGTTTTATATTGCTTGGCAACAGGAGACAAAAATTTTGGTTTTAGTTGTTAGTGATTTTTTTGGATTGATTGAGATTTTTTTTGTGAAGTTTTTTGACATGATCTAGCTCCTCCCTCCTCGGACTTATTTTAGGGGTTAGAAAATATCAGTTAGTTGATTATGAAATATCTTATTTTTGACAAAAGTTAGGAATTTCGAATTTAACCCTTTATTTGTATTCTTCAATTTTGTTAGTGTCTTTTGTGTCCCCATTTTTTTTTGCTGTTCTCTTATCGTGCTACTATTGCATGAAATCTGCTATCGTGTTTTTGTGATAGAGATACCCAGTTTCTTTTGTACTGTTTAGTGTTGAAATTTAGGCCTGGCCGAATTTCAGTAGCTATACCTGCAATGTCAAAGGGTAAGTCTTTGTCTCAACAAAATGGCCGCAGTGTGAACCAACAGCTTAGCATTGACTTCACCAACATAAGAAGTCTCAATTCGAATCTAAACGTGGTTCATCACTACATCGAAAAAAATAAACCTGACATATTGTTTCTTACCGAAACAATTGTTTGTGGCAAAGCATCGAAATTGGATCTCGATAAATACCGGATACCTAGTTACGAATTGGAACATTCCTTTTATAACAAGCATGGTGTCTGTGTATTTGTTCGAGATTCACTTTCATATATGAGAATTAAGGCCTACGGGTTGAGCTCTAAGCACCATAATTCTATAGCACTGAAGATCTCAGGTGTTGATGAAACTATGTTTATAATAGGATTATACAGATCCCCAAATTCTCCCCCAGGATGTCCCTTTTTCGATCAAATATCGGCTAATCTAGACAAGATTACTACGGACTACCCCAAAGCAAGACTGGCAATTCTTGGAGACTTTAATATTCATAATAAAGAATGGCTCACTGACGACGTAGGAAGACAAGCCGAACTGATACTCGCAGATTATCACGGTTTAACGCAAATGATAGAGTGTCCCACTAGAATCGCAGACAATTCACATCATAACAATAATTTGCTGGATCTGTTTTTGACAAACGAACCAGATACTACGAAGACAATAGTTGAACAACCCCTCGGAACATCGTAGCATTTACTAATATCAGCAATATTGCAATTTACATCACCGACACAAATTAAAGCAAATCCTCGTCGCGTTTGGAACTATAAACGCGCTGACAGGGAGGGACTGAGAAACTTTTATGATGAAACACCTTGGAAAACTATTTGTTGTGTTGATCAAGATCCTAGCACATCAGCAATAAGAATGTCTGAAATCATAAAAGACGGAATGCGGCAGTTTATTCCAAATCGATTAATCACTCCTAAAACTGAGCCTTGGTTCACGCGGGATGTTGATGAAGCTGTGAGGAAAAAACGCAAAGCATTCAAGACGTATAACGCTAATAAAACACCTGAAACTCATAGCGCCTATAAAAAAGCCAGATATATTAGTAAATTCAAAATAGACCTGGACAAAAAAGCGTTTATTTAGAAGAAAGCAAAGAAATTCGCTAAGCACCCATCTGGCTCACGTAGTTTCTTTCAGGCAGTTAAATCAGTCCAGAGGAATTTTACTCGATCCTCTATTATAATCTTAGTTCTGAATGGCATTCCCGTGAGCGACTCGAAAGAGAAGGCGGATCTTTTGGATCGTATTTTTGCAGAAAACTCAAACATAGTTGAACCTCCCCATTCTCCAACACTCATTCCCCCAGTTGTAACAAAAATGAAACAAATGAATTATTTTTCGTTGCAATATTGTACGGAAAATGCTTCTTTCTATCAATATCAACAAATCTGCTGGCCCCGACGGTATTCCACCCCTCATTCTTAAAAACTTTGCTAGGCAGCTAGCTCCAGTTTTAACAAAAATTTTCTATTTATCTTATAAAACTGGTATATTTCCCGATTCTTGGAAGCTGGCCAGCGTTTAACCCATACCAAAGAAAGGCAGTAAGACAGATCCTAACAATTATAGACCAATTGCAATGCTGTCGGTTTCGGCTAAAATATTTGAAAAATATGTTAACTACAATCTATTAGATTATTTGGAAATGTCGCAAATTATTGATGATAAGCAGTATGGTTTTCGTAGAAGTCATGCAACAGGTGATCTGATAGCCTACGTATCTCATCTCTGGAACAAATCACTGGAGAACCATGGTGAAACATTCAGTATAGTATTTCACTTAACATTTCTAAAGCATTTGATAAAGTGTGGCATAAAAACCCCATAGCTAAATTAAAATCTTATGGGATAGACCATCTTACTGTCTCATGGATTCATAGTTTTCTTACAGGTCGCCAATTTCATGTTAATTTAGATGGTATCACATCCAATATTTTCACAACCGATGCTGTGGCTCCCCAAGGTTCTGCACTCTCACCAAGCTTGTTTCTTCTATACATTAATGACTTACTTATTTCCACAGTGCACCCAATCCATAGTTTTGCTGATGACAGCACATTGCATGCATCACATGCATCTCCTAAATTTCAATCTTATACTGCAGTTACGACTGATAGAAAGCTGCTAATTGATTCTATCAACAAAGATCTGGAGCGTATAATGGAATGGGATGATCGTAATTTTGTTTCATTTAATCCAAGCAAAACCAAACTATGCCGTCTTTCACGAATAGAGCGACATAAAAATTTCCCTATTAAAATAGACCATGAGGAATTGCGTGAAGTTGAATCAGTTAGACTTCTTGGAGTGTATATTTCAAATAACCTGAAATGGAATAAACATGTGTTCAACCTCGCTAAATCTGCTATGCAAAAATTAAGATTCTTGAGTCGATGTAAAAAGTATTTCAATCCCGAGCAAATTTTGCTAATCTTAAAGTCCTTTATTCGTCCATGTATGGAATACTGCTGTCATATTTGGGGAGGTGCTTGTCAGTCAACAATAAAATGTCTAGACTCTGTACAGAGAAAAGCAATACGGTTGATTGGTAATATCGAACTAACGGACCAGCTTGATTCACTCCAGCACAGAAGAAATGTGGCTGAATTGTCAATCTACTATAAATATAACTTTAGCGAATTCTGCTCTAAGGAAATTCAAAATATCCTTCCATCGTGTGCGCAGTATAATCGACAAACAAGAGCTGCCGAGTTATCCCATCCATTTGTTGTACAAATACCTCGTTGTAGAACTGTGTCCTTCAAGAACGACTATTTTAATAGAGTGGCCAAATTGTGAAACTCAATGCCTTCCTCTGTATTTCCCGATGAATTTTCCCCTCAGGCATTTGAAGAAAATGTTCATCATCATTTAAAACAATTAGTATAGTTATCCCTATATCCCCATTCCTTCCATTTTCCTCATCTCCTTCTTTTATAGTTGACATGGTATCTTCGGATATTCAAAGAGTCTAAATAATGAATATTTCATATTTAGTGTGCTAAACATGTCTGACTAATTAATAAAAAAAAAAACTGACAGAACAAAAAGTCAAAACAATTTACTACTATACATTTACAAAAGTAGATTGATTTATTTTATGCTGTTCGTTGGCAAGTAAATAAAACAGTCTTTTTTTTCCATCTAGCCAAAGTTTGGTTTCAATATCCATTTTGTTTAGTACTTGATTTATCGCGTTCGCGAGCCCACTCCAACAATGCATGTGAGAACCGGCTAGATAAGCCCCTAACGACTAGATTCTACAGAACGGTTTGTCCCTAGCTTAACAGTGGCAATCAGAACTGTCACGATTAGACCTTAGGTCCATTTCTACTGACCCAGTTGTGATTCCTTACCCTAAAAATAAATGATCATTAAAACTAATGCCAAAGTTGGAGAACGCTCCCGAGCGCCAGACTTCAAGTCTCAAACTCCATAGACATTGTTCTATTGTAAAGCTAAATATAAAAATAGAATTAGATTGAAATTGTGTGAGGTGAAGCCTCTGATCCTAAAAAAAACTGATTGGTTCCTCCCCTAATTTCACCGAAGAAGCCTCTGAGCAAAGAATGGTACTACTGGTTTGTACCTAAGTACAAACACAGCAGAACCACTCCCCGTCATCAGAGAACTCCCTCGCTGGTATGAAGAGAAGAATCCAATGAACGTCGATCGCGTAACCCTTACGGCCAGAGGCGACCTAAGAACATAATTAATGTTAAGGGGTGAAGCCCCATGGATGGCTTTTTAGGCCTACCAGTTCAGAAAATTTTATTAATATCCTACTCACAAGGCAAAATATATATAATCGACAACACTAAAAACCTACAACTAATTCCTATCTACTGGTGTATTCCCCATTTAATTGTGCTCAACAATCGTTTGACGTGAACCGAAAAATAACAGATGATTCAATATTATCTAAGTAGGTAAAACTCATAAAACTCAAGAGAACTATCAGCTATCAAAAATAGTTGAAAATTTTATTAATGATTAATTTGAAATGATAACAGGCAATTAAATTCTATTTATAAGAACTAATGCCTGCAGCTATATACTTGAAGAAATTCTATGATGTATTTCTGCTTTACGATCGGAGTAACAAGGTTGTTTTGTTTCTATCTTCTGAACAACACAATGTCTTTCCAGAATATTTCTCGCTCCCATTTGAAAACACTTTTAAGTGTAAATTGTTTGTGGAGTATGAAAACAACCAACAAAACAAAAACAAGTAATCGTTATCCAGCAGAAATCATTATATATATACCAATCATCCAAAATGAAATTCGATTCATCAAACTACTATAGCTTCAAGCTACCCACTATCACAACCGTTTTCCAAAATCAACGACACTACACCTACTATATACACCCTATTTACAAAAATATTTAATTGAAATATATTTTTTTTTTCTCTAAAAAAACTCAAACCGAAACCGGTTTGCCAACGCCCAAACCACAAACTCAGTTTTGTACAAAATATTTTAATTTGCGCCAAAAATATGACTCATAAATTTTTCCGTTGTTACGGTTCTTTAACAAAATCCCAAGGGTTAAATAATTAAAAAACTCCAACCGGTTTTGTTTCGCGCCAGATTATTGTCTAGGCCGAAACAATATCAAAAAAAATTAATAAGGTCTCTGTTTCGGCGCCACTTTTGTTGTTTTTTGAACCTTTGATCACAAAAATAATTATTATAAAAAGATTATTATCTTCTCAGCCGGTATCTAAGCTCTACAGTAATCTTGATTTGGGAAATCTCTTATTAGCAAGGAAAATTTACTTTATCATTACAATAATCATTACGAATACCAAAAAAAATGTAAATTAAGAGTTATAGCGTTAAATTTACAGAAAATGTATATAAAAAAAATCGACTTCCAACTATTATTTCATCAGCGAACCCGCCTCCAGCTCCCTTTCAAATCAAACCAAATCCTTGTAGTTCCTTCTGCTTTCCAATCAAATCTTTCATCAATTCTTTGTGCTTTCCAATCAAATTTTAATAATTTCTTCCCAAAAAACAAAGAAATTCAGTCAATATGGTCGTCGAGAAATTAAACGATCATCGGTTAGTAAAATCTCATCATCACTATTCTCAAAAATTCTTAACAACAATTTAACATAAACCCTTCGTACGCCAAGTGATTTTCCTTATGATGCTAAACATATCATGCAAAATACAAATATCGTGAATGGTGATATAATAATGTTGTTTTAAGTAATATTGATAATTGTACAAATAAACTCATTTTTGTTTCTTTGTTTATCTTTTTTTTTTATTCATAATTCAGTTTTTCATCACAGTAAAATCATATCAAGATGGCGATTGAAGAATAAAGCATTAATTTCGCGTCTGGTGAATTAATTTATATTTTAATTTTTTCGAATTTCTTGTACTGTTAAAAGTTCCATATAATTAATGTTCAAGTGAATAAGATAAAAACTGTAATTTATAGACATTTGGTGAATAGTTATTGTGTATTTCTTTAAAGCTAATTATTCTGATCTGAAGTAGTGATTTATTACTAATTTTAACCTTGAAAAGTGTCTAAGCTCAACTTCATTTAGTGTGGTAATCAGTATTCAATAAAAACTAGTTAACTGTGTTTAATATACGCTATAGTGTTATCTAAAAAGAAACTTATGCTCTACATTAACTTTTATGGAAAATTTGGCAAAAATAAGTTTTTGTTTAATGCAAATCTGAACTTTACCTACATTGCAAATTCCTATATATGTGTTGTGCATAAACATTTAATTGATATTACGTATGTTTTAACTGGTCTTTATTAGACAAATCTAAAAATTTCATACGGTATTTACTGGATATTATAATAAAATAATTTGTCTTGTTTATGAATGCCATTAAAAATATATAAACAAATTCAATATGTCATCCGAAACGAGATCAACTCGTCAAAATAGTAATTCTGCTTCTAAAGGTCAAGATAATTACAAACACCCCATTTCGTTAGCTGACATCGATACAAAGCTGGATAAATATTTTATCGACTTATCAGATAAATTAATTTCAACCACAAACGAACTAAAAAATCAAATTAAAGAAATCTCAACAGATTGTAACCTGAAAATTTCTAACGTTAAGTCAGATCTAATTAGATTGGAAAGAACAATGAATTCTGATTTAGATGCTATACGAAAAGAGACCGAACTGATTATATCTGGACTGCCACAGAAGGAAAATGAAAATCTCTATACAATTTTTAAATCTTTGTCCAGCAATTTGGGATATGATGTTGTGACAAATAATGGAAACCAACAATCACCTTTACCTGATATTAAACTATATCGTATTAAGGCTAATTCTGCTAATCCAAACATACATCCTGCCGTTATTGTTCAATTTGCTACAACTTTCTACAAAAACAATTTTTTCCACCGATACTTAAAAATAGCAAAAAACCTCACTCTGGACTGTGTCGAAGGATTTCAGGGCAGCTCACGTATCTATATCCAACCTAATCTAAATAATGAGTATTATAAGGTCCATAAGTTGGCATTATTATTAAAGAAATCAAAACAAATTAATCAAACGAAAATTATCAATGGAAAAGTACTTGTTAAACTATCACACAAAGATTCATTTGAAACATTTTACCATGAAGATGAACTAAAAATGGCAGTAGAGAATCTTCCTTCTACTAACCATCCACCAGTCGTGAAATAGTTATTGAATAGTTTTGTTGAATTGTAAACATTAATAAATTAGAAAATATCAAGAGTTTAATCAATAATAAGACATTTATAAATTATATTGTGATCTAAAATCTCTGTTTATCTCGTTCTATTTTTGTTGTTTTGTTTAGTAATTTTACGGTTTTATTTGATATATCATTCTCTCTGAACAAAACAAAGAAATTAAAAAAACTGAGGTTTGTTTGTTCGTTAATAATTAATTAGCTTCTTTTTTTTTAAATTTTCTAGATTGGAAAGACAACTTATTCTAACTGGATATAAATCTCAACCAACGTAATACAGCTATGGACTTTAACAATATTGTATTAAAGTCATCTTTTAAATCTAAAAGCAATGGATTTAACTTTGCTCATTTGAACCCAGGTAGTATAGTTTCAAACTTTGATGAGTTGAGGAAAACACTGAGTGATGTCCCTCTTCATTTGATTGCAATATCTGAAACTTGGTTGAAGGAGAAACATAATAACCAATTGGTCTCTTTTCCTGATTCTCAGTTGATACGCAAGGATCGGGCTGGTCGTCGTGGAGGAGGGGTTGCTATATATATTAATCAAAACATTAAGTATAAAATTGTTAAAAAGAACTCTCCCACTTCTGAATTCGATATGATTTTTATTGAAATTTCAAACAATATTCGTGAAAAATTACTCATTGGAGTAGTATATGTACCACCTAATATCAAGTTTATCAGCAAACTTAAAAGAGTGTTCAATTCCTTATCAAGCAGATATGATGATGTCCTTATACTTGGCGATTTCAATATCAACCTTTTAGCTTCTGACCGTACTGTTAGCAAGTTCAAGGATTTCATCAACTCATATGGAATTATATATGCATCTACTGAACCTACTAATTTCGTAGATAAAAGTTCTACCTGTATCGATCTGTTGTTGTTAAAAAATGTTTCTAAAATAGGGTTCTTTACGCAAATTTCGATGCCTGGACTATATACCACCCACGATATGATTTTTGGCTCTTATGGTTACGAAATCAATTCTGAGATTCACGGTAATTTTATATTACGGCGTAACTTGAAATGTATTAATCGTAATGAATTGATTGAGTTTGCCCAAACGTTAAATTGGTATGAAATATTTAACATTAGTGATGTAAATGATAAACTATCTTATTTCAATAACTTAGTAGTCTTCCTATTAAACCAATTTGCCCCTATCAAACAATTTAAAATGAAAAAAGTTAATGATGATTCATGGTTTGACTCGAACATTATTAGCCATATTAATAAACGCAACTACCTTTATAGTTGTTGGAAACGAAATAAAAATGCACATAATTGGGACTCCTTTAGTAAATACAGAAATAAAGTAAGCCAAATTATAAAAATCGCTAAATTTAATAATTTTAAGAAAATCTTTAGTACCGATTTACCTCCTAAAGTGTTGTGGTCAAATTTTAAAAAACATGGTCTAACTAATGCAAACCAAAATATTGATACAGATATTTCGCCCTCCGAGTTTAACAAATACTTCGCTTCTGCTACAACCTCGCCTACTGAAACATTTAACTGTCACAATCCCATTTTAATACCATCAGCCAATCATTTCTATTTTGATAATGTATCTGACCTTGAAGTGTGTAAATATATTACAGAAATAAAGTCGGATGCCTGCGGTGTAGACGATATCCCTATACGTTTTACTGTGTTATTGCTACCCATTATAGCTAAATATGTTACGCATATTATAAATTCTGCTATAACTAAGTCCATCTTCCCAAACACTTGGAAAACTGCATTTGTTATACCAGTACCAAAAATATCAAACCCAGATAAACTACAGGATTTTAGGCCGATAAGCATTTTACCTTGTCTTTCTAAAGTGATGGAAAAAGTACTGAAAAAGCAAATATTGGCCCACCTTAATAAAAATAGAATGATTCATCGGTTTCAGTCTGGATTTCGTGAAGGTCACAATACATCTTCAGCTCTGCTAAAAATAATAGATGACTTAAGCACATCTATCTCTTATAACAAGATTTCCTATCTTATCTTATTGGACTTTTCGAAAGCCTTTGATTCGGTGGACCATGTAACACTTCTAAATAAACTGCGTAGCCAATATAATTTTTCTTACAGTGCATTTAAAATTCTCCAATCTTACTTATCTGATCGATACCAATTTGTTCGAGTCGGTGAAAAGTTTTCTGATCCGGCAAAGATAGCTTCTGGTGTTCCACAAGGTTCCATTCTTGGACCTATTTTATTTAGCATGTTTATCAATGACATCTATTTATCAATCAGTAGTGTATGTTTCCATCTATTTGCCGACGATCTACAATTATATGATTTCGAACAAGTCGAAAACAATGATATTTGTGTAGCAAGACTAAATAACACCTTAAAATCCATATCGACCTGGGCTAAGCAGAATAAGATTAAGTTGAATCCAACCAAATCGCAAGCTATCGTTATCGCGAGCAACAAAACCCTTGTCGCTAGTTTAAATATGACCCAATTCCTTATTGATGGTCAGTTGATTCAAATAAATAATAAAGTCAGAAACCTTGGACTGATCGTAAATAATTCTCTTACTTGGGATGATCATATTACAAATATTTGTTCTAAAATTTACATGATTTTGAGCAAGCTATGGTTATCCGCCAATTTCACTCCCTGTGATATAAAGTTGAAATTGGTTAGATCTTTAATCGTTCCACACCTGATTTACTGTGCGCCTATTTATTCTGGCTGTTCAGAGGCTTGTTGGAAAAAGTTAAACGTTGCCTTCAATTCATGCGCTAGGTACATATATAATAAAAAGATTGGGGTTTCAATCTCGAATTATTCAAAATTGATTTTAAACTGTTCTTTACGTAATTATTTGGATTATATCTCGTTATTATTTTTGCACAAACTGATACATTCAAAAACGCCGCAGTATCTGTACGAAAAACTGAATCTATCTAGATCCGTTAGAACTTTTAATCTAAATCTACCATTTAACTGCAACTCAAAGGCTCGCCAGTCATCGTTTTTCGTGCATGCTATCAAAGTTTGGAACTCGCTCGATCATAATATAAAAGCTGTAAATATTTATACGTCCTTTAAAAAGTTGTCTTTTGAAGCTATGTCAACAAAAGTTTAAAGTTTTTTTTTTTTTGGTTTTTTAAAATTGGATTGCTGATCGTTTTTTGAATTCTATGGTTATTAATTATATACATATTAACAATTATACAAACGAAGTTGTATTTATTTTGTTTTTTTTTTTATTGTTACTTTCTCTGCAATGATATATCATGTACTTCCTACCAAGTAATATTGTCTTGTACCTTTATGTTCGATATAATTGTTATGAATTTAATGAAGATTTAGCCAATATAACCAAAGCTACCATACTTAATATTATTGATATCCATATTTGATATGCTAACATCAGCTTTTTTTTTTTTTTTTTTTTGTTTTTTGTTGTTTCTTTGTTAGTTTTTATTAAAACTGAAATTTTGCATATTAATGAAACTATAATTAATTGTAACTGAATTTGTTTCTTTTTTTTTTTTCTTCAACCTGTCTTGTTTGTTAAATTGTTCTATTAGTACTTAATGTTTATAATGTACATAAGAAAACTTGCTTGCATGCAAGTAAGTTGTAAAAAGGCTCAGCCTTATGTGTATATGAATACTTTAGTAAATAAATAAATAAAATAAAATAATCGAAATAGATTTCTTATTCACAAATATGGCTCTTTTTTTTGTTTTAATGATTTTAAACCAATATATATATATATATATATATATATATATATATATATATATATATATATATATATATATATATATATATATATATATATATATATATATATATATATATATATATATATATATATATATAATAGTTTTCTTTTTCTTTGGCACTGTACATATTTATTAAAGGTAAATATGGAGAAAAACCTTACAATTTTTAATTTTAATTAAAACAATTAAATTTGTTAAACACAAACTTATTTAGATTGGAAAAAAAAACGGAAAGAATGTCTTAATTTGACCAATAAACTTGTAAAAATTCTCAAATCTACAGCCATGATGGCATTTATAATCATTTTTTTCTGTGCTTGTGTGTGACACAAAAGCTTACCAACCTTAATTTTTATTCGTTTTTCGTTCAGTTTTTATAATGAGTGTGTTTAATTTGTTTATTTTTATTTTAGATGTTTAAGAAATTTATCGCTACATTTTTGAATTTAAATTTTTACTGAGAGAAAAAATGAATTTATGGAAATGTTTGAATAAATTATTATGGTTTGTGGTTTGAAATAGATCTTTTTGTTGTTTAATTTGAAGATAACCAGACGTTACAATTATCACATCTGTCATGAATTTGTTAAACAAAAACCTCTAATTTCCAAAACTTATCACTGTACTAGAAAAGGTACAAACCACCATTTCAACAAAATAGGGCTTGATTTTTCTGACAGGTGCAGATTCTGCTACTTAGGCGCAGCTACAACGTCCTAAATTTCCTTGGCACAAATACAACTAACTTGTTGTATGACTAATACTACTACTATCACAAGACGTGACTCTGATTGTCCTAATTAATTTCGTTAAAAGCCTGTATCTACTGTGTTTACAGAATACAACCAGCTAATAAAATAAGTATAGTACGCTGTACGTATAGTAATAGTACGCTGCTCGATCCAAGGCAGACGCTCGCGCCAAGCCATTCTTATCACATATGCTTAACACCAACTACTGACAACAACATCTTGCAAGAGTCTATTCTTCATTTAGACTACTTAAAAGGAAATTTTTATGATGGTCATTAATTAAATATATCCAATTATGCAAACATTTGCATATATTGTTAGAAATACTAACTAACTTGACATGTAGATTACACTCGCCAGTTTTAAAACGCAACAAGAGATTTGTTTAAGCTTACTTTGATATTATCTCATCAGTTTCTCTGCCTAGTAATTAACAGTATACTAAATTAATAAACAGATAGAATCGCAGGCTGGTCAGAAATGTATATCGTGAGAAACATTGTGATTGTAAATGTGCTACTCGTAAGCAATTGGTACATCGATTGGTATTTTCAGTAACTTTAAAACGATTTTCAACATTCATACTTTTGAATAATGGGCATTTGTACAAGGAGTGTTCTTGCTTGCAGGCTATACAGTTCCAATTTGTTGAATGTGTTGTATTAAATGACCTTACAATTTTTGGGTTAGAACCTGTTGGTCATGTAACTAGAGCACAGGATTCCAAAGCATCACATCTAGACCCTAAAAATTTTGGAGCTCTCACAAAGATGGCGCCGTGTCATTTATTTAACACGAATATTAAGGGAAACTGTTTTCATCTCTGTCATCCTCAAGGATATTCTAAGGCTCAATCATGAAAACAATATACGATAAATTACCGACACACGAACACAACCGTTTGCAAATTCATTGTTACACAAAGCGGCGTAACATGGAAGTTAAAATATTTTTGCAAACACCAAACTACTTTGCGATCAAGTCGAGAACCAAATAGAAATTTGGAGGCGAATTACAACAAAAATTTGGATACTATTTTGTTTTTAGTTGAAAGGGACTTGAATTAGAGGGAGGTAGCCATATGTTTGGTGACTCTATAATAACGATAACTTCTTGGAAATTTCAGAGCTTATTAGTCACTATGATCCCTTGCTACGTGATCATTTAAAAAAAGTAAGAATCGCCCAGCAAGATCAGCATCGTAGAGAAGCTTGGGGTTTTCTTAAAAAAGCGGGTGAATCTAAAAATAAAACTAATAAAAATATTGCTCCATTTCACCCAAACGAAATCGCATCAAGATTGATTCAAAACTCGAAATGTCCTGTGTCTAAAGCAAGAATTCGTCAAATAAAAAATCGGCCAATACATTTTTTAGTCAATGTTCTGGCCATTACAGCTCGTTATCGCCAAGCCAAGCGCACGTTTTTGCTTGCAAAAAGGCGAGTGGGTTCTGATTGGAAAAAAAAAGATTAATTGTATTTCTATTTCAACATTTCTTATCAGGGACTGTTATGTCGTAGCCTGGTGATCGATGAAGCAGTTATATAAATTCCCTGATTTAGACATGCACTATTTTCTCATACGCATCAAATTTGCATTCGCGTAAATTTTCATAGTCGTTTTCATTCTGTCCTATACACATGGTCTTATACTCAATCCATGGTCATCATTTACTATAGTTTCCGCCACAAAGATTTATTATCTTACAACAGTTGTGTAATATTTTTCCAATGTAAATTCTTTTTTTTTTTTCAAATTGTATTCATAGTTCCGCTATATCCATATAGATTTCCTACAATCGTCTATCAATCATTAATATTTTTCAATGTGAGTTCCGGTATTTGATTTATAATCGTTGATCGCGGTAGAGTTATCAGAAAACGGTTGTGTAATCGCATTATTTACCTATATTATTCATTCAATTGTTTCGCAAACAATGTTTTCTTTTTAAATCTTTTCCAATTTCTATTACAAACTAGCAGTCCTACTCCTTAATGGATATAATGACTAACGATAAAACGAAAATAAAATTTCCTCAAGAAACTACCTTATCGATACGTTATCAACTGCATATAAATAGTAGTTGACAGCTAGCCTCGCCCGCTGATCTTTCGATCAATTGCCGAGCGGATGACATCTGATTATTTTGATGTGCAGAACGTTTCGTGGAATTCAGATTTTTTAATATATTGTTTTGTGAATATAAAATCGAAAATGCATGTGAATCGAAATGTATAAATGATTCATTTTTTGTGTTAGTTATTTTAAATACGGGTAGTGAATATCGCATCTTTATCGATACAAATGTTTTACCTAAATTGTAAACTGGTTCTGAATATAAAAATATAAGAGTGGAGTGACATCACCAAAAATATACCTAGGCTGATGACCGAATTCATCTTGAATATGGTTATTCCTAAGCTCAAGATCTATCTTATGGTGCGATAATTCTGTTCTATAAACAAAAATTATATTCTATTCAAAATACAAAGAAAAATATATATATAAATCTATAAGATTTATTTGCATGTCAAAGAACTGTGATCATAATGTATACTCTAAGCACCTGTGATAATAACTTCTATTTAAAATAACTATAACCTTTATGTTCTAACTAACTGTGATAAATGTTTATATTCCAAATACTGTGATAATAATTTATTTTCAAAATAACTGCGATAATAATTTTTGTGAGTAATATCTGTTAACTAATAGACAATAATTGTATACATACTCAAGAATTGTGAAAAAAATCTTTGTTGATAATTAACTGTTAGCCAATAAATTTCAATTGTATTCGTGTAAATCATTATTTTCATTCTGTGATATCCTATGTGAGGGCAAATAAATGTGAAACAATCAACAGCTTAATAACAAAAAGAACATAATTCTATTTTATAACCAGTATTTGGTGTATTACGTAGACGACGTTTGCTTTAAATTGAAGAGAACCGTGGATCTTACTACGATTATATTCTGATTCTCGAGTAATTCGTGGCATTTCCGATAATACCAACAACTCCAGCTATTACCAACTAGTTTTCGCATCCAACGATTTTTTATATGGTCTACATCTGGCTTGTGGAGTATTAATTACCGATTGATGAACGTGAGGAGGATGAGCACATAATTGACCTTTCGGGGAAACGAGATCTGGATAAAACCATGAGGTGAGTCATATTTCACTTTTCATTTTAAGTATGAATGACTGTGGATAGGTGTGTGGGTATGGGAGCGTGTGTGTATGGACGTGTGGATGTGGTTACGTGTGAGCAAGTGTGTTTGTGGCCTGCGTGATTGTAAAAATGTAAAAAAAAAAAAAAACCTTTTCCATAAATATTTCATAACTAAAAATTTATTGACGAAAACCTATAACTAAACATAAACCTAATTATAAAACGAAGCATCTAGACTTGCTGTTAAAAGCTATTTCAATCCGGAACATTCGTATCACAGTTTTTTTTTGAATGTTAACCTGTAAAAGAGTATGAGTCACTAAATCGTTTGCAGGTTTCATAATTGATTTTTTTTTATAATTTGGTAAATTAGTTAATTAATTTAACGGTAAAAAACGTCAAGATGTATACGGTAATCATAAGTCGTAAAGACTACCTTCATTTTGATTTATTTCAGAACTCAAACCTGTTTTTTTTTGTTCTCGATTATTTCAATCACATCAAACCAAAACTTACCGTTGTTTGTGGATTCTGGTATTACAATTTAATTTAATTTAAAAAAAATAAGGTGGTTAATAAAAAGCAATGTTGAGATGGGTGACTCGGCGTAAATAATTGATTGATGGTAATAATATTTGGTAATGATGATCTAGGTATTGGTTTGGACAGATTAAACATTCGAGTATGGAAGCGTCTATATTGTGTATGGGATCTTTGTTAATGTTGAATTGAAGTTATTAAAATAAAATTCATGAAACTACAAAAATTGATTTTTTATTTTTGAAAGTACTTCTTAATTTTAAGACAACTTGATGTGAACTAAAATTTATTTTACAAGATTATTTTGTCATTAAATTTTAGAATATCCAATACATCTGGTAATAAATCTGTTTTGTAATACTAAAGTAAGGCGCCTAAATTTTTAGAAATTAATAATTACAATTGAATAAGCTTTACTAAAAATAAAACGCCTAAATTCTTACAACTTAATAATTTTTACAACTTAATAAGCAATTAACATTACCAAAAACGAGCGCTTATTATTATAAATAAAAGTAAGAATCTAGTACAATTTCATGTTCAAAAATACATGTTCAAAAATACATTTGTTTATATTTTTTTGTGTGTAATTAATGTTTGACAATATGGTAAGAATTAATTATTGTGATTCGTTATTATTCGTTATTATTAGTTTTTATAAAAGTTTTGGTGTAATAATTTAATTTAATTTAACAGTGAAATATACAATCTTCTACCGTGATCGGGTGTTCCACCACACCGCCTGGAACTTGTGTTATAGGATGAATCGGAATTCTATATTATTGTTATTATACCAATCAGCAAATGGATCTATTATACCATTATATCCTGCTAAGAAATCGCCAGCTGATAACAATTTCCAGTGAAACAAATAGATGATATTCCTTACTCGCTCTGTTTATACCTTCCAAATTGTAACTGTGTGGGATTTTGGGTTTATTACTTTTAGAAAACTTGCATTATTTGCTATCATTTATTTACAGGAAATGATATATGAAGTCGACTCGTTGCAACAATAATCAAAAAACAAAAAAAAAAATAACTCAATCACTGACGGGAACTTTTCACCTTAACTTCAACTCAATTTAAAATTACTTCACCGTTATGGTGGTTTGACAATTTCACCCTCAAGTACCGCCATGGTTTTTTTTTGGGTTCAGACATAAAATGTACCACCATGAAAGCTCTATGTGATTGGATGTTAAAATGGAAGTGAAGGATGAACCTTTTGAGATATTAATCTTATGGGCATGAATGTAGATATGGGTGATAGTGTGCATGTGTGTGGGTGCGAGAGTATGTGAGTGATTGTGGGGTTGGACGTGCTGATCATGGCCCTTTCATAACTGTGGGTCGCCAGAGTCTAGTTAATTCCCTTGCCTTTTTCTTTATCCGTTGTTATCTTCTGTTACGCGAACATTACAGTTATTTGTGCTGGAGTAGCAGGTGTTATTCTCTCGATCCCATAGGCTGCCGCTGGTCAGAGGCAAAAAAATAGTCTCGCTAGGTACGCGACCTGCAATGCGACTTCATTGATTTCCAACGAAGTAGCGCTTCATTACAGGACCTAGTCGCCCTAAAATCACTATCACTTTACATGCGTGGCATTTGTCGTAAAGCATTAGTGGCATCGGTTTCTTTAGCAGGATACGAGGTGCAAATATCGTCTTTATGGAGTTATAATTTTAGTTCTTGCCGTTTCATTCTATGTGATAACTCTATTGCAACACCATCCTATACTGATGTCTTGCCACCACCGTTGAAAGTAATGAAATCTATTGTTCGTAGTTTCACATGCACCAAATTTATATTAAACCATATAGGAAGGTAAGAAAAATTCCTAGGTTAAAGCAATATACTATCGTTCAATTCTCTAAATATCTTACCATATAATAATAATTTAATTTGAAAAAAACATTAAATTGGATGAAGATGTGTAATAACAGAACATCCATCGCATGTTTAAAATTATTAACATAGATTATGAATTAAATAGAATGTTAAAACAATTATATCATATTCAGTTACATATATCTTTCGTGATTAATATTAAATAAAATCAAAAACATTTATTTTTTATACAGTACATATTTGGTAGCTAAAGCTGAGTGTAGATGATGCAGAAGATTCCAGTTGATGAAAATGATGTATTGAATTTTAAGTAGCAGTGAGTTGACCAGGAAATAAAGCTGAGTAATTGATGAAGCTTTTGTTGAGTAAGTTAATTTTATGAGTTAATACTCTAGAAGTTTATTTAGTAGAAGTAGTTCAATGAAGTAGAAGTAATTTAACGAAATAATTTGCTTAGCAAAAACTTAATCCTTGACGTATATCAGTCTCGCTTGATATAACAGCAACAGGACGAAAACAAGTATTAAGATGAATTGATTTTCATCTAATTAATCCATTGAGATTCTATTGCACCATTCGAACACAAATTAATGATGATCATTCATCATATATAGAATTAAAATAATATGTTTAATTTAAATGAATTGATATAATACATTTATTTTGCATTTCATTAAAATATAGAGAGTAAATTGTTTGTAAAATTAAATTGTTTTCTTCTGATAATAATCACTTCTTAAAATTTAACATTAAGAAAACTGTTTTGATATTATTATTAATAAAGTTAAACTTTTAAGCAAACAAATTTAAAACAATCAAGTTACATTAATTTTATTTTTGTTACACATGCATAAAAAATATGTAATTTTGTACTAGAACAAAATACAAGAAAAAACTACTTTTCCGCACATATAACCACAAAATATTTTGAGCACGGGCTAGCACGCGGCCTGCATGTGAGATTTGTAGTTAAATCTATCCATATATCTATCTATATATAATATTTTTATAGCACTAAAATATCAAAATAATAATTTAAATAACTTAGCATATAGTAAAGACAACTTAAACACATTGCAGCATTTGAATTGCAAGAAAAAATAATTCATTTAGGTTCTCAAAGTTCACAATTTTGACAGCTCAGTTGGATTACTATGTGTTGTTTTAGTTGGATTCTTATGTTTATTTTTTCGAGCTAGTATAACTTACAACTATTACAACGAAGATGGCGCACTTTAATTAATTAAAAACCTTAAATTTGTTTATAACTTTGTTAAATAAATGATTAAATGAACAATTAAATAAATGATTATAAATTTTATGCACTTGTTACAAAAATTGGTGTGTATTACTAGTGCGAATGCGTTTTCCAAACTAGCTCTTGTTTGAAAAACGCATTCGCACTAGTAATACAATCTATTATTTTTAAACTTTAAAAAAGAATAATAAAACATTTTTCATATGCACGGACAAAAAATATGGAACATTAAAAATGTTGAAAAAACGAATGAATATGTTTTTTTAAAGTTTTTTTACAAACCGTTTTTCCAGGTAACTTTTCTTTTTTTATTCAAAAGAACAAGAGTTAAACTTTTCAATAATATGGAAAGGAGTTGCCACACATATAGTAGTATATTATTATAATGAGTAAGTTAAAAGAATATTAAAATCATGCATAACACCAACTAAATAAGTGTAAACCAACATACATTAAACTCTACATCCACAAAATTCCAGATATTCTCACTTGATGGATGGATCCTCCATCATAATGATCAAATTAGGAATATAATCTTAAAAGTATATAAGGTGATCTTTCAGATGATTCCTTAATCAACTGAATAAAAATCGCTATTAACTCTTCCCAGTTCCACCTCCTACAGCCAGTTTTCGCCAAATGGATAACAGCTTTGCGGTCGTTGTGAGTTTAATTGATTTCCCGAGTCGAACGATTTAAGTAGTCGACATTCTCAAATGAACCTATTTTAATCCTTTTCGTCCTTAATTGCCTCTAAATAAGAACTTTTTATTCTCGATAAACTTATTAACTCCTACAAAATCTAAAAACATACTATTTAACATCTAATTAGAATCTCAAGAAAACTATTTACAGTCTACTTATTCTCATGTCGTGTTATTTTGCAAAAAAAAAAATTGATCTGAGATCAAAAAAATTAGCTGTCAGATTAAATTAGCTGTTAGTTTGTGTCCTTTGGCAAAATAAGATTGATTTTATTTTGATCTAGATCAAGTTTTAAAAATCAAGATTTTTTGGTAGATTTTACAAATACATTGAAATATTATTATTAATTGTCAATTTATGTAAAAAAACCGCCATTTGAATTATTATTATTATTTTGTTTAAAAATAATTTATTATTATTTAAATTATTTAATTTACTAATTAATAATAAAGTTATTACAAATAAAATGATAAAACGTAAAATCTATCATTTTCAAATGAAAACATAACCAAACATATCAACTCATTCATCATCATCAAACATATCAACACATTCAACATCAACCAAACATATCAACTCATTCATCAATCGGAGTCATATGAACAAGGTTGTCTCCAAAATTTTAAAAGAAAAAAAACAAAAAAATATAAAAATAAGTGTGTTATAGTGTTTGTGTTAGTGTTTATGAAAATAAAAATATTGAAGAACAGACGCGTACAACTACATATATAATTGGTGAGATCGTTCTTTATTAAAAAATTATTTGGTATTTTGTGTTTACTATTGTCAGGCGGTGGGCAGGTAAAATTTTACCTTTTATTGCTTTGATGTAATAAATTTATTTATTACTTTAAAGCATAAATTTGTTTTATATTGCTTGGCAACAGGAGACAAAAATTTTGGTTTTAGTTGTTAGTGATTTTTTTGGATTGATTGAGATTTTTTTTGTGAAGTTTTTTGACATGATCTAGCTCCTCCCTCCTCGGACTTATTTTAGGGGTTAGAAAATATCAGTTAGTTGATTATGAAATATCTTATTTTTGACAAAAGTTAGGAATTTCGAATTTAACCCTTTATTTGTATTCTTCAATTTTGTTAGTGTCTTTTGTGTCCCCATTTTTTTTTTGCTGTTCTCTTATCGTGCTACTATTGCATGAAATCTGCTATCGTGTTTTTGTGATAGAGATACCCAGTTTCTTTTGTACTGTTTAGTGTTGAAATTTAGGCCTGGCCGAATTTCAGTAGCTATACCTGCAATGTCAAAGGGTAAGTCTTTGTCTCAACAAAATGGCCGCAGTGTGAACCAACAGCTTAGCATTGACTTCACCAACATAAGAAGTCTCAATTCGAATCTAAACGTGGTTCATCACTACATCGAAAAAAATAAACCTGACATATTGTTTCTTACCGAAACAATTGTTTGTGGCAAAGCATCGAAATTGGATCTCGATAAATACCGGATACCTAGTTACGAATTGGAACATTCCTTTTATAACAAGCATGGTGTCTGTGTATTTGTTCGAGATTCACTTTCATATATGAGAATTAAGGCCTACGGGTTGAGCTCTAAGCACCATAATTCTATAGCACTGAAGATCTCAGGTGTTGATGAAACTATGTTTATAATAGGATTATACAGATCCCCAAATTCTCCCCCAGGATGTCCCTTTTTCGATCAAATATCGGCTAATCTAGACAAGATTACTACGGACTACCCCAAAGCAAGACTGGCAATTCTTGGAGACTTTAATATTCATAATAAAGAATGGCTCACTGACGACGTAGGAAGACAAGCCGAACTGATACTCGCAGATTATCACGGTTTAACGCAAATGATAGAGTGTCCCACTAGAATCGCAGACAATTCACATCATAACAATAATTTGCTGGATCTGTTTTTGACAAACGAACCAGATACTACGAAGACAATAGTTGAACAACCCCTCGGAACATCGTAGCATTTACTAATATCAGCAATATTGCAATTTACATCACCGACACAAATTAAAGCAAATCCTCGTCGCGTTTGGAACTATAAACGCGCTGACAGGGAGGGACTGAGAAACTTTTATGATGAAACACCTTGGAAAACTATTTGTTGTGTTGATCAAGATCCTAGCACATCAGCAATAAGAATGTCTGAAATCATAAAAGACGGAATGCGGCAGTTTATTCCAAATCGATTAATCACTCCTAAAACTGAGCCTTGGTTCACGCGGGATGTTGATGAAGCTGTGAGGAAAAAACGCAAAGCATTCAAGACGTATAACGCTAATAAAACACCTGAAACTCATAGCGCCTATAAAAAAGCCAGATATATTAGTAAATTCAAAATAGACCTGGACAAAAAAGCGTTTATTTAGAAGAAAGCAAAGAAATTCGCTAAGCACCCATCTGGCTCACGTAGTTTCTTTCAGGCAGTTAAATCAGTCCAGAGGAATTTTACTCGATCCTCTATTATAATCTTAGTTCTGAATGGCATTCCCGTGAGCGACTCGAAAGAGAAGGCGGATCTTTTGGATCGTATTTTTGCAGAAAACTCAAACATAGTTGAACCTCCCCATTCTCCAACACTCATTCCCCCAGTTGTAACAAAAATGAAACAAATGAATTATTTTTCGTTGCAATATTGTACGGAAAATGCTTCTTTCTATCAATATCAACAAATCTGCTGGCCCCGACGGTATTCCACCCCTCATTCTTAAAAACTTTGCTAGGCAGCTAGCTCCAGTTTTAACAAAAATTTTCTATTTATCTTATAAAACTGGTATATTTCCCGATTCTTGGAAGCTGGCCAGCGTTTAACCCATACCAAAGAAAGGCAGTAAGACAGATCCTAACAATTATAGACCAATTGCAATGCTGTCGGTTTCGGCTAAAATATTTGAAAAATATGTTAACTACAATCTATTAGATTATTTGGAAATGTCGCAAATTATTGATGATAAGCAGTATGGTTTTCGTAGAAGTCATGCAACAGGTGATCTGATAGCCTACGTATCTCATCTCTGGAACAAATCACTGGAGAACCATGGTGAAACATTCAGTATAGTATTTCACTTAACATTTCTAAAGCATTTGATAAAGTGTGGCATAAAAACCCCATAGCTAAATTAAAATCTTATGGGATAGACCATCTTACTGTCTCATGGATTCATAGTTTTCTTACAGGTCGCCAATTTCATGTTAATTTAGATGGTATCACATCCAATATTTTCACAACCGATGCTGTGGCTCCCCAAGGTTCTGCACTCTCACCAAGCTTGTTTCTTCTATACATTAATGACTTACTTATTTCCACAGTGCACCCAATCCATAGTTTTGCTGATGACAGCACATTGCATGCATCACATGCATCTCCTAAATTTCAATCTTATACTGCAGTTACGACTGATAGAAAGCTGCTAATTGATTCTATCAACAAAGATCTGGAGCGTATAATGGAATGGGATGATCGTAATTTTGTTTCATTTAATCCAAGCAAAACCAAACTATGCCGTCTTTCACGAATAGAGCGACATAAAAATTTCCCTATTAAAATAGACCATGAGGAATTGCGTGAAGTTGAATCAGTTAGACTTCTTGGAGTGTATATTTCAAATAACCTGAAATGGAATAAACATGTGTTCAACCTCGCTAAATCTGCTATGCAAAAATTAAGATTCTTGAGTCGATGTAAAAAGTATTTCAATCCCGAGCAAATTTTGCTAATCTTAAAGTCCTTTATTCGTCCATGTATGGAATACTGCTGTCATATTTGGGGAGGTGCTTGTCAGTCAACAATAAAATGTCTAGACTCTGTACAGAGAAAAGCAATACGGTTGATTGGTAATATCGAACTAACGGACCAGCTTGATTCACTCCAGCACAGAAGAAATGTGGCTGAATTGTCAATCTACTATAAATATAACTTTAGCGAATTCTGCTCTAAGGAAATTCAAAATATCCTTCCATCGTGTGCGCAGTATAATCGACAAACAAGAGCTGCCGAGTTATCCCATCCATTTGTTGTACAAATACCTCGTTGTAGAACTGTGTCCTTCAAGAACGACTATTTTAATAGAGTGGCCAAATTGTGAAACTCAATGCCTTCCTCTGTATTTCCCGATGAATTTTCCCCTCAGGCATTTGAAGAAAATGTTCATCATCATTTAAAACAATTAGTATAGTTATCCCTATATCCCCATTCCTTCCATTTTCCTCATCTCCTTCTTTTATAGTTGACATGGTATCTTCGGATATTCAAAGAGTCTAAATAATGAATATTTCATATTTAGTGTGCTAAACATGTCTGACTAATTAATAAAAAAAAAACTGACAGAACAAAAAGTCAAAACAATTTACTACTATACATTTACAAAAGTAGATTGATTTATTTTATGCTGTTCATTGGCAAGTAAATAAAACAGTCTTTTTTTTCCATCTAGCCAAAGTTTGGTTTCAATATCCATTTTGTTTAGTACTTGATTTATCGCGTTCGCGAGCCCACTCCAACAATGCATGTGAGAACCGGCTAGATAAGCCCCTAACGACTAGATTCTACAGAACGGTTTGTCCCTAGCTTAACAGTGGCAATCAGAACTGTCACGATTAGACCTTAGGTCCATTTCTACTGACCCAGTTGTGATTCCTTACCCTAAAAATAAATGATCATTAAAACTAATGCCAAAGTTGGAGAACGCTCCCGAGCGCCAGACTTCAAGTCTCAAACTCCATAGACATTGTTCTATTGTAAAGCTAAATATAAAAATAGAATTAGATTGAAATTGTGTGAGGTGAAGCCTCTGATCCTAAAAAAAACTGATTGGTTCCTCCCCTAATTTCACCGAAGAAGCCTCTGAGCAAAGAATGGTACTACTGGTTTGTACCTAAGTACAAACACAGCAGAACCACTCCCCGTCATCAGAGAACTCCCTCGCTGGTATGAAGAGAAGAATCCAATGAACGTCGATCGCGTAACCCTTACGGCCAGAGGCGACCTAAGAACATAATTAATGTTAAGGGGTGAAGCCCCATGGATGGCTTTTTAGGCCTACCAGTTCAGAAAATTTTATTAATATCCTACTCACAAGGCAAAATATATATAATCGACAACACTAAAAACCTACAACTAATTCCTATCTACTGGTGTATTCCCCATTTAATTGTGCTCAACAATCGTTTGACGTGAACCGAAAAATAACAGATGATTCAATATTATCTAAGTAGGTAAAACTCATAAAACTCAAGAGAACTATCAGCTATCAAAAATAGTTGAAAATTTTATTAATGATTAATTTGAAATGATAACAGGCAATTAAATTCTATTTATAAGAACTAATGCCTGTAGCTATATACTTGAAGAAATTCTATGATGTATTTCTGCTTTACGATCGGAGTAACAAGGTTGTTTTGTTTCTATCTTCTGAACAACACAATGTCTTTCCAGAATATTTCTCGCTCCCATTTGAAAACACTTTTAAGTGTAAATTGTTTGTGGAGTATGAAAACAACCAACAAAACAAAAACAAGTAATCGTTATCCAGCAGAAATCATTATATATATACCAATCATCCAAAATGAAATTCGATTCATCAAACTACTATAGCTTCAAGCTACCCACTATCACAACCGTTTTCCAAAATCAACGACACTACACCTACTATATACACCCTATTTACAAAAATATTTAATTGAAATATATTTTTTTTTTCTCTAAAAAAACTCAAACCGAAACCGGTTTGCCAACGCCCAAACCACAAACTCAGTTTTGTACAAAATATTTTAATTTGCGCCAAAAATATGACTCATAAATTTTTCCGTTGTTACGGTTCTTTAACAAAATCCCAAGGGTTAAATAATTAAAAAACTCCAACCGGTTTTGTTTCGCGCCAGATTATTGTCTAGGCCGAAACAATATCAAAAAAAATTAATAAGGTCTCTGTTTCGGCGCCACTTTTGTTGTTTTTTGAACCTTTGATCACAAAAATAATTATTATAAAAAGATTATTATCTTCTCAGCCGGTATCTAAGCTCTACAGTAATCTTGATTTGGGAAATCTCTTATTAGCAAGGAAAATTTACTTTATCATTACAATAATCATTACGAATACCAAAAAAAATGTAAATTAAGAGTTATAGCGTTAAATTTACAGAAAATGTATATAAAAAAAATCGACTTCCAACTATTATTTCATCAGCGAACCCGCCTCCAGCTCCCTTTCAAATCAAACCAAATCCTTGTAGTTCCTTCTGCTTTCCAATCAAATCTTTCATCAATTCTTTGTGCTTTCCAATCAAATTTTAATAATTTCTTCCCAAAAAACAAAGAAATTCAGTCAATATGGTCGTCGAGAAATTAAACGATCATCGGTTAGTAAAATCTCATCATCACTATTCTCAAAAATTCTTAACAACAATTTAACATAAACCCTTCGTACGCCAAGTGATTTTCCTTATGATGCTAAACATATCATGCAAAATACAAATATCGTGAATGGTGATATAATAATGTTGTTTTAAGTAATATTGATAATTGTACAAATAAACTCATTTTTGTTTCTTTGTTTATCTTTTTTTTTTATTCATAATTCAGTTTTTCATCACAGTAAAATCATATCAAGATGGCGATTGAAGAATAAAGCATTAATTTCGCGTCTGGTGAATTAATTTATATTTTAATTTTTTCGAATTTCTTGTACTGTTAAAAGTTCCATATAATTAATGTTCAAGTGAATAAGATAAAAACTGTAATTTATAGACATTTGGTGAATAGTTATTGTGTATTTCTTTAAAGCTAATTATTCTGATCTGAAGTAGTGATTTATTACTAATTTTAACCTTGAAAAGTGTCTAAGCTCAACTTCATTTAGTGTGGTAATCAGTATTCAATAAAAACTAGTTAACTGTGTTTAATATACGCTATAGTGTTATCTAAAAAGAAACTTATGCTCTACATTAACTTTTATGGAAAATTTGGCAAAAATAAGTTTTTGTTTAATGCAAATCTGAACTTTACCTACATTGCAAATTCCTATATATGTGTTGTGCATAAACATTTAATTGATATTACGTATGTTTTAACTGGTCTTTATTAGACAAATCTAAAAATTTCATACGGTATTTACTGGATATTATAATAAAATAATTTGTCTTGTTTATGAATGCCATTAAAAATATATAAACAAATTCAATATGTCATCCGAAACGAGATCAACTCGTCAAAATAGTAATTCTGCTTCTAAAGGTCAAGATAATTACAAACACCCCATTTCGTTAGCTGACATCGATACAAAGCTGGATAAATATTTTATCGACTTATCAGATAAATTAATTTCAACCACAAACGAACTAAAAAATCAAATTAAAGAAATCTCAACAGATTGTAACCTGAAAATTTCTAACGTTAAGTCAGATCTAATTAGATTGGAAAGAACAATGAATTCTGATTTAGATGCTATACGAAAAGAGACCGAACTGATTATATCTGGACTGCCACAGAAGGAAAATGAAAATCTCTATACAATTTTTAAATCTTTGTCCAGCAATTTGGGATATGATGTTGTGACAAATAATGGAAACCAACAATCACCTTTACCTGATATTAAACTATATCGTATTAAGGCTAATTCTGCTAATCCAAACATACATCCTGCCGTTATTGTTCAATTTGCTACAACTTTCTACAAAAACAATTTTTTCCACCGATACTTAAAAATAGCAAAAAACCTCACTCTGGACTGTGTCGAAGGATTTCAGGGCAGCTCACGTATCTATATCCAACCTAATCTAAATAATGAGTATTATAAGGTCCATAAGTTGGCATTATTATTAAAGAAATCAAAACAAATTAATCAAACGAAAATTATCAATGGAAAAGTACTTGTTAAACTATCACACAAAGATTCATTTGAAACATTTTACCATGAAGATGAACTAAAAATGGCAGTAGAGAATCTTCCTTCTACTAACCATCCACCAGTCGTGAAATAGTTATTGAATAGTTTTGTTGAATTGTAAACATTAATAAATTAGAAAATATCAAGAGTTTAATCAATAATAAGACATTTATAAATTATATTGTGATCTAAAATCTCTGTTTATCTCGTTCTATTTTTGTTGTTTTGTTTAGTAATTTTACGGTTTTATTTGATATATCATTCTCTCTGAACAAAACAAAGAAATTAAAAAAACTGAGGTTTGTTTGTTCGTTAATAATTAATTAGCTTCTTTTTTTTTAAATTTTCTAGATTGGAAAGACAACTTATTCTAACTGGATATAAATCTCAACCAACGTAATACAGCTATGGACTTTAACAATATTGTATTAAAGTCATCTTTTAAATCTAAAAGCAATGGATTTAACTTTGCTCATTTGAACCCAGGTAGTATAGTTTCAAACTTTGATGAGTTGAGGAAAACACTGAGTGATGTCCCTCTTCATTTGATTGCAATATCTGAAACTTGGTTGAAGGAGAAACATAATAACCAATTGGTCTCTTTTCCTGATTCTCAGTTGATACGCAAGGATCGGGCTGGTCGTCGTGGAGGAGGGGTTGCTATATATATTAATCAAAACATTAAGTATAAAATTGTTAAAAAGAACTCTCCCACTTCTGAATTCGATATGATTTTTATTGAAATTTCAAACAATATTCGTGAAAAATTACTCATTGGAGTAGTATATGTACCACCTAATATCAAGTTTATCAGCAAACTTAAAAGAGTGTTCAATTCCTTATCAAGCAGATATGATGATGTCCTTATACTTGGCGATTTCAATATCAACCTTTTAGCTTCTGACCGTACTGTTAGCAAGTTCAAGGATTTCATCAACTCATATGGAATTATATATGCATCTACTGAACCTACTAATTTCGTAGATAAAAGTTCTACCTGTATCGATCTGTTGTTGTTAAAAAATGTTTCTAAAATAGGGTTCTTTACGCAAATTTCGATGCCTGGACTATATACCACCCACGATATGATTTTTGGCTCTTATGGTTACGAAATCAATTCTGAGATTCACGGTAATTTTATATTACGGCGTAACTTGAAATGTATTAATCGTAATGAATTGATTGAGTTTGCCCAAACGTTAAATTGGTATGAAATATTTAACATTAGTGATGTAAATGATAAACTATCTTATTTCAATAACTTAGTAGTCTTCCTATTAAACCAATTTGCCCCTATCAAACAATTTAAAGTGAAAAAAGTTAATGATGATTCATGGTTTGACTCGAACATTATTAGCCATATTAATAAACGCAACTACCTTTATAGTTGTTGGAAACGAAATAAAAATGCACATAATTGGGACTCCTTTAGTAAATACAGAAATAAAGTAAGCCAAATTATAAAAATCGCTAAATTTAATAATTTTAAGAAAATCTTTAGTACCGATTTACCTCCTAAAGTGTTGTGGTCAAATTTTAAAAAACATGGTCTAACTAATGCAAACCAAAATATTGATACAGATATTTCGCCCTCCGAGTTTAACAAATACTTCGCTTCTGCTACAACCTCGCCTACTGAAACATTTAACTGTCACAATCCCATTTTAATACCATCAGCCAATCATTTCTATTTTGATAATGTATCTGACCTTGAAGTGTGTAAATATATTACAGAAATAAAGTCGGATGCCTGCGGTGTAGACGATATCCCTATACGTTTTACTGTGTTATTGCTACCCATTATAGCTAAATATGTTACGCATATTATAAATTCTGCTATAACTAAGTCCATCTTCCCAAACACTTGGAAAACTGCATTTGTTATACCAGTACCAAAAATATCAAACCCAGATAAACTACAGGATTTTAGGCCGATAAGCATTTTACCTTGTCTTTCTAAAGTGATGGAAAAAGTACTGAAAAAGCAAATATTGGCCCACCTTAATAAAAATAGAATGATTCATCGGTTTCAGTCTGGATTTCGTGAAGGTCACAATACATCTTCAGCTCTGCTAAAAATAATAGATGACTTAAGCACATCTATCTCTTATAACAAGATTTCCTATCTTATCTTATTGGACTTTTCGAAAGCCTTTGATTCGGTGGACCATGTAACACTTCTAAATAAACTGCGTAGCCAATATAATTTTTCTTACAGTGCATTAAAAATTCTCCAATCTTACTTATCTGATCGATACCAATTTGTTCGAGTCGGTGAAAAGTTTTCTGATCCGGCAAAGATAGCTTCTGGTGTTCCACAAGGTTCCATTCTTGGACCTATTTTATTTAGCATGTTTATCAATGACATCTATTTATCAATCAGTAGTGTATGTTTCCATCTATTTGCCGACGATCTACAATTATATGATTCCGAACAAGTCGAAAACAATGATATTTGTGTAGCAAGACTAAATAACACCTTAAAATCCATATCGACCTGGGCTAAGCAGAATAAGATTAAGTTGAATCCAACCAAATCGCAAGCTATCGTTATCGCGAGCAACAAAACCCTTGTCGCTAGTTTAAATATGACCCAATTCCTTATTGATGGTCAGTTGATTCAAATAAATAATAAAGTCAGAAACCTTGGACTGATCGTAAATAATTCTCTTACTTGGGATGATCATATTACAAATATTTGTTCTAAAATTTACATGATTTTGAGCAAGCTATGGTTATCCGCCAATTTCACTCCCTGTGATATAAAGTTGAAATTGGTTAGATCTTTAATCGTTCCACACCTGATTTACTGTGCGCCTATTTATTCTGGCTGTTCAGAGGCTTGTTGGAAAAAGTTAAACGTTGCCTTCAATTCATGCGCTAGGTACATATATAATAAAAAGATTGGGGTTTCAATCTCGAATTATTCAAAATTGATTTTAAACTGTTCTTTACGTAATTATTTGGATTATATCTCGTTATTATTTTTGCACAAACTGATACATTCAAAAACGCCGCAGTATCTGTACGAAAAACTGAATCTATCTAGATCCGTTAGAACTTTTAATCTAAATCTACCATTTAACTGCAACTCAAAGGCTCGCCAGTCATCGTTTTTCGTGCATGCTATCAAAGTTTGGAACTCGCTCGATCATAATATAAAAGCTGTAAATATTTATACGTCCTTTAAAAAGTTGTCTTTTGAAGCTATGTCAACAAAAGTTTAAAGTTTTTTTTTTTTTGGTTTTTTAAAATTGGATTGCTGATCGTTTTTTGAATTCTATGGTTATTAATTATATACATATTAACAATTATACAAACGAAGTTGTATTTATTTTGTTTTTTTTTTTATTGTTACTTTCTCTGCAATGATATATCATGTACTTCCTACCAAGTAATATTGTCTTGTACCTTTATGTTCGATATAATTGTTATGAATTTAATGAAGATTTAGCCAATATAACCAAAGCTACCATACTTAATATTATTGATATCCATATTTGATATGCTAACATCAGCTTTTTTTTTTTTTTTTTTTGTTTTTTGTTGTTTCTTTGTTAGTTTTTATTAAAACTGAAATTTTGCATATTAATGAAACTATAATTAATTGTAACTGAATTTGTTTCTTTTTTTTTTTTCTTCAACCTGTCTTGTTTGTTAAATTGTTCTATTAGTACTTAATGTTTATAATGTACATAAGAAAACTTGCTTGCATGCAAGTAAGTTGTAAAAAGGCTCAGCCTTATGTGTATATGAATACTTTAGTAAATAAATAAATAAAATAAAATAATCGAAATAGATTTCTTATTCACAAATATGGCTCTTTTTTTTGTTTTAATGATTTTAAACCAATATATATATATATATATATATATATATATATATATATATATATATATATATATATATATATATATATATATATATATATATATATATATATATATATATATATATATATATATATATATATATATATATATATATATATATATATATATATATATATAATAGTTTTATTTTTCTTTGGCACTGTACATATTTATTAAAGGTAAATATGGAGAAAAACCTTACAATTTTTAATTTTAATTAAAACAATTAAATTTGTTAAACACAAACTTATTTAGATTGGAAAAAAAAACGGAAAGAATGTCTTAATTTGACCAATAAACTTGTAAAAATTCTCAAATCTACAGCCATGATGGCATTTATAATCATTTTTTTCTGTGCTTGTGTGTGACACAAAAGCTTACCAACCTTAATTTTTATTCGTTTTTCGTTCAGTTTTTATAATGAGTGTGTTTAATTTGTTTATTTTTATTTTAGATGTTTAAGAAATTTATCGCTACATTTTTGAATTTAAATTTTTACTGAGAGAAAAAATGAATTTATGGAAATGTTTGAATAAATTATTATGGTTTGTGGTTTGAAATAGATCTTTTTGTTGTTTAATTTGAAGATAACCAGACGTTACAATTATCACATCTGTCATGAATTTGTTAAACAAAAACCTCTAATTTCCAAAACTTATCACTGTACTAGAAAAGGTACAAACCACCATTTCAACAAAATAGGGCTTGATTTTTCTGACAGGTGCAGATTCTGCTACTTAGGCGCAGCTACAACGTCCTAAATTTCCTTGGCACAAATACAACTAACTTGTTGTATGACTAATACTACTACTATCACAAGACGTGACTCTGATTGTCCTAATTAATTTCGTTAAAAGCCTGTATCTACTGTGTTTACAGAATACAACCAGCTAATAAAATAAGTATAGTACGCTGTACGTATAGTAATAGTACGCTGCTCGATCCAAGGCAGACGCTCGCGCCAAGCCATTCTTATCACATATGCTTAACACCAACTACTGACAACAACATCTTGCAAGAGTCTATTCTTCATTTAGACTACTTAAAAGGAAATTTTTATGATGGTCATTAATTAAATATATCCAATTATGCAAACATTTGCATATATTGTTAGAAATACTAACTAACTTGACATGTAGATTACACTCGCCAGTTTTAAAACGCAACAAGAGATTTGTTTAAGCTTACTTTGATATTATCTCATCAGTTTCTCTGCCTAGTAATTAACAGTATACTAAATTAATAAACAGATAGAATCGCAGGCTGGTCAGAAATAAGTTCAACATTCGACAACGGTTATAGACCAAAAAGCACAGTGAATCTGAACTGTTTCGTGAATTCACAAGTTTTCGGTTTTAAACAAAACGAACCTATTCCTTATAATCATAAAGCAAAGAATCTGATTGGAAAATTTCAAACGACTTCAATCATTCATGCTATCGTGCGGTTAAAATCACTTCTACCGCGATCCTACTTGCGTTGTCCTCAACCTACCTTATGTGTGTTTTAAGCCTACGTAGATAAACTACGTTATTCACCCCGTTTTCATCCTATTCTTAAGAGCTAATTTCTATACTTAAAGACAGATCGATTAATATTCTGGTTTATTTGGTTTTTAAAATCACAAAGGTTTATTTGTGGTTGGGAAGGTGCTCAACTTGTGAAGATTCGTATCCCTAATGCGGAATGCCAGTTTTTTTTACAATTTACAATTCATCTAAAAATGCGCCATTCAAAAATCGCACTAGTTTTGTTGTTATGATTGCTAAATAATAAATTAAAATTAAAACCAGCTTTTCTTAAAATATTCATTAATATTATGCCTCTAACCCAAAATTGCTTAACATTTGGCACAATATCTCCAACTATCGGTTATACGATCGATGATGTCATTTTGAATTACAAAGGTAATTTAAAGATCGATTTCAAATAAGCTGTATCCGCATGTTCAACAAGTGTTTATCGCCCACAATCCTACTTTAAGTAAAGAAAACGTTCTCAACGAACGACTCTGAACGAATAATTAAAGTTCCAAATCGATTTTAATAGATTACTGGATGCTGTAAAAATATTCATATATAATATCACGAGTTGTCAAATAATAGTCGATTATTTTTAATAATCATTATAACGAATGTCATTTGAGGTCCCGAGTGCGCGTAGCGCACGAGGGAAATTTTTAACCTCAAATGGCATGAGTGGTAATGTTGAAAAATAATTGACTAATAATTTGATGACGAGTTGTATTTAGCAGACAATTTAACGAACAGAAATAGTAACATTATTTCATACAACATAATCATACATAATAAAATATTATTTCATCTTAGTAGGCGCATAACATTTATATAAATTTGTAATTTATTTTTGACAAATAAACATAAACATGCAATCATTTATGAATGAAAACGGACATTTTTACTTTTTTTTTTTACTATTTGCAAATTGCATTTTCACATAATTTTGTATGTGAATTTTTGTTTTAAATTAACATATTAAGTAGGCCGAAAATATTCGAAAATATTAGCTGTTCCTTCACACCAGAAAAAAATAACCGAAACAATTCGTTTTGATTTGTTAAAAAATAGTAAATGAAGCGTTTTTATTGGACCTTATCGAAACTTTATTTAATGAGTTGAATTGTCATAAATATATTTAATTATTCCTGATACAAACTTCTACTATTTCATAGATTCATTTTATGTTGATTTTAGGAATAGTATATACGATGAGTGGAGTGGGTTGCGGTAAATTCGATAATTCAACCAATTGTAACCCACTAAAATCCACAAACAACCAAGTTTAACATGACATTATATAAGTAAATTCAATCAAATCGCTCGTGTTTGCTATCAACTTTGATTTATGCATATATATTTGTCGCTAATCGATTTGCTTAAATCTTTTTCTAAAATAATTATATCACACGACATATTCAGTTCCTCACTTGATGTCTACATATCAAATTCAAATTTTTAATGTAATAAAAAAATATCATGAAATTTTTCAATTCAATTAGAACATCCATTACACAATCGGTAATTCCAAAAAATTGTGTTATTAAGTTATTTAGGATTAAGTACTTTGATTTATGATAAATCTATAAATTTTGTTATGTTTTGTTAACTTTTTGTTTACAGGCAAATAATTTATTTCAAACGTTAAAATTTATTGGTAGAAAATCGAGACCAGTGATTGATAATGATTTTGTACATACAAGTTTTGAAGAATCTTCCATTCATGGAATGGCACATGTTGGAAAATCAAAGATTCATATAATTGAGAGGTAAGTGATTAATAATTTTATGTTAGTTGGGATTGGTGTGATTTCGATTATTTTTAATTTTGTCGTATGTTAAACCTCTGAGGCTTAAAGGGAGTATGAATGTTTGAATTCGAAATTTCAGTTTCTTAACGAAACGAAAGTTTTCTTTGTTTTAAGCAGATGAAAACTTACAAGAAAATATTAAGAACACGATTTTACCTACTTTCCATCTAAAGTTTTTTGTTCTTAAATGTTACTTTTATGCACACAAAATCAAAACATATTCTTTTAACATATAACCATATATACTTTTTATTCGCCTACATATTAAAGTGTTACTTTATTACTGTGATTTGCGGCTTTAAAGTATCACTTTTCAACTATTTATTTTGTTGTCATAGCTACGTCCAAAAAAGTAAAAAGCATTTGTATTTGTTTAAATTCTATGAAAAATAAAAATGTTTATCAAAGCAACCCTTAAATTCAAAATTTCATTATGCAATTAAAATAGTTGTTATCATTTGTTGTCATAGCTACACAATAATTTGGAAAAAAACAATAAATATTTTGTCAAAGGTTACTTGTTCCACATATTTTTATTTTAAAATTTATGAAAATTTATAATTTTAATTTAGAATAAACAACTTTTCTTAAAATATTTTGCTTGCGGCGAATAAAAAATAGTATATGATGCACGGACGTAAGCTATTTTGGACTTAATGTGGGTGCAAATCTCGGCTAGCGCCCCGATTTGCAAACTCAACATCCGTCCAAAATCTTTAGCTTTACGTCCTAGCATCATAATGTACTATTTTATCATTCCATCTATTTATATATTGATAATGGAAAATTATATTTTATTATCAAAAAGTTAGAGTTATTACAAATATGTTCATTGAAACTTATAACTTTTATTGCAAAATACGTATAGGAAAGATCATTTTCTTAATGTGTTTGGTTCTTGTTCAAACAAAAAATAAGCAATGTATTTATATACAAAGTTGTTCATTATGTTAAAGTTTATTAATGCACATTAGATTGCTGACATTTTAATTGAATTAAAATATATTAAAATTTACTCAAAAATTAGGAAAGTTCATATTTGCAACCTCATCAAAATAGTTTTATCCACGGCTACTAAGGAATATATACTTTCTATGCATATATCTTTCATTGTAATTGTATTCATTCCAATTTATATAAAAAATTCTCTTTTATTTATTTCATTCCATTTTATTTATAAAAAATTCCTCTAGCAAATTGAAATCTTGATTTGTTGGTATAGTAATATAAACAAGTTTAAACAAGAACAATACATATATAAATCTAAAATAAATAACAAACGTTTTGTTTTTCTTGTTTTCTCTGATAAATTAATTTCAATATAGCGATATAAAGTTTTAAATGAAAACTTTATATTATTTCAAATATTTTTAAAGTCGTGGATAAAATAGCATCTTGTATTCGCTTAGGGTGAAGGTAATTCTTCATTTGGATGATTCCCTCCACTCGCTACGCTCGTTTCGGGAAACTTCATCCTCGTGAAGAATTGCCTTCATTCTAAGCTCATACAAGAATCTACTAATCTTTGCTTTTATTTTAATGAAAATTATTACAGCTATGAGGGCCCGGCGTGCATCGCTACACTTATAAATAAAGTTTTTGCGTAGACATTTTGTTGTCGTAGAAGCAATGATTTCAAAGAGTGGAAATGGGAAAAGTGGAAATTTAAAAAGAAAAATTAAAAATTATATGCTAGCATTATATAATTTTTAATTTTTCTTTTTAAATATGTGTATGAAAAATAATCAGAACTCTAGCTTATCAGTTCGGATATATGAAAAATTAGCGATCAAATAAGTTAGAGATCAAATAAGCTTACTTGAAAACTTATTTGATCGCTAATTTTTCATATATCCGACCTGATCAGCTAGAGTTCTGATTATTTTTCATCCATATATTTAAAAAAAAAAAGAAGGCAGTGTTAAGGACTGCCGACAGAAGTGAAAACTTAAATCTGTGAAATAGCTGTGTTTTTTGTCTGTCTTCCAATTATTGTAGCATTGCAAATTAAAATTTCAGAATGTTTAAATTAAAATCATTGAAATTATTCTGGGTTTCACATCTATCAGAATTCCAAGCAACTATTATATACATTTTTATATATAAGAATGTATATAACATTTATGAAATCAAAGATTTACGTCGGATTTTAAAATATATTACAGAATAAACGTTCCTGCATCGATTGGAATCAAAAAATTTAGGTCTCACCGACAATTTTCGCGAAATAATCAATTTCAAAGTTATCATTCACTCTGTTATTTTCGGCGGAAATATCAAAATTTGTTAGAAAAATTAAAAATTCAGAATGTTCTTGCAAAGACATCCAAAACAAAAACTTACGTTCAGTTTCTCTGTGCGATTTATGATTTTTTGAGCCCAAAAACCAGCGGTGTCACCGGCAATCAGACATAAATATTCAATTTAAAAATTGATAAAATCTGCTGCGTACACCGGAAAGCTAACCGCCATATGCAGTAAGAAAATCTGGCAACGTTATGTGTTTCGGTCAAAGAGAAGTCTTTTCTCATCGATCTTGTTCATATTAATATATCGTGACAATCAGATTTTAAATTAAAAATATGGAGGGGCTGAAATCTCACAGTTCTGAGATATCAAGACTTCGGTCTGGGTTAAGGATTTTGATATAGTTTTCGGCAAAAAACTTTTATGCGGACATGGTTTTTAGTTACACTCAGCGAACTACTCAAAAACCTCTCCATTTAGTGTTTCGAGAAAATATTACAAAATCACAAATTCATATTTCTTTCCAAATTCCAAAAATATTGTAAAAAATAAATAAAATCAAACTTTTTCCAAAATCCTAAAAATATTCCAAAAATTATTACAAAATCAAATATTATTGAACTTTTTTCAAAAACTCTGAAAATATTGCAAAATTATACAAAATCAAAAATTGAAACTTTTTTCAAAATTCCAAATATTCCAAAAATTAGAATAAAATCAAATATTTAAACTTTTTCTAAATTCTAATAATATTCCAAAAATTCTTAAAAATTCAAAAATTGAAACTTTTTTCAAAATTCTAAAAATATATATAAAATTAAAATTTTTTTTTTTAAATGCTAAAAACATTCCAAAAATTGGAATAAAATCAAATATTTAAACTTTTTCTAAATTCTAATAATATTCCAAAATTTCTTAAAAATTCAAAAAATTCAAACTTTTTCCAAAACTAAAAATATTGCAAAAATTATAACAATATCAAAAATTGAAACTTTTTCCAAAATTATAATAAAATCAAAAATTTAAAATTTTTTAAAATTCTAAAAATATTCCAAAAACTCTTACAAAATCAAAAATTGAAACATTTTCAAAATTCCAAAAATATTCAAAAACTATAACAAATTCAAAAATGTCCATGTCCATTTTCATTTTCATTTTCAGCAAACTATTCAAAAACCTTCAATTTAGCGATTGGAGAAAATATTACAAAATCACAAATTCATATTTCTTTCAAAATTCCAAAAATATTGTAAAAATTATAATAAAATCAAACTTTTTTGAACATTCTAAAAATATTCTAAAAATCATTACAAAATCAAAAATTGAATCTTTTTTCAAAATTCCAAAAATTACAAAAAATCAAAAATTTAAAACTTTTCGAAATTCCAAAAATATTCCAAAAATTCTTACAAAATCAAAAATTAAAACTTTTTCCAAAATTCTAAAAATATTGCAAAAATTATTACAAAATCAAAAATACATACTTTTTTCAAAATTCAAAAAATATTTCAAAAACTATAACAAATTCAAAAATTTCCATGTCCAATTTCATTTTAAATTACATTTACGTCATAAAAACAGCTACATTTTTTTCCCAAAAAATTGGCTAAAAAAATCAATGAAACCATTTTTTGACACGCTTGACATTATTTTTTTGACAAAAGTATAATGCATAATTCTCTATAATAGTAATATATTTTCACGTCATACAAATTATTTATTTTATTTTTTTCCAAAAAATTGGGTAAAAAAATAAATAAAAATTTTTCTTTTGACACACTTGGCAACAATTTTTTGACAAACTTATGATGCCATTGTTCTCAATAATAATAATAAAATTTCATTTCAAACAAAATTTTAATTTAATTTTTTTTTCCGAAAAATTGGGTAAAAAAATAAATAAAAATCTTTCTTTTGACACACTTGACAACATTTTTTTGACAAACTTATAATGCAATAATCTAGATTTTGATCTCACATACCAATCCCGACTATCAAAATTTCTCGAAGTTCAATGTTCCTACTCGTAATCACTCAAAATAAACGTTTTTTAAGCAAAAAATATGCAAATTTCCTTGTTTTGACACACTTGACGATTTTTTTGACACACTTCCGGTACAGTTATCAAACACAGCGTCCTTTCGAACCTGTCTCTTGAGTATACCTATTTTTAAAAAAAAAAATTTTGGAAATCCCTCCAGTGGTTTTCCCTGCAGCGTAGGTAATGACCGCCGGCCGGCAGACAGACATGCATTTTTTTTTTGCTTTTTTAGAATCAGTAGGTCCTAAAACATCGAGAAATGCCAAAAAAAGTGGGGGTAAGAATTTCACTTTGAGCTCATGAATGTAATACTTAGGTCTTTCAGACCGAAGTAATGATAAATATATTTATTTATTCCTACAGGACACGCGACAATATAAAAAAATAATTTTAAATTAAAATAATAAATATATTTGACTGACTGCGACGTTGCCAGATTTACTTTTCCGTATAGTAGCGGTAGTCAAATTAGAGACACATATTTTTAGTACCATGAAATTATATAAAATTTTGGAAATATTCTATCATAGAAAATTGTTGTAATTGATAAAAAGCATTCCAGTAGCCCTATTCCGATACATCGTGAAATAGGAATTTAGAAATAGATTATAGCAATTTTTTCATAACTAGTATTCCGTGTCGCGGGAAATAACAAATTCGTATTAGAAAATATTTCTTTATTTCATTTATTGCACTTTTTTCTCAATTCCCAATTCCCAGGGAAATGCCGGAATAGGCGTACTGTATTGAAATTTTTACATAATAATTTGTTTGAAATTTTATTAGATGTACTACGCGATTTTACTATCTATACATCCTTAAAATAATCAAAATATATCATAGAAAAATTTACCTTAGAAAGCATGAATTGTTGTGGGACCTTGTTCTTAAACGTTTTTTATGTGTTGTTGTGACATACCTTGTAATTTCTACTACCAAACACATTATATTTTTAAAAAAATAGCGTATCATCAAAGAATATTCCATAAATTAGAGTAAGGGATGGTATAGTTGATTGAAAATACTTCATCCGCCAGCACCCATAAGATATCACTTTGGCTAATGAGATTGCACTGCTATTGCCAGTGGTATACGATATCACAAGATAACTCATATGCAAATAGCAGGGACTAAAGTACGCGTGGTTGTCACACCCATAGATCAACAATTTTAAATTTTGCAAATCTTCCTGCGGAAAGTTAAGTAAATTAATTGGTATTAATGCGCATTGTTGCCGTTTGCAAATTACTATCAGCTAAGTGTCACCTTTTTTAATTAGTTTATTTATCATGATTGCCATCCATGTTTAATCATACGTAAGCTATGCTTCTTTATATAGAATTTATGCAATTTCCGTTTCGATATAATCGATGTTATCAAGTATCAAGTTACAATTAATAAGTTTTCACTTAATTTTAGGAACATGTATTGCATACAATTTCAAACCAACAATTTTGATATACAAATGTAATTGTTTCAGGTTATACTATCTTTCCTACGTTCAATATTTATTTAGCATGATGACTAGAATGCAAATTGCAAAAGATAGTAGCAATATAACTTTAAAAAACTGCATTATAGATCAATTTTTTAAAATCCGTAAAATAGTCCAGTAACTTTGTCGCCTGAGAGTATGGGGTAGTATGCGTCAAATCCGGTAGTTCTGATTTTTTGCAGACTTGTTTATGATGTTGGCCTAATGAATAATCCAAGTTTGTGACCTCGAGCGCCGAACGCAACTTTGTCAAATATCGAAAAAACCGCGAAAAAATCGTTATTTTTTCAAATTTTGGCGATTATAACCCTAAAGGACTAGTTTTTTCTTTATACTTCTTAGGACGGTTTTAAAGTAGACTGAATTTTCTAGAATATGATACTAGAATTGTCTCGGCAGACCCAATAGTTTCCGAGATTGAGCCTTTCAAAATTTAACATTTTTTTAACTTCACAATATTTCGCAATATTTTGCAATATTTTAGACTTTATTTTAGTCACTCGAAAATCCATTCAGAACGACAGAATTGCAAAAAATAAAAAAAAAACTAGTCCTATAGGGTTATAATCGCCAAAATTTGAAAAAATAACGATTTTTTCGCGGTTTTTTCGATTTTTGACAAAGTTGCGTTCGGCGCTCGAGGTCACAAACTTGGATTATTCATTAGGCCAACATCATAAATAAACAAGTCTGCAAAAAATCAGAGCTACCGGATTTGACGCATACTGTGATGTATAAAGTTACTGGACTAAAAAGAAATTTTTATTATTTTTATGAATTCATGAATAAAAAATAATAATTTTAATGGTATTTAATAAAAATTAAAAAAAAAACAATAAAAAATGTACAAGTCCAGGAATTGAACTCACAATCTACAGAAAATCAGTCGACCGCGATATCCACATCGCAATTTCAAACGTTAAGAAATCGTTAATGTGTTTCATATTTAAAAATATTTTGCTGATTTAAAAGTTGATGATGTTAGATTTTACTCCATATAAAATTTTGCAACGCGGCTAAAGAATTTTTCACTTCAAAAAATTAACAATTATATGCTAGCATTTCTCATTACCATTTTTTGAAATCATTGCTTCTACGTCAACAAAATGTCTACGCAAGAACTTTATTTATAAGCGTAGCGAAGCATGCCGGGCCCTGCAAGTATCTATTATCAAGAGATGCACCACGTACATCAACACACCATTATCACGTCGACGATACAAAGGATAACCATTCACAGATTCTTTAGTGTTTTCAGAAAAAGGTTTTGAAAAATTCTTACTATATTTACCATCTCTCATACAAACAGAATTGGGATTTAGAGCACCACATGGTCCATGCATCATATGACGTTTCACATATTCATGTAATTTAGGAAAAAGAATGGGATCAGAGAATTCAGTACATACAAATTTATTAATCATTTCATTTCCATCAACTTTATCTTCATCTGACAAATTTAATAAACACATAAGGCAGGAATTAAAGCACCAGTACGATGATTAAAAATATTATGAATTTTAAAATGATATATACCACGTACAAAGTCTCTTTGACTTGAAACTTTTGAACATTTCTTCTGGCCAAACAACTACACCGCCCCCCTTATGTAGGTTTAACCCAGAGCTCATTGAATATGAATAATGCTACGATCAAAAGAGCTATTTTCTTTTCACTATAAACTTAAAATAGTTTATAGCATTAGACCATTCTTCTAGCTTCGTTTTTTATATGAGCCTGAACTAATCAGAATTACCTCAAGTAATCAATTATACAACAGTAAATGTATATAGAGATAAATACACGCACTCCACAACGTTCGAAAAATGTTCAATCTAAGATACGGTGATGTTTCCGAATTATCATGAAAAAAAAAATTGAAACACGCAGACTTGTCATCATTTTGATTAAAAAATTAATTTAGTAAATAATTTTCAATAATCGAATTAATTCACTAAATTGAATTCACAGATTGTATTTAGAAAAATTTACCGTTGAGTAGAAACTATTTTGTTTTATTTTTATCAAATTTGTATCTTCGATTTAACTAACATGTATCCATGACCACACAAAATACAATTGATCGTCGTTCATGTGACAAAGACGACGGTAATAGGGTCAAATAATGGCTGTCTTTATTGCTTTTTAAACATTTTTCTTTAAATTTAAATTCACTTAATGATCCAAAAGTGTTTTAATATTTTCCCAAACTGTCACAATATGTATACTAGTAGCATAAGTTGAAGGTTACGCCGTTTTTTTTTTGCCAATTTGATGATAATTTTACCGCAGTTGTATCGCCTTGATTGAGATAAAAAGAATCAAATATTAAGTTTGAAGGAGTTAAAAAAAAACTAACTGTTTTTGTTTTATTTCAGATTGTTTTGGCTGATCATAATAATATTATCAATTTATATTGCAATAATAATCTGTTTGGGGCAGTGGGAACGTTATCAAACAAATCCTACTGTTTTATCAGTCGAAACAAATTATCGTAGCTGGGTGTATCGCCCATTCGGTTTTACAATGTGCTCAAGCTATATAAACGACGACATTAGCGAAAGTATTGTTCTTCGGTATGATTTAATGTATAAATAACTCAAAAACATATTAATAATTTTTTATTGTTAAGGAAATGGGGTGTAACTCGTAACGACACAAAATTTCAGCATTATATGGATTTCGTTAGACTTGTTACTACAACAACATATTTAGATTTCCATTTGTATGAAACTTTTGCAAATGATCCATCATTAGAGCATGTAGATTATTACGATATCTTGCTAGAAATGATGGCACCAGTTAAGACACCAGTTCCGCATTTTACAATGGTTATTACGGAAATGGGCTTATGTCAAACTTCCTCAAAATTATATCATTTACAGTCGCCGTATAAAAAAGAGTTGAGCTTTCCGAGTTTGTACCAAGTATATTTTACAATAATTGTTAATTACTTTTAGTGAAATTATTACAACTCCGGATGAAAATGATGAAATCTGTTATCCAATTGAATGTAGACAAACCACCGTTTTATTAGCATCTGACAATCGAGCATCGCGTATCGTATGTATAACTTTTTATTATCTAGTTTTCATATCTATAAATTAATTATTTATTACAGTATTATCATAACGAAGACGATATTATGACGGCAGATACAGAATATGCACTTATAGAAGGGGCAGTTGCTGTTTCGGTTTATATGGATGTACGTGCTATAACGGCATCTGAAAATTTAAGACGCTTATCACCAAAAGCAAGAAAATGTTTATTCTACGATGAACCGCAGTCAGAATATGTCGATGTAAAATAATTTAAATATGTTTTAATATAATTGAGTTTATTTTATTAAAAATATATTTTTAAAATACTTTAGTTGTACACACCAAGCCTTTGTCAGATGGTTTGCCGGATCAAAGCAGCTATTCAAGCCTGTGGATGTGTTCCATTTTTGTACTCCATCGGTAGGTAAAAATTTTCAAATAATATAATATTTATTAAAGACTTTGAAGCCATCGAAAATTTAAAGTGACTAAATATAATATGCGCCCGGCTATTACGAATATATAAGAGTAGAACTTCTGGATGTCAATGGAAATCTATGTTTTGGAAAATAGTGTTTACGGTTAAAAGTTCACTACTATTCATATTACACTATTAATTTCATTGATTCATACAAATAGGAACTCTCCTAAAATTTCTATTTTATAAGAATGAAATTTTAATTTTGAGTTTGTTTTGATCATTCGTTAAATTTTCTTTCAAACATTAAAGGATTATAAATTTAAAGGATGTAATGAACATTGATCCTGTTAGTTATTTCGCTAACAGTGAGCAATATGTGGATGGCGTGCCAAGCGAGATTTTATTCCGGCGAGCTGTAGTCATGTGTGTTAGAGAAATAAATCCCCCCCGTTCAGTACAAATACAATAAATGGATTTAAATAAGTATAACCAAGAGCGGGGACTCTGACCCCAAGGCCGAAGAAACCAAGATCACCACACACACCGATACGACCACAATTAATACATTTAGAAAATTGAATAAATGTTACACCCACCCCATGATTGCAGCAGATGCGACTCTTCATGCCCACGAAAAAAATCAATCGAGATGGTCTTTCCGGAAGTGTCAGATTTACTTCGCAATATTTTAAATAATTTTGATTGTTTTTACAAACAAGTGAATTGAGAATTTTTTGAAAAAAAAAAAACTGGCACAGAGTATTTTGATCAATTGACGAAAACAAACAGCATCTAAAACAGGGTTCAACGAAACAAACATATACAAATTTATTTTTTTTTTCTTTTAACTTTACTTATTCTATTAAATTATTTTTTACTTCACCACAATTTTAAATTGTGTGAAGTAATGCAATTAGCGTTTCGAGTAAATATTTCAAAATCACAAATTCATATTTCTTTCAAAATTCCAAAATTATTGGAAAAATTAAATAAAATCAAAAATTCAAACTGTTTTCAAACAAAATTTTAAAAATATTTCAAAAATTATTACAAAATCAGGGATTAAAACTTTTTTCAAAAATTCTAAAAATGTTGCATAAATTATAACAAAATCAAAAATTGTAACTTTTTCCAAAATTAAAAAAATTATAATAAAATTAAAAATTTAAAATTTCAAAATTCTAAAAATGTCCCAAAAATTCTTTCAAAATCAAAATTTGAAATTTTTTCAAAATTCTAAAAATATATATAAAATTCAAAAATTCTATTTTGGTTCAAAATTCTAAAAATACTCCAAAAATTCTTACAAAATCAAAAATACAAACTTTTTTCAAAATTCCAAAAATATTTCAAAAACTATAACAAATTCAAAAGTTTCCATGTCCAATTTCATTTTCAATTAAATTTACGTCATAAAAACAGCTACATTTTTTTCCAAAAAACTGGGTAAAAAAATAAATAAAAATCTTTATTTTGGATTTTTGAGATCAATTAAACTCAAGTAAGTAAAGAAGTAATTGGAATATTTTCAATTCAAAGGTATGGTTTGAAGTTTCTCAGAAAAAAACTACAATTCACATTTTACGTGTTTCGTATGGAATTCGATTAAATAAAAATCTTTCTTTTGACACACTTGACAACATTTTTTTGACAAACTTGTAATGCAATAATCTAGGTTTTAATCTCACATACCAATGCCGACCATCCAGATTCCTCCACATTCTTTGTTCCTACTCATTATCACTTAAAATGAACGTTTTTTAAGCAAAAACTATGCATACACAGTTGAAAAAGTAACTGCAATGTTTAAGGCAAGTCTTGCAATAGGAGCTATGCGTTGCAGGTTATTATTGAATTGTAAATTAAATGTTGCATTAAACCTAATTTCAATGCATTTCTATAAAATTTAAAACAACTCTTGCATCATAATTTATTTCTATAGAACAGCTAGAAGTTATAATGCACCTTGCCACAATATAATACATTAATGAAATTTCAAAATTCACTAGAGTATTATCCATTTTAGAAATATATAGCTAAAATCGTTTCATGTATGTTTTTTTTTTTTTTTTATTTTGTACTTTGTTAAATGTTATGAAAGATTTTATCTTGAATAGTAACATATAATATATTGTTTTGTGTTAATAATAATTTAAGATTAAGTTATTTTATAATTATGGTTAGATTTCAAAGATTAAGTTAAATTTGTATTAGTTTGATTTGTTTTTATCGGAATATTCGTGGTAGAAATATTGGTGTGTGTCGTGTTTGAACTGTGCGATGCTAGAGGTGCTTTTTATTGGATGTAGTAGTGTTTAGTGTTTGTGTTGTGGGTAAAACTGTATGTTTTACATTTGGCAATATAAGATATATGCTGCTAGGTATAATAGAGAGATATGTTAAAATAAACAATAGAGAGATATAAAAAGCGCATTGTAATTGTTGTAACCTAAAAAGGCAATAAAAGAATAAAACAAAACATTATTAAAACTAAAGGTATATATTTATTTATTGTAATACACAAATAACACAAATTTGACTAAAAACAATTGGCTATTTTATTTAAACTCTCAATTTTAAATTTTAACAAAAAAAATTGATTAAAAAAAGTTTTGATATTCGCCGATTGACTCTCAAAATGTCCAAATTCTCAAAAATATGAGGTATAAACATCACAAAAAAACGGAGACAGCAGAATCATAATACAAAACCATTGAAAACAGGATTTAGAAAAGTAAGTAAGAAAGACGACAAGTCATATCAAAAGCGGTGATTAATGCACAAAAGAAATTTTTGCCAGACAGATGAATTATTTCAGTGACAACAACTTCGAAACAAGGTAATTGATCCAACTATGTTGAACAAAAAATGTGAAATTCCTTGGTATTGAATAATTGATTTAGAATCTGTTTGAGCTTGTTTAGGAATTCAGAACATCCTTAGATAGGATGCTGCGAGAGAAGTTTCTATCCCTTTTGGAAAAGTTGCAAAAGTAGGATTTTGCAAAAGTATGAGCAACAGAATATCAATATCACAGCGGGTGATAGTGATAGAAAATATTTTCAAGTATTCCAAATGGAACTGCTCGTTAAATTAGTTGATGTCAAGAGAGAATCATTTTCAATCAATCCTTTACCAAATTTTTCAGTTTTCTTTCGGAGGGTCTATGTTACTAGGACAAACCTTGGCGTTAGGTATTTTTCAGCTGTTCTATGTTGACCACTGGAATCATAACCTAACCCTAAAACTGTACATTGAATCATTTTTGCTTAATGTTTTACAACTCGACGCTGGTAGTTAGTTTGATATGTTGTTGGACATGTCACTTTTCATTTATATATATGAGCAATTTCACGAAGATTCAACAACGTTTTGACTTGACCCCTTTTAATTTTGATTATTTTTTGTTTATAGATAGTCTTTGATAAATAAAAAATACAAGTTCTCTTAGAATTTTTTTTTTCGACCAGGGGTCTTCACAGGGTGCCCCTCAATTTTTGTTATTTTGTGATGTGAGTGCATTTTGACGAGCGATTGTAGAAAAACTACTGAATCGATTTTCATAAATGATATGTCGTTGAATAGGTATTAGATCAAAATTTTTAAAAATGTACACTGTTAATTTTTTGAAATAATTTTTAACGGTGTAACATAAGAAAAAAATGGTGTAATTGAAAAAAAGATGGCATAGCCTTTTTTTTTTTTTTTAAACAAAATTGAAGCTTATTTTATATCTAACAACTTGTGAAAGTTTAGGACTAGCTATATTTTTAGTTTTAGAGATAAAATTCGTTGTGCATATGACTGTCGGGAATCAGTTTTTTTGTTCTGAAGGAAAATTATAAAAATGGCGATTTTTAGATTCAGATTTTTTTTTATGTTAAATATCAAATATTTTATTATTAAATGAACTTTTTAAAAAGCAATTTCAGTCAAGTTCAGCAAAATTTTGCGACATTTTGACTCGACCCTTTTTAATTTGGTTTATTTTTAGTTTATAGATAGCCTTTGATAAATGACAAATACGGCTTCAAGTAGAATTTTTTTAAATATAGACCAGCTAGTACTTTATAGCTAGTACTAAACTTTCACAAGTTGTTAGATATAAAAAAAAAGATCAAAAAAAAAAACAAACAAAAACAAAAAAAAAATTAAATAAAAGGGTTAAGAAACCCTGAAAATAAAATCTTTTAAAAAAACAACAAAAAAAAATAAAAAGCGCACTGAAAAGGAAAAAATAAAATAAAAATTAAAAAATTAAATATAAAATAAAAAACAAAAATTAAATAAAAAGGGTTAAGAAACCCTGAAACTAAAATCTTTAGAAAAAACAAAAACAAAACAAAAGGGCACTGAAAAGGAAAAAATAAAATAAAAATATTCGAAAAAAATAATGCAAGAGAGTTTCGAATAGGGATAGCACACTTAAAAGTAAAAAATAAAATAAAAATTCAGGAATGGTTGAGCCAAAAGATAACTCGGGCCGCATATTGATGCAAGACCTTAGTAGTCGCATAGGGGTCTTAAATAAAGTAAAGGTCACAACACATTTTGAACAAAAAAGATTTTAAACGAGTGTGTTTTTATATCGTTGTTATGCATATTTTGTATTCTCTAAATAAAGAACTCTTAGATGTTCCTTGTTTTCACACCCGTAGAACAATTATCACCATTGCTGGTGTCGGAGGTTGAGCCTATGGCACACTTTTGCTGCTTGCCGAACTTAAGCAGTCAACCATAAAATCGCGGATCCGTTTCGCTCATGTTTGAGCTAAATTGTATATTTGTGTATTCTCAAAATATAAATTGCGTTCTTTTGAACAACTACTCGATAGATAGATACTATTGTTGGGCGTGCACAGCTTCCATTCACAAAAACATGAGAGATCTTTAAGATCCTATTGTGGAAAGCGGAAGCCCGTAGTTTTTAATACTGTCATGTCTTACCAGTTGCAGTCGCTTTCAAAGACTAGAACACAATTAGCACTCGAAGTTGTTTAGGTCTTTAGAAAACCAGGTCTTCGGCGTGAAGGCTCGTTGCACTGTCCACCGCACCACTGAGACGCTCAAACATCAACTAGTATTATCTCTTAATCTTAAATTGTTCAAATCGAAATAAAAATACACTCGTTTAAAATCTTTTTTGTTCAAAATGTGTTGTGACCTTTACTTTATTTAAGACCCCTATGCGACCACTAAGGTCTTGCATCAATATGCGGCCCGAGTTATCTTTTGGCGCAACCATTCCTGAATTTTTATTTTATTTTTTACTTTTAAGTGTGCTATCCCTATTCGAAACTCTCTTGCATTATTTTTTTCGAATATTTTTATTTTATTTTTTCCTTTTCAGTGCCCTTTTGTTTTGTTTTTGTTTTTTCTAAAGATTTTATTTTCAGGGTTTCTTAACCCTTTTTATTTAATTTTTGTTTTTTATTTTTTATTTAATTTTTTAATTTTTATTTTATTTTTTCCTTTTCAGTGCGCTTTTTATTTTTTTTTGTTGTTTTTTTAAAAGATTTTATTTTCAGGGTTTCTTAACCCTTTTTATTTAATTTTTTTTTTGTTTTTTTTTTTTGATCTTTTTTGAATTTTTTTATTTTATTTTATTTTTTCCTTTTCAGTGCGCTTTTTGTGTTTTTTGTTGTTTTTTTTTTAAAGATTTTATTTTTAGGGTTTCTTAACCCTTTTTATTTAATTTTTGTTTTTTTGTTTTTTGTTTTTTTTTAATTTTTTTTTTTAATTTTTTTTTTTTTAATTTTTTTTTTCAGTTAACACAAAAAAAAATGTTAAATGGATGCTCCCTTAGTGTCATATTTGACATTTGAAAGGTTTTTGCACGATACAATATGGCCGCCGGTCCAAAATGGCGGTAATTATAGTCTAAGAACCTTTCTTGGCCTGAGACCTTTCCAACGATATATCATATGTGGTTTTTGCGGTGGAAAATTAATGTCATATTTGACATTTAAAAGATTTTTGCAAAATTCAATATGGCGGCCAGTCCAAAATGGCGGCGATTATAGTCTAAGAACCTTGTTTGGCCCGAGACCTTTCCAACGGTATATCATATGTAGGGTCTGCGGTGGAAAATTAAGGTCATATTTGACATTTAGAAGCATTTTGCAAAACTCAATATGGCGGCCAGTACAAAATGGCGGCGACTATAATCTAAGAACCTTCCTTGGCCCGAGACCTTTCCAACGATATATCATATGTACGGGGTCTGCGGTGGAAAATTAATGTCATATTTGACATTTAAAAGATTTTTGCAAAATTCAATATGGCGGCCGGTCCAAAATGGTGGCGATTATAGTCTAAGAACCTTCCTTGGTCCAAGACCTTTACAACGATATATCATATGTAGGGTCTGCGGTGGAAAATTAATGTCATATTTGACATTTGAAAGGTTTTTGCAAAATTCAATATGGCGGCCACTTCAAAATGGCGGCGATTATAGTGTAACAACCTTCCTTGGCCCGAGACCTTTCCAACGATATATCATATGTAGGGTCTGCGATGGAAAATTAATGTCATATTTGACATTTGAAGGGTTTTTGCAAAATTCAATATGGCGGCTGGTCCAAAATGGCGGCGATTATAGTGTAAGAACCTTCCTTGGTCCAAGACCTTTCCAACGATGTATCATACATATGAGGGGTCTGCGATGGATCATATGGGCTATACGCGAGGACAAAAAAGCGTTACAAACCCATATATATATATATACATATATCTGGAAGGACTGAATAGAAATAAAAGATTTTAATAAGCTTCAATTTTGTTTAAAAAAAAAAAAAAAAGGCTATGCCATCTTTTTTTCAATTACACCATTTTTTTCTTATGTTACACCGTTAAAAATTATTTCAAAAAATTAACAGTGTACATTTTTAAAAACTTTGTTCTAATACCTATTCAACGACATATCATTTATGAAAATCGATTGAGTAGTTTTTCTACAATCGCTCGTCAAAATGCACTCACATCACAAAATAACAAAAATTGAGGGGCACCCTGTGAAGACCCCTGGTCGAAAAAAAAAATTCTAAGAGAACTTGTATTTTTTATTTATCAAAGACTATCTATAAACAAAAAATAATCAAAATTAAAAGGGGTCAAGTCAAAACGTTGTTGAATCTTCGTGAAATTGCTCATATATAACAATAATAGTAAGTCCAGGGTTGTTCCTTTACGCGTAATCTAAAATAGATTGCATTACATGTAATCTATGTAATGTAATCTATGTCATCTATGTAAATTTGGCGTAATCTATTAATTTTGATTTAAGAAGAAATACGTGAAAATATTGTATTATCCTTACTGAAAATTTTTTCTTAAAAGACATGATCAATAATATTGTCAAAAACAAGATCTTGCGATCTTGAAAAAAGTTAATTTATTGCTAAAAATTTTAGAATTCACGTATTAATTAAATAGATTACATTATAGTTTACATTATAGATTACACGAAAATATCTCGCGTAATTTACACGTAATCTTTGCGTAATCTACTATATACAAGTAAAGTAATCTATTTTGTCTACGGCACAACCCTGAGTAACACTAACTGATAAAACAACTTATATATTTTTCAGACACTGGGTATCCTAAATGTTCTCCAGCTGGATTAGTTTGTCTTTCAAAATATAACTGGTATGGTGCCGAATGTGTGTGTCCAGAATTATGTCAATCAATATCACATATAAAAATGAAAACAGATATCATGGTAAACGATCGTTTTCTGTTCAGAAATGAATTTTAATAAATTTTTCGGATTATCGCACTAAACAGACAATTTTTTTTTTTTCACAGCGTTTCGAATTCAGTAAAATGTTAACACTTATTTTGACTATGCCCAAAAATCGAATTAGAAGAAATGTTTTGTTTAGCTTTGAAGATCTATTAGGTAAGTTATAAGTATATAATTCTTAAATAAAAAAAAAATTAAGTATACCTTTTTGCAACTATGTATTACTAGAAAAAAGCAAAACATTTTTTTAAGCTTGTATGGTTTGACTTTTGTCAAATTTTACATTTACTTCATGGTTAAGACGTTGCTGATGAAACAGAAAAGAGATAAACTCCTAGATTCGGATTCAAAAATTATTTATTAAGTTTGGCATTAAAGGCCAAACGTCAAAGTGTCATAAAAACTATCTATAAACTTTATTTTTCGTATCACCGTTATTTATTTTTGAATTTTAACATTCATAAAGTATATTAACTTATTTTCTTTAGTAGTTAGGATCACCATTAGCTGTGTGATATAAAACCACGGAAAACATCCAGAAAAACATGGGTTCGATTTCTGCAATAGGAATAGTTATTTTTTATTACTTTATTTTAAATTTTTTATCAAATATCTATTAAAGAATTTCGATATTTTATCAATCTTTGAAAATTTTTATTTTGAATACAAAGTCAATAGTTAAAGTAGTACTTGTACAGCAAGGGTAGATAAAGTATTTTGATATAAGTATTTTGCTGTTAATATTCTTCAAGTTTTTCCATTTTTGAAAGCACAGATATTCTCTTTTATGTACCATCCGTAATTTTACCATCCGTACCGAGGCAGTTTCCTTCTGATATTCACAAATCCAAACTAGATAATTTTCAAATTCAGTTTTGGCAAAAAACAAAAAAAAATTGATTTGTTTGTTTGTTTATAAAACTCAAAAAGTTATCAAAGCCACCTGTTTCATTTTTTCGTGACTGTTTTTTCCTGACACTTTTAAATTAAATTTAACATTGATTTTTCTTCATTTTTTGGTCTTCTTTAACAATTGCTATAGAAAAAAATGCTGTATTCCACACGATGGTAAAATTTCACTATCTTCTCGATGCTTATTAGCGTCTCGGCTGACGCCTCGACGCTAAAATCACTCTCGAAGATAAAGTGCAATTTTATCATCTTGTACAATAAATAACTATTTTTGTCCTGATTTTTATGGTTTTATATTTTAAGTTTTCAATAATACATTTGGGATAGTCAATATTGGGATTGAAGCTTGTTGAATGAAATTGGTTTTATAATTGGCTCAATTTATACACATAAATTCATTTTAGAAAAATTAGAGATAGTAGATTGAACCTTTATCAATTACGTGCATTAATCAGAATTTTCGGCCAGAAAACCAATTTCATTCACTAAACGTCTATCCCAATATCGACATATCCTCAGAAAATAAATAAATTTTCCCAAAGTTCTCAAAATTTTATCTCGATTTTTCCACATACAAAAATTTTGGGAAAATTAAAGAAAGTACGTTGAATCTTTATCAATTACGTGCATTTATCAGAATTCTCGGCCAGGGAACAAAATTTCATTCATTAAGCGTCTATCCCAATATCGACATATTCTCATAAAATAAATAAATTTTCTTAAAGTTCTCAAAATTTTATCTCCATTTTTCCACAAACGAAAATTTTAGAAAAATTAGAGAAAGTACATTGAAATTTTATCAATTACGTGCATTTAAAAAGGGAAAAAATAATAATTTTTTTGAAGTTATACTTCTTTGCGCTCGTTGTAAATATTTTGATGGGGTGTTAATCGAGAAACCGCGTCACGCTGTTTGAAGTTATATTTTAACCTTTATGCTGTACGGTAATAAAGACGATATTAGTAAATCAACCTTATGCTGTATGGTAATAAAGACGAAATTACTAAATCAATCATATTTTATAATAATAAAACATTAGTCGCTTAGTTATCTTTGATCAATTTTTTTTTTCACTTTTCGGAATTATCGGTTGTAATACCACGAGTCATTGAAATTTTTTCGAAAATTTTTTGATTTTACGAATTAAATTATTTAGCAACACTGCGAATCAAAGCGCACAATAAACTACGAGTCCGAAGGACGAGTGGTTTAAGTAGTGGTTTGATTGTGGTGGTTGTAGTGGTTTGAACAATATCAAAGTTACAGATTTAAAGTGTTTTACTTATTGAGTAAAATATGCTTCTCCATTACTTTCAAAACTATTATTGTTATTGCAAGGAATCTATAAAATATATGCAAATATGTTAACATATGTTGTGATTTGACTGTTTTAATAATAATATATAAGTCTGAATTTACAAATGAAATTAGTCTTATTATTATTTTTTCCAATTTTTGTTTTAAGTTGTGGGAAGGAATGTCGAAATAAGACGATGACCATAAAGCGATAAAACCCATTAAACGAAAATATTCACTAAAAATGATGGTATTCTTTAACCGGCCGGCGTATGCATCAATGTAGTAGAGTATTGCAGACAATCGATAAAATATATTTGCAAATTGCAATACGACCCTCTTCTGAACAGCAAAATTTCTGGATTGATAAATGATTATAAGCCTACATGAAATAGGACGCTAAACCAATAGCAATGAACCAGTGTACCTATTTTGTATGACGAGTACGGTGGTTTCGGAGTAAGTAATTGACAATCGTGGTATCCAATAAACAAATATATTTACGCTCACTTAATTGTTCGTGACACATTGAATTATATGAATTAAATCTTTGGAATAAAATTTTAACTTTTTTCTAACCCTAATCTTTTGCCATCTACATTTATAAAAATTATTTAATTATTATTTGCCTTTCAATGTATTTTAATTTTAACGTACATTTAATATGTAAAATTATCTATAGCTTTAGAGACATTTACTTAATGGCTTTTGCTGACTGCAAAATGATACTATTATATTTTTTTCAAACTTTTTATATTTTACTAATAAAATAAGTTAAATTAAATGACATTACAAAAAACTATCGGAGAATTTACTCAAAAAAAAACAGTTTTCAACCACTTTATCTGAGAAGCACGGGCATCGCCGTGCGGGTGTACCTTCTAGTAATTATAGTTATTAAGTTAGTTACGTTCTTATACTTTTTGAATAATAATTTTTTTTTTAATATGTTTTTTTTATTTATTTTTTGAATAATATGTTTCTTTTTTTATATTTTTTTTTTTGAATAATATTTTTTTTTTTTGAATAATATTTTTTTCTTTTGAATAATATTTTTTTTCGGCTAACGGCTGTAAAGTTTAACTTTACTGCCGCTGGGGAGTAGCTAAAGTCTTACTTTTTAGCCGGCGGCTGCAAAAGTGACGTCATTTTTACTTTTTCTGCCGGCGGCTGTAAAGTAACTTCCATATTTTTACGGCGGCTGTAAAGTAATTTTCATATTTTTACGGCGGCTGTAAAGTAATTTTCATATTTTTATGGCGGCAGTAAAGTAAAATAAAATGATATTATTAATTTGTTCAAGACAGAATGCATTTCAGTTCATTTTAATGAATAAAAATAAAAAAAAATTAATTTCAGAAAATTTATTACCTAAAACATATTTTTAAAAAATTTGATGCATTAATTTCATATTTTTAAACAAATTTAAACGTTTGCCGAAAAAATAGTGTATTGAATTCGGAGCTAAAGTGACTTTCCGGAGCTAAAGTGACCCTACGGTCGGCCGCCAAACTATAGACTCAACACAAAAAGTACGACTTTAGCTCCTAATTCAATAATATACTATTTTCTTGAATAACATTTTTTTTTTTGAATAATATTTTTGTTTTTTTTTTTTAGTTATTTTTTTAATGTATCCTATCTATCTGTCTGTGTCCGTGTGTGCGAGCGAATTGGCAGAGAAGTATAACTTCCACCGTCTGGTCCGACACAGACCCTACTTTTTTATACTTTTTTTTTGAATAATATTTTTTTTTTTGAATAATATTTTTTTCTTTTGAATAATATTTTTTTTCTTGAATAACATATTTTTTGGAATAATATTTTTGTTTTTTTTTTTTAGTTATGTTTTTAATGTATCCTATCTATCTGTCTGTGTCCGTGTGTGCGAGCAAATGGGCAGAGAGGTATAACTTCCACCGTCTGGTCCGACACAGACCCTACTTTTTTTTAAATGCGAAAACAATTAAAAGCAGAAAAATTGACTATGAAACGATTGTAGGGCATCTACATGGGAATAGCGCAAATTATTATACAACTGTTCTATGCTAATTTTATGGCGATTAAAGACTACAAATTGAATATACGAACTTACACTGGGAAATAGCACAACTGTTTTAGGACAATTCGTTTTGTTGCGGAAATTATTGTAGATGGCCATTATGGTTTGAGTTCAAGAAAATATGGTGAAAATAATTATGAAAATTTCAGTTAAGGCAAATTTGATTTGTGAGGGACAGTGGTTTGAATTTCAATCATGGAGTTTGAATTATCTTTCATAACACTTTTTTCAATATTTTTACGTTATATCGACGTTGTTTAGGCTTTTAATTATTCAATTTTCGGCCTGTTTTCGGTGTCATTTAGGTAATTTAGCCCAAATTATAATTATTTTAATTATTTTTATCGAAAAGAACTCATTTTTTTCTTCAAAAAGACAATTTTTTTTTAATCCGTCAAGTGGTTCTTGAGCTAGGGCTAGTTTTTTAAGCCATGAATTGCATCTATATTCAAAATAACTTATCTCGAGAACCACTTGGCGGATTAAAAAACTAATTATAACATTTCAAAGATAAGCGTAAATAATTTTTAGTAAAACATAATTGAATTTAAAATTGTTGATACTTTTAATTTTTATAAAAAATTCAAAACTAAAAAAATGATAAGAGTTGGAAAGTTGATGTCTCCTCTATTTTCAATCTGAGAATCTTAAGATTACAAAGAACCCATCAACGACAATTTGGGTTGAGCTTGAGGGTAACACCCTCACTCCGGAAAAACGGCTTTGTTATAAAATAGGAACCGAAAAAAAAGAAAAACAGCTTCGGAAGCAAAAACTAAATTTTAAACGTAAAAAAAAGATCAGACAATCGAATCAGAACGTAGAACGTGCTCACTCTGAGAGCCCTTAATGCTCTCAAGGGTCTAGAAACTGAGGCAAAGAGGTATAGAATGGCTGTCGTTGCTCTGAAAAAAATTAGATTACCAATAATAGGACTATTAGTCACTCTCTATACAGAGCCGTCATGAAAAAATTAAAGCAAAAACCAGTACATCAGCTTACAAAAATCAGAATTTACTGAAAATTGTAACCACCTTTTTCCCACATGAGCGAGACACAGTTAATAGTTTTGTATCAGCTGCATATATGGATGAAAATATACTAACCGTTATGAAACAGAAAGTGTTGGAAGCAGCTAGTAGAACTGCAAATAAGAAACTCCGGGTGCTGACAGCATTCTGAATGAACGTTTAGTATAAAATAAAAGTTCATGCAATGATTTTGTTTGATACGCCTGTTTGAAAGAAGGGGTCTTTCCGGAAGAGTGGAACCATTAACGTTTAATGATTTTGTCAAAAGCAAAGGTAAGACCAGAAAAACAGTCTTCATACTACCCAACCTGTATAATAGATAAATCTGGTAAATTTTTAGAATGAATAATAAGTAGAACATTTGAGCAAGCTTTGAAGATAAGCAGCACCAATACGGTTTTAGGAAAGATCGCTCAACGGTTGACACAATAAAGTTTGTGATTGGTGGAGCTGGATGAGAAACAATGGTAGGGAAAAGGAAGAACCAAAAAGCACTGTTATTACTTAACATATTAAGAGGCAGATGGTCTCACATAACGAAAGAACTCTGATATGTAGAAGTTCATGGGTGCATCGAAAAAATTGTAACCGATTATTTTTACAACATAATGTTGAAATATTATACCGACGATGGTTTTAAAGCAAATAAAATGGGGTACATCAACAGTAAATCCTAGGTTCAGTGCCGTGGAACTTAGTGTGTCAATGTGTTTTTAAGCTGCAATATAAACCAAACAGTTATTTTAATTCTTCTCATTCACATTTTGCTTGCGGAAGTTTCTTGAAATAAACATCTATTTATTACACAATTTTTCCTAAAATTAATTCAAAGACGAACGTTTTAGTTTCCCAAAAGACTAAATTTTATGTCCCCTTTCATTGTTTTGCTAAGCTTCTGAAGATGGATTGTACTATGCCCCAGAAGTACTTGAAAACTAGTTCCGACCAAGGACCATCACGAAAATTTCGACGAGAGGTGTGACTCCGTTGCTTTTGTGTAAAGAAGCAGCTGTTATCAAATGAAATAGGTGGTACATCAGGTTAAATAAGTCAGATAGGGCTAATAGAGAAACATTGCAAACCTTAGTAAGGTATTTCGATCCCCGATCAGATTGCCTAACTAGGGATCAAATACCAAAAACCAAATCAGGGCCGGATATATTCAAATAAGGTAAATCCTAAAAGGGTGTTCTAAATCAGACCCGAAACAAGCCCACATCAGATAACCCTGATAGGTCTTGCTCTTTCTGGACTGACCAGTCTCTGATCACGCTCTGAGTGGATTCAGGCTTTCCCTAATGAATTTCTGCTCGCTAGATGTACTAATAAAGAAAACGTCACACTTCAAAATAATAAGATAACTGTTATGAAACAACATTATTAAACATTGCAAATCACAACAACCAGGTCTGCAATGTCACGAATATTTATGGACAAATAACGATAAAGAAAAAAGAAACTACTCTTACATTTGTTTGCAGAGTATTACCATACATACCTTATTCAACCTGGCCACTTTGTCAAAACTTATTTGCATATTTTTAACATAAATAATTCTCGTTTATATGTAGTAAAAACAATGTCACACAGTTTGCTATGGGTACATGCATGGAAAAGAAACTCTAGATTTGAATCCTGAAAAATAAAACACAATCGAGATTTACAATAAATAAAATATGGAGGGGTTGAAATCTCAGAGCTCTGAGATATCAAGACTTCGGTCTGGGTTAAGAATTTTGATATAGTTTTCGGCAAAAAACTTTTATGAGGACATGATTTTTAGTTTTGGGCAGCGATGTATATCAAACAATAACTCTTTGTTAAAGTACATGTATTTTTTTATCTCTGTTTAGAAATTTATTACAAAACTAACACGAAACATCAATACGTTGTCGGAAAATTATAACAGATCATAAATTAACATAATTTTTGTGAAAAGATGAAACTCAGCAAACAACTCAAAAACCTCTTCATTTAGCGTTGCGAGAAAATATTACAAAATCACAAATTTATATTTTTTTCAAAATTCCAAAAATATTGTAAAAATTAAATAAAATTAAACTTTTTTCAAAATTCCAAAAACATTGCAAAAATTATAGAATAAAATCAAACATTTAAACTTTTTCTAATTTCCAATAATATTACAAAAATTCTTAAAAATTCAAACTTTTCCAAAATTCTAAAAATATTGCAAAAATTAATACAAAATCAAAAATTAAAACTTTTTTAAAAATTCCAAAAATTATAATAAAATCAAAAGTTAAAAATTTTTCAAAAATCTAAAACTATTCCAAAAATTCTTACAAAATCACAAATTGAAACTTTTTTCAAAATTCTAAAAATATATATAAAATTCAAAAATTCTTTTTTTTCAAAATTCTAAAAATATTGCAAAAATTGTAACAAAATCAAAAATTTGAAAAATTCCAAAAATATTCCAAAAATTAGAATAAAATCAAATATTTAAACTTTTTCTAATTGCCAATAATATTCCAAAAATTCTTAAAAATTCAAACTTTTTCCAAAATTCCAAAAATATTGCAAAAATTATTACAAAATCAAAAATTGAAATTTGTTTCAAAATTCCAGAAATTATAATAAAATCAAAAATTTAAATTTTTTCATAATTCTAAAAATATTCCAAAAATTCTTACAAAATTAAAAATTAAAACTTTTTCTAAAATTCTAAATATATTGCAAAAATTATTACAAAATCAAAAATTCAAACTTTTTTCCAAATTTCGAAAAATATTTCAAAAACTATAACAAATTCAAAAATTTTTATGTCAAAATTTTTCAAATCCCTTCAGCCGTTTTCTAGATTTCGTCGAAATTTTCTAGATTTCGACGACAGACAGACATACATTTTTTTTTGCTTTTTTAGAATCAGTGGGTCTTAAAACGTCGAGAAATACCAAAAAAAGTGGGGGTAAGAATTTCACTTTTAGCTTATTAATGTAATACTTAGGTCTTTCAGACCGAAGTATTAAAGTAAAATTGTTTGCCAAATTAATTAACAAATAGTCTTTACAATTATATAATTTAGACGACGTGAACAGCAAAACAACAATTTTTTGGATTAAAAGATTAAATTGTTGCACACATAAGAAATGGATAAATAAATTTAAATGTTTCATTTCAATGGGATGATGGTTTGAGAAATGAGCTTAAAGCAAAAGCTTTCTGGTATTAGAGACATTGTAATAATAGAAGTAACAACGTTTTTTTACGAATAAACCAATTATATTTTTCAAAATTCAAGCACTTAATTATTATACATAGTCACCAAAACAACAATTTTTTTGGTGTTCCGCTTATCAAAATAACAGAATTTCTCGAAATAGTTCCCAATAGTTTTTCCCAAAAGAATTACTTCGGTCTAAAAGACCTAAGTATTGCATTCAGGAGCCAAAAGTGATATTCGTACCCCCACTTTTTTGGTATTTCTCAACGTTTTAGGACCTACTGATTCTAAAAAGCAAAATAAATGTAGGTATGTCTGTCTGCCGGCCGCCCGTCCGGCCGTCATTACCTACGAAATCTAGAAAACCACTGGAGGGATTTCAAAAATTTTCTAAAAATAGGTATACTCAAGGGACAGGTCCGAAAGGACGCTGTGTTCGATAACTGTACCGGAAGTGTGTCAAAAAATCATTATGTGTGTCGAAAATAGCAAATTTTCATATTTTTGGCTTAAAAAACGTTCATTTTAAGTGATTACGAGTACATTGAATTTGGAGAAATCTTGATGGTAGGTATTGGTATGTGAGATCAAAATCTAGATTATTGCATTATAGCTTTGCCACAAAAATGTTGTCAAGTGTGTCAAAAGAAAGATTTTTATTTACTTTTTTACCCAATTTTTTGGAAAAAAAGAAAATTAATAATTTGTATGACATGAAATTTTATTACATATATAGAGAATTATGGCATCATAAGTTTGTCGAAACAATAATGTGTTGTGTCAAAAAATGATTTCCTTTATTTTTTTAGCCAATTTTTTGGAAAAAAAATGTAGCTGTTTTTATGACGTAAATGTAATTGAAAATGAAATTGGACATGGAAATTTTTGAATTTGTTATAGTTTTTGAAATATTTTTAGAATTTTGGAAATAGTTTTAATTATTGATTTTGTTATAATTTTTGGAATATCTTTAGAACTTTGAAGAAAAACAGAATTTTTGAATTTTATATATATTTTAAAAATTTTGAAAAAAGTTTCAATTTTTGATTTGGTAAGAATTTTTGGAATATTTTTAGAAATTTGAAAAATTTTAAATTTTTGATTTTGTTATAATTTATGGAATTTTGAAAAAAATTCAATTTTTGATTTTGTAATAATTTTTGCGACATTTTTAGAATTTCGGAAAAAGTTTGATTTTTAAGAATTTTTGGAATATTATTGGAATTTAGAAAAAGTTTAAATATTTGATTTTATTCTAATTTTTTGAATTTTGATAAAAGTTTCAATTTTTGATATTGTTATAATTTTTGCAATATTTTCATAATTATTGAAAAAGTTTTAATCTTTGATTTTGTAATATTTTGGAATATTTTTAGAATTTAGAAAAAAGTTTGATTTTATTTAATTTTTACAATATTTTTGGAATTTTGAAAGAAATATGAATTTGTGATTTTATAATAGTTTCTCGAAACGCTAAATGAAACTACTCAATTTGCTGAGTGTATCATCTTTTCACTAAATTACGTTAATTTATGATCTGTTATGATTTTCCGGCAACGTATTAATGTTTCGTGTTGGTTTTGTAATAAATTTCTAAACAGAGATAAAAAATACATGCACTTTAACAGAGAGCTAGGTTTGATATACATTGGTGCCCAAAACTAAAAACAACAAAACTCTTCTACGACCATATGTCTATAATCTATATAAAACAAAAAACAAGACTATTCCCTTTACTGCAGAACTCAAAACTCAAGAGACTTCGCACTTCTTCCTAAATAATTTTAAGCCTGTGCTTATAAATTTAAATTAATCAAACAAAACATGTAAATGAACGTATATCTTTAAAAAGAAAAACGATAGTTCATATCCCAAGTTACGAGTTTACATCATCAACAAGTATTTTAGAAATTGAAAGATAATTTTTGGTTACCACAAATTTCTAAACCAAAAACCAACGGAAATTTCCAAACAACGAAAATTTCTAATCTATAATTATTTACAAAATATATATTTTTAATAAACAAATAAATTATAGAAAATAATTAAAACTTTTATTTTTTGTTTGTTCTCGTATAATTTCAGTATCATTTGGTGGTGCCGCAGCATTGTTTGTTGGTCTAAGTTTTCTTAGCATTGTTGAATTCTTTTATTTCTTCATCGAATATCTTTTCAAAATATGTTGTTTAACACAAAGATCTCCAGTTGGATAGTTAAAATTCTAAAATCTATTTTCTAAAATTCAATTAATAATATCAAATTCACTCCATCATTAACATCATCAAATGGTTTCACTACATGCGGTTATAGAAATACACAAAAAAAAAGGAGAAAATTTAAGGATTAAAAAAAGATGAATAAAAAATCCTCGCACATGGCAAAATAAAATAATACATGATGATGGTAAGAAGGAAAATCTCCCAACAATATGATGAACTATGGAACGCGGGTTTTATATAAAATAAGATGAATGTTTCAGTTTCCGGCCAGAAGTTGATTTGCTTTCATCGTTGCAACATTAAAATATTTTAAAAATTGAAGACATAATAAAATTATATTATTATTATTAAAACTATTTTGCGTGATTTATTGTCATTGTTTTTTTTCCTTAAAAATAATTTTGGTGAGTGGTAAAAAGTGTTTTGAATTGTTTCAACTCAACAATTATTGATATACAAAGATATACAAAGAAATGCATTTTTTAAAATAAATCAAAGAGACCAAAATTAACTAATACATTCAATCCTACAGAAAAACAACTTATTTTATTTATTTAATCGTATGATTTAAAGAAACAAAAAAAAATGTTTACAAAATCACAAGTCCACAACCAAATTTCTCAAATAACTAACGCCTTCTACAGGAACCTCATTTAACTTGTTTATACCACCATTGAATTTGAATAAGGGGCATTCATTCACTATGTGGTTCGTTGTTTGAATAACTCCACACATACATAAAGGTGAGGGATATAAGTCCCACTTGTTCATCAGGTAATTGCATTGGCAATGTGTTGTTCTGAAACGACTCAGTCTGGTCCACTCTTTACGACTAGGATCGAAGCCGGAAACACAACAAGTAGGATCGATCACCAAACTGGCATTTAGAACAGGTGAAGAGTTCCACATACATTTCCATCTTTCCTTCATATCAAACTTAACTTCGGAAATTAAATTCGGAACAAATAATCATGATTGTTTTCTTGATGGCAAGCGAGATTCAGGTAAGTCTTGCAAAATGTCATAAAGAATAGAGTTTTGATGTAAATGACACTTTTCAAATTCTTTAATGCAAGCTGCTTCTCGTCTTAATGACCCAGGTTCAATGTTGGCTAAGACAGAAAGCCATGGTAAAGGTGTTGATTTTAAAGTTCCAGTTATAATTCTCAAACATTGTTTAGTTGGACATCAATTTTATGAATATGAGAAGAGTTGAACCAAACAGGAGCACAATATTCAGCGCAAGAACATACTAGTGCAAGAACTGCAGATCTTAAAGTACATACATCAGCCCCCCAATTGGTTCCAGCAATTTTTCTAATGATATTCACTCTGGAACATAATTTTTTAGCTAGTGTGACTCCTAAGTATTGAGGAGTAGAATTAAAACGAGCTGAAATCTCATCAAACATGACTTTTAATTCTTTATGAGCTTCTTTGTTGTTCAAATGAAGGGCACATACTTCCGATTTAGAAAGATTAGGTGTTAGTCTCCAGTTACGAAAGTAATTGGCCAATATTGATAAATAATTCTCCAAAACTATTTCACAATCTTTTAAAGCAGTTGTTTGAAAAGCTATAGCAATATCATCGGCAAATTGGAACCGCTTTGATTTAGTTGATGGTAAATCAGCCACATATAAACTGAACAAAATTGGAGAAATACCGCATCCTTGAACGAGACCATTGTTAAGACGACGACTGCTACTTGTTTTTTCTATTTAATGAGACCTGAATAAACTGGTTACTTAACATCAAAACGATGAAATTTAAAATACAGAAACAGCGTAAGGTTGTTGCTAGTTTTAAAAGTAATCCATGTCTCCAAACAGTGTCATACGCAGCAAACAAATTTACAAACGCTACTCC